>CM076572.1:340624652-340985033 GCA_034641835.2 Pinus albicaulis
AGGGTACGCGAGGTTCACCCAAGATATTTGGATGACACTCAGTACACTAGGCGAGAGACTTCTCAGCAGTGGCACTGGGTTGGTGTGCTAGTTGACAGCCACAGGTGGGGGATGAGATGATCCTTTGCAGAGGTGGTGCATCAGTCATCACTGAGCCTACGCTTGGGGAGCAGGTCATGAGGGAGACATGCATCATTTTTCCCTCGGGGCATGTCGAGATCATGCATGAGCAGAGGATACGAGGTACAGCAGAGGTAGTATCCCAGTATGTGTCTGGGCTCCAGACACTGTATCGACACTTTGTCGAGAGGGTGGATGGCATGTTCGATGCCGATGAGATGGCGGAGGTAGAACAGGAGGGCATTCCTTCTGTATGCCAGGGGGAGGACTCCTTTTCACATGAGTCCATAGGATCAGTTGAGGTCGCTTCTGGGGAGCGAGGGCAGTCATGCATGGATGGTGACAGTAGACCGGAGCTATATACTAGTGTCTAGGGTGAGCAGTCAGCTGCATTGACATCGAGTACGGTGACAGCTGTTACAGATCCATATCCTCTGGAGGTGTTGGAGGTTGATGGGATTGTTATGCAGGGGGCTAGTAGACAGCGGGAGTTGTTGGATATGTTGGAGCACCCATCTCTGGGTCGACACTGGGATGAGGCATAGATAGATGTACTCGCAGTCAGCAGAGCTGCAGCGTTTTTAGTGGGTAGCACTCTCCAGGAGTACATCGATGGAACTTGCAGCATACCTTGCCCACTTTTGCCCATTATAGAGAGAGGGGCTTCCTTCTACAGGCAGCTTCCATTGACAGACAGGGTAGAGCAGTGGGAGTTGATTACAGGTTGGCGGCAACATCCCAAGCCTGTTCCATATACCGTTGTTGTTGCTACATCAGATTCTTCTTCTAGGATGGACTGGCGGGAGATCATGAGTTGGTACCCACTAGATGGTACGGTATTATTCGTAGGGAGCACAGTTGGGCAGGGACCCTTGGACATAACAGAGGTTATAGATTCCAGCTGGCAGGGCAGCACAGGACATCATTTCTTCAGCACTCCATCCCGATTTCAGGAGAGCAGGATCAGCATGGGATTGAGTCGGGACGTGGATTGGAGAGAGGTGATGAGTTGGTATGCAGTTGGAGAGGCAGCATATGCAGTCACAGGTACATCACAGCAGGAGCCCGAGAGCATGGATGCTTATTGGTGGTCTTCACCTCTTAGAGCATTAGTCATAGCCAGAGGCAGTGCACAGTCCGAGCCGTGGGACTTGGGCGATTATTGGCCACGGTGGCGATGGGATCCGGGAGGATTATTGGTTGGCTGGTACTGTGAGAGGTCACTCTGGGATCCCGGCATTGAGATATCCCTTCGTATCAGGGTGATGCAGGAGGCAGAGAGGTTTCAGTGGGACCCAGGCACATTTTGCAGTATTGGTGGGGAGCATCAGCTAGAGAGTAGGCTTGTTCAAGCGTTGCTTGAGGACAAGCAATTTTTGCCGGATAAGGATGCCACTTGGGAGAGCGAGCAGATTTTACAGCATCCATCACTTCAGTTGCTTGAGGACAAGCAACGTTTTGCCGGGGGAGACTGTAATATTCCTAATTAGCCTTGCTAATTGGAATATTTCATTTTTGTTTAATTTTGCCGCTTTAGCTAAAAATAATAAATAAAGTGAGAAATAAGGGGGCATCTCACTATAAAATAAAGTGCCATCGCACATGATACTCTTTTGCTTTCTAGTTGATTGTGTAGTTAATTAAAGGTGGCCTTGGGGGTCTACGTGTATGAGGAGGCCTCACGGCCGTTAAAGGTATTCTTGTAGGAAGGAGGGTGAAGGGCCCATGATTAAGGTTTCGAGGGGGAGTTTAGCACTATAAAGAGGAGGGGTTTCCGCTGTTTGATGATGATTTGATGTTGATCATTGAGAGCAAGACTTAAATGCTCACTTGGGACGAGCCGTTGTTTGAAGTCGGTACAACGTAGCATTTTAGTGCAAAGGCGAGTATCTCCCGGTCGGATCTCACCCTTAGCCTCGGGGGACTTCGAGTGCCTGCCCTGGCAAGGTTATTTTCTGAGCATCATCCTTCAGTTTCAGTGGTAATTTGCAGTAGTTTCTGGTGGAGATTTGGCAGAGGAGATACCCCCTTCTTGAGAGGACGCAGATCCGGGCGGGTGGAGGGCTCCGGATGCGCGGGCGGGAGGCAGGTCCGAGCGAGATCTGGCTGCGGAGGACGTAGATGCGGAGAGATGGGACGCGAGATGCAGGCGGAAGAGGGCCCGCGGTGGCCAGATCCGGGTAGGAGAGCCTCAGATACGCGGACGGGTTCCAATGGAGATCCGGCTGAGATCTAGGTGTCTAGCCCTGGAGGACGCAGATCTGGAGAGATAGGACGCAGATCTGGCTAGGGAGGACTCAGATCCAGCAGATCCAGGCAGAGAGGACGCAGATCTGGGCAGAGAGGACGCAGATCCAGTCAGGGAGGACGCAGATCTGATGAGCCGGGTCTTTGTGTGGGGTTTTGGCAGCGTTTTTCAGTGTTTCCAGCCCTGAGGAGTTGGTCATCTCATCTGGAGGACTTGTGGTTGGATTCACCCCTTCTTGCCAGCGTTTCATCTGTCTTCTGCGCTGTCACTAGCAGAGACAGCGTTTTCACTGGTGAGGGCTTGATTGGTGGTGGAGCATCAGTTTCACATTTTCTAGGCTTTGTCGGGAGGATTGAGATCAGCCATCTTTCTAGTTTCCAGCTCATAGTTCCAGTGCATTGCAGCAGCAGTTCTTCATAGCAGATTCTTCAGCCAGCTAGGACGCTGTCCCTATTTGCAGCCATTATTTGTTCTGAGAGGGTCTCCACTTGCCTAGGGCAAGGATAGGTGCAGCTATTACGATTATCTTGTACTCTTAATGTATTCTCAGATTAATAAAATGGCTTAGTGTTCTGGCATTCTATGTGTACTTGTTCCATGATCTGGTTCCAGCATTTTGTTTTGTATATCTGTCTGGCATATTTCTGTGTATTACTGGTTATTTCCCTTTGGGGATATTACAACACCCTAGAGCAAAGATACAAATTTACAATACTAATTTACAAATTAGAGGCCCTCATGGCCAGATTGAAACCCACTTCAGCACAATTTTTTAGAAATTCAAATTTTTAAAGAGAGGCACAAGTCCTAAAAGACTCTGCAAAACCACTAATTCCGTAAAATAGCTTTGGGAATTTAGAAACAATGGGCTTTTTCAGATTTACGAAATCTGAGATTCGGCTAGTCCAACTGAAGACTTCCCCAGACGCTCAAACCTTTAAAAAAAAAATCCCTACACACTTAGATCTGAAATTTAGATTGATAGAGATTTAAGAAAATTAACATGAGACCTTTCAGAAAAACAGATAACTAGTTTTTCCGTTAAATCAAAAATGTCATTTTATGAACCGAGAAAACTGCACCAGATACCTGCATGCAGATTAATCCATGAAGGCCATCAACCATAAAAATGCAAAATAAAGTAGCAAAGTTTAGAGATAAATCACCACATAAATATGGAAAAGGAACACCAAAGTTTGTAACCCCAAAGTCTTTATGCTTTATTCATCAAAAGGAATCACAAGAGCTTCCAAGAACAAGTGCACGATCCAAAGATCGGATGCAAATGTCACATCAAGACCTCTGATTTATAAAATAAAATCTCCAACGGCTAGTTCGGTTGATCCATGTCAAAATAATCTCGACCGTCGAAAAATTTGATCATCTTTTAATCTGGACCGTCGAAATTATAAATTTGAAGAAAAAAGAATTTATCATTTAAATTCACTTTAATTAACTCAAAAATACTATTTTTGAGTTAATTACCTCAAAATTTTGACTTTGACTTAACCACCTAGGCCCAAGGGTCCAAAATTTCTTGAAATTCTCAATATTTCCATGGCCTGAGGCTTTTAAAAATTCATTTTTTAAGGACCAACGAATTTCGTCTTTGAAGGATTTTATACTCACCTAGGACCTAAAATTAATTAAATTTATGGCTTAAGATTTATTAATTAATTTGACCAGAAAATTTAATTAATTGAATGAGAGGGGATTTTAATTATTTTTTCCAACCCTCTTTACATACGATAAATGCATTTAGACACATGAAGGGAGATACCCATTTGTATAGACCCCCAATTCTACGACTCAAAACATGATCTAATAGACCAAGTAGCTTGTAATAAAATAATCTAGCCAAATAACTAGGATTATTCCCAAACTACTTTTACAAGGACTAGATAGAAAACACTAAGACTCACTTAGCATGCTGATGACAAAATCCACCCTAGCTTTGGGGTGAGGCTGGAGGGGAAAACTCTGTCGATCACTTGTGTCGAAAAACACAAGCAAATCAGTGAGACAAAAAACCTCCTAGGATAGAAATCGTTACCAACATACTAGGCTTACCTAGGTTGTTACATACATGACGGTCTTTCTTAGATCATTTACATCATAAACATGCAGAATGGGTTTACATTGTTTATAAAATTGTCAACTGATGATGGAATCTGAATGGCGCGACCACGTCGAACATGATGAATCCCATTTGAAAAAATGGGGGTAAACTGCTATGGGGTCGTTGACAAAGTGTGGTCAACAAGCGGCAAAGGCAATAGGGTCACTTCCATTACCATTAGAGGCATACTCCATCATTCTTGTTTCCTCTTGAGTGCATCTCGTCAATATTTCATCAAAATCAGGAATCACATTATTATTGAGAATAGTGGTATTGAATACATGCCAGTAACGGGGGAGACCTCTAAGTGCAATAAGAACCATCTCTCAATCAAATATTGCTTTCCCAATAGCTAGGAAGTTATTCCTGATTTCAGTGAGCCTCATAAAATAGGATTGAATAGATTCATCCTTACCCTTCTTAATATTCTTCAATTGATTATTCAAGAAAAGGATTTGATTAGCGTTGCTAGACCTGAACATGCTCACCAGCTTAACATACATCTCCTTAGATGTCTTCAGCTCATAAATGTAAACAACCAAGTGCTTATGAAAAGAATCTCGGATAATCATCTTTGCTTTGATTTCCTCTTTTCTATACTCCATCTTCATGGCAGCAATTGCATTTGATGGAGGCTCTTGAATATTCCCCTGTACATAGTCCATGACATCTTGATCTTCTAGTGCCAAATCCAAGGACATCTTCCATGCTTGATAATCAGACTTATCGTCAATTCATCATCAGACTTGAAACCCTTGTAGGTTGAGGACGCCAATTGTCCTTGATAGGATTTCTTCCTTTAGAGATAGCTTCTAACACCAGCTTAAACTCTTGGAATTTGTCTTCACCTCAGCTCTGATACCATGTTAAATTTAGATAACCATGGTGTTCTATGCTTGATGCACTTTTACTTCAATCTTTCTTAGGCCCAATACAAAATAGCAATCACATAAACTTGAAAGTAAAATGCTGATAGAACACAATAATAAATCAATAGAAGACAAGCCAAATATAGATCAGATTTACAATTCCTTTTGTCCAGCAAAGATATGAGATATTATGGCGTCACGGCGTTCAACAGGATGCTTCAACCAGCAAAGTCTTTCTCGGTCAGCCAACACTTTCATGTGTCACACGGTACACCCACAGCCCTCAAAGATAGCTCATCACAAGTCAACGCAAGTCAAACTAGGGACAGTGCAGGAACGTCAACGCAGGCAGCTTCAGAAAAGTCAACGCAACAAACTAGGATTTCGGTCAAATAGCCTGAAATTTCTCGATTTTAGTGCCCAATTGTACGACTTCCTAAAATCATAATCTATGCAGAAGATTAAGGTCAAACGACCAAGGTTTGACCACAGTCAACGCTAGTCAACACTGCACCAGAAAAGCCCTAAACAGATCAGTGCAGAAAACAGAAAGCCCTAAATAGATCAGCACAGAAAATAGCAGCTTCGTTTCACACATGTGAGGGAAAAAGGCCTCCAAAGGCTATCGAACCAACCATATCGCAATGAGAAAATGTGTGATGGGATGATGAGAAAATGACCTCCAAGTCTCTCTAATTTATATTCATCAATGAGAGTGTGTGACACATCTCTTAGGCATGTGGGATAAATCTGGCCAACCTTGTGCATGTGGAATATAAATTCAAAACCAATGTTCTGCTCATCCGATCAAGATGATTTTTAGATCAATCTTGCACCTCTCTGAAAGAGGAATCCAACAAAAATATGACCATCATTATATGAGCAGTGCAACATGGAGTTTGGACCTAGTTGCCAAAATTAACAGGGAGGTACCATCGATTTTCAAAGGGAATCAGGAGCAAGTACCAATGCTACAAAGGTAGTGCATGTGCCAAGATTGGGTATGAACCTGATTTCAGTAACCCTGTTACAAGATAAGGGATATGATGTCCACTTTGTAGGGAAGAAGGTGTTTTTCAAACACCCAAGCTGGAAGAGGGTGAGACAGATTGGAGTTCAAAGAAACAGGTTATACAGGTTGCAGATCGATTCTCCAATGGCACTGATAGGCAGTGATAGTAGCAGTGGGTTGCAGCTCGATTCTCCTCTTGGAAACTGAGCCAAAACTTATGTACGGATTTTCTAGAAAATCGTGCCCAAAATCTGCCTTTCACTGTGTGCTAACTCTGTTGTACGGACTTGCTGAAACACTGCCTTGGAATGTGTGCCAAGCTGCTGCCTCCTTCTCCTCACTGCCCAGAAATCTCCCTTGCTCTCTTGCTCTCCTTCTCCCAATCTGCTCATGAAAGAATGAATGATCTTTTCCTCCTTTTCCTCCTTTAACCTAACCCTAAGTGACTTTGGGGAATCCCTAAATCCAATGGCTGAAATAGATTGAGATCTAGGGCTGAGATTAAATGCTCATTTAAATCTCACTTTCTATTTTTTAATTCACCCCACTTTAATAAAAACCCACTTAGTCATTTATTTCCAAAGTCACTTTTTCTTTCTAATTTTACATTGACTTTATTAAAGTCACTTTAAAATTAGACTTTAGTAACTTTATCACCTAAAGTCACTTTTAAATTAGATTTGACTTTATAACTTTATAAAGTCACTTTAGGAGAAAAATTAAATTCTTTTGGACACTTTTCCCTAGGCCAAAGATCAAAGCATTAGGGAACCACCTGTCCTCCGGTAACCAAATTTCAACACTCCCTCTTACCGAGGAAGGTGTTCCTCACCACACCCATCTTGTCTCTGAAGTAGACATGCTTGCCCCGTGGTAAGGCTTTGGTAAGAATATCTGCAACCTGCTCATCGGTGGGAATATACTCAAGCTTCACAGCTCCTTTCTGAACATAGTCTCTGATGAAATGATATTTGATCCCGATATGCTTTGACCTGTCATGAAATACTGGATTCTCCGTGAGTTTAATGCAACTCTGATTATCACAGTAAATCACTGAAGGTCTCAACGGCTGACCAAATAAGCCAAACAACATCTTGCGAAACCAGATGGCCTCACAACTAGCTAGACTGGCTGCCATATACTCTGCTTCCGCTGAACTCAATGCTACTGACTGCTGCTTTCGGCTGAACCATGACACCACTGCCGAACCCAACCCAAAACAGCACCCTGAAGTGCTCTTCCTATCAGAAGCACAACCTACCCAATCAGAATCAGTGTAACCTGCCAATCTCACTCCATCCCCCTGCCTGTAGTCCAGACCATAATCCACTGTCCTTTGCAAGTACCGCAAAATGTGTTTTGCAGCCACCCAATGAACCTTCCTAGGCTCACACATAAACTAACTCATTGTGTTGACTGCAAAACAAATATCTGGTCTAGTGTTGACCAAATACATCAAGGAACCAATCAGCTATCTGTACAATGTGGGATCCACCAACTCGGAATTCGAAGCATGAAGCTTCTTCCAGTTGGTGATCATCGGTGTCGACATGGGTCTACAATCCTCCATGTGGAATCTGCCAAAGATGTCCACAATATACTTCCCCTGCCCCAGGAAGAAATACCCCTCCTCCTGCCACACCTCCAAACCCAAAAAGTAATGCATCAAGCCAATGTCCTTCATCTCAAACTCCGCCGCAAGATCTCTCTTGCAGTGCTCTATGAGTCTCTTTGCACCTGTAATGACTAAGTCATCCACATACAGCACCAGAATGAGAGGCTCCTCACCTATCACAATATAGTAAAGGTTCGGATCTGCCTCACTCTTTGTGAAACCCATCCCCTACAAGTATGTATCTATCCTGGAGTACCAAGCTCTGGGAGCTTGCTTCAGGCCATAAAGGGCCTTCTTCAGTCTGCACACATGGGACTCCTTCCCATGCACCTCAAATCCCTGTGGTTGCTCAATGTACACCTCCTCCTGTATGAAGCCATTGAGAAATGCGGTCTTCACATCCATCTGGTGGATCTTCCAACCCATCTCTGCTGCTATCGATATAATGGAGCGGATCGAAGTATATCGAGCCACGGGAGCGAGGGTCTCCTCATAATCAACTCCCTCTACCTGGGAGAACCCTCTAGCCACAAACCTCGCTTTGAATTTCTCAATGCTGCCATCTGCAGCATGCTTTACCTTGTAAAGCCATCTGGAAGTAACCACGGATTTGCCCTCATGCCTCGGCACCACCTCCCAAACATCATTCTTCATGATAGAAGAATACTCCTCCTACATGGCCTCTCTCCAGACCTGCTAGCTAGCTGCCTCCTCATAGCTAGAAGGCTCAGAGTCAAGGATGCTGGTAGCCATTGCCAAATAGCTACAAAACCTCTCAGGTGGTCTGCTCTCTTTGACTGGCCTCTTAGGCCCAGCAACAGATGTGGCCTCTCTCAAGGTGTCCTGAAGCCACTTGGGCTTCCTCTTCCCTGAGCATACTTCTCCCATTGGAGAATGAAACTCCTCCTCCTCATCATCATCAGGAGCCTGAACTCCTGACTGTTTGTCTGTTGTCCTCCTGCCTGCACCTGAACCCGTAGAAGCTGAGGTACCGTGTGAACTGTCCATCAGTGGACTCCCTAGTGAACTGCTCTGTGGACTGCTCTGCATGCTACCCGAAACACCACCCCTCTAACTCTGTGAGCCACTGCTCACTGACGGACCTGACATCGTCATAGATGTACCTCCGGATCCTCCTTATCCCTGCCCACTGGATCCCTGTGACTGACTCAACTGCTGCTAAGGGTCTGGCTGACCCAGATACTCTAACTCCTGTGACCTCCTAAAGGCCTTATCCTCCTCGAACTTCACATCCCGCCTGACAACAACTTTCCTCTGTGCAGGAATGTAAATCCGAAAGGCCTTTGAGGTCTCACTGTAGCCCACAAAAATACCCTTCTCTGCGGTGGGCTCTAGTTTGGTCCTCTTCTCCTTGGGTATGTAGGAGTATGTGATACACCCAAAGATACGAAGATGACCAATATCAGGCTTTTTCCCAGAAAAAGCCTCCTCCAGAGTCATATGCCCCAAGGCACGATGCAAACTCTTGTTCTGCAAATAAACAGCAGTGTTGCAGGCCTCTGCCCACAAAAACAATGGCAACCCATGATCATGTAACATGGCTTTGGCAGCCCCTCCGATGGATCTGTTCTTCCTCTCCGCAACCCCGTTCTGCTGGGGGTTGTAAGGAACAGTGAGCTCCCTCCTAATGCCTGCCTCCGCACAATAGTCAACAAACTCTCCAAGGGTGTACTCTCCTCCATTGTCCGACCTCGGGGACTTGATCTTCCGACCTGTCTGTGTCTCCACAAGAGCTCTGAACTCCTGAAACCGCTTGAAGACCTCACTCTTGGTCTTCAAGAAATAGATCCAAGTCCTCCTGGAGTGATCATCAATGAATAAGACATAGTACTCATACCCACTCAAGTAAACATGAGACATCCGACCGCTCACATCGGAATGAATCAAATCAAGTATCCCAGTCGCTCTGCTGTCACTGCTGGGAAAAGGGGATTTGGCAAACTTGCCCATCGCACATCCTCTGCAAGTATCAAAGTGATCATTACTGAACTCTGGCACACCTGTAGTGATCTCCCGCAAAGTCCTCAAGGCTCCATGATGCATGTGCCCCATCCTGCGGTGCCAAATCTCACACTGCTCAGAACTGCTAGCTCTGCTGTCGGTACTACTGCTCAATGCCAAAAGGGATTGAAATGCAAACTTGTACACCTTTGCATGGCGTACACCTATCACTCTAGCTGAATCAGCTGGAGTGCCCCTGGGATACATCAACACCTGTCCTCCCCTGAATAGTATCTCATATCCTCTGTCCTCCAAAGCTGAGACGGATATGAGGTTCTTCCTCATCCCTGGCACATAAAGAACATATGACACCTTCAAGGGAGGTTTTGGACTCCCTCTGAAATGTCAGTGTCCCCACACCGACTGCTCTAACAACTCTGTCATCACCGAGTACTACCTCTATATCAGTGCCACTCTTTGAAAGCTCTGAGAAGTACTCACGGACTCCTGTCATATGACGTGAAGCCCCACTGTCCACATACCAGATACCCGAAGATGCTCCGCTAGTCGAGGGAAATGCATGCTCCCTCTGAACCTCTGTGGCAGGTAATCCTGCACTAGAGGACTCATACGCAATGAACCCAAACTCCCGGTCAAAGCGATCTGCAAAGTCCTCAGCCTCTGCTGATGTTGTCATGCTCTGGTTCTTCCCCTTCTTCTTCTTCTTCTCCGGACACACAACTGCATAGTGTCCCATCTTCTGACAATTCCAACACTTCACCTTGGAATAGTCCTTTTCTGTGTTACCCTGTTTACCTTTACCTTTACCTTTGCCCCCACCATTGCTTGTGGAAGCCTGCTTCTTCCCTTTGCCTTTCTTGCCTCCTGCCAACAGTGCTACATCCTCATCCTGCTCAACTGGCTTGGCTGCCCCACGCTGACCTTTCCTGATCTCTGTCTGAATGCAATCATCCCAAAACCTCTCCCATGTGGGAAGGGTCTCACGTGCACAAACCCCATCAACAAAGTTCATCCACGAACTAGGGAGGCCATTCACTGCTATCCGCACCAACTCAGTGGGTGGAATGACCTCTCCAATTGCTGCCAACTCATCTCTCACATTAGTAATCTTTGTGAGATATCCAGCTACACTATCAGTCTTACCCATCTTAATGGTTTTCAGCTTCTCCTTCAGGACAATTTTCCGATTCTCATTGGTACTTTGGTAGAGATTGAACAATGCTGTCCACATCTCATGAGCATTTCTCTTTCCTCTCACATGAGAAATGCAATGGTCTTTGATGACGTCTAGGATCAGTCTCTTACCCTTGTTGTTCTTTCTATTATATGCTGCCAACTGAATAGCATCAGTAGGCACATTAACAAGCTGCTATTAGGTATGAACCATGATATCCCAGACTTTTGCCTCCTCAAAAATACTCTGCATTCTCTCCTTCCAAACGCTGTAATTGGTATACCCATCCAACGTATCCTCCACCTCAATCCCAATGACATCCTGCTGTCCTAAAACTGAAAAATAGCACTGTTGTAGTAAAGATAAAAATTTTGTTTGTGAAAAATCAACTTGCTGGAATTTTCTGAGTGAAAAATCAACAAGTTGTATTTTTCTCCTTGTTGTCCCAAACTGCACTTTAAGCACTCAAGCTTTGATACCATGTAGAAATTTTCTGTTTCCCACCCCGGTTTTCAGTTTCACCTTATTTCTCCAAATAGTTAAATGCCCTTTCCCATATCCTTACATTCAACAAACTGGAAAATAATTTTTTGCTGAAAACACAAATTCCGAAAAATTTAGAAAATGCTGGAAAATGCAGAAATAAAAATCAGCAGATACAAACAGCCATTCAACACATGATAACACAGTGCTTTTTGGTCAAGGTGATCCTAGAAAAACCCCCTACAACTCTTGGGGAAAACCAGTTCAAAAGCTCCTTATTTCTGGGAAAATGCTTTTTACAGTAAGAGAAAAACTCAGAAAAAATCAGCAAGTACAAATTACAACTTATCTCGTTTTTCGTGCTTTACCACCACCTCGAGAAATGTGTAAACAGCAAAATAGACTAGCAACAAATGTTGTACAACCTCCTTGGTTTTCGTGCCAAAATTTGCAGCCTTAAATGATGCTGTACGAACTGTCTAAAAAAGCGTGCACGCTGCCATAAATGATGATGTACTGTTTTTCTTGATTTTCGTGTAGAAAAACAGCAAGACTGCTATATGGATTTCTGCCTCGAAATCTGTGCAAGGGTACAGCCACTTCCTGTACGGCCTCCCTCAAAAAACGTGCTAGCAAAACAGCTTCTCTGCTCCTCGATTTTCGTGCCAACTTGCTGTACGGCCCTCTTGGAAACTGAGCCAAAACTGCTGTACGGATTTTCTAGAAAATCGTGCCCAAAATCTGCCTTTCACTGTGTGCTAACTCTGCTGTACGGACTTGCTGAAACACTGCCTTGGAATGTGTGCCAAGCTGCTGCCTCCTTCTCCTCATTGCCCAGAAATCTCCTTTGCTCTCTTTCTCCCCTTCTCCTAATCTACTCATGAAAGAATGAATGACTTTTTCCTCCTTTCCCTCCTTTAACCTAACCCTAAGTGACTTTTGGCGAATCCCTAAATTCAATCGCTGAAATAAATTGAGATCTAGGGCTGAGATTAAATGCTCATTTAAATCTCACTTTCTATTTTTTAATTCACCCCACTTTAATAAAGACCCACTTAGTCATTTATTTCCAAAGTCACTTTCCTTTCTAATTTTACATTGACTTTATTAAAGTCACTTTAAAATTAGACTTTAGTAACTTTATCACTTAAAGTCACCTTTAAATTAGATTTGACTTTATAACTTTATAAAGTCACTTTAGGAGAAAAAATAAATTCTTTTGGACACTTTTTCCTAGGCCAAAGATCAAAGCCTTAGGGAACCACCTGTTCTTTTAACCAAATTTCAACAGCAAGATCATCAACACTCATAGAGAATTGCAAGAGAAACCTGGCAGCAGAGTTTGACATGAAGGATTTGGGTTTGATGCATTATTTCATCGAATTCAAAATATGTTAGAAGGACGAGGAAATCTTCCTTGGTCAAGGGAGATATGCTATAGATATTCTTAAAAGGTTTATAAAGCAGGATTGTAGACCCATGTCTACGCCTATGATTACCAACTGGAAGAAGATAGATGGATCAGACGAGAAGGATGTTGACCCCACCTTGTATAGACAGCTCATCGGTTCTCTCATGTATTTGGTCAACACTAGGCCAGATATCTGCTTCGCGGTCAATACCCTCAATCAGTTTATGGTGGAGCCAAAGGGGGTCTACTGCAGAGTAGCGAGGCACATTTTGAGGTATGTGGGTGGCACAATCAACTATGGGTTGAGATATACCAGAAGAGATGGCATCAAACTATGTGGCTTCACAGATGCAAATTGATCAGGCAACTCAATGGACAGGAAAAGTACCTCTAAATACTGCTTCAGTAATGGATCAGGGATGATCTCTTGGTGCAGTAGGAAGCAGAAGTCAGTAGCACTGAGCTCTGCAGAAGCAGAATATATGGCAACAAGCTCAGCTACGTGTGAAGCTATATGACTTCAGAAGCTGCAAGTAAGCTTGTTCAAGCAAAGGATGGAGGCAACCAGTGTCTACTGTGATAACCATAGTTGCATCAAGCTCTCCAATAATCCAATGCTTCGTGACAAGTCGAAACACATAGATATTCAATGCCATTTTATCAGAGATTGTGTGTCACATGGAGCAGTCCAGCTACAATATGTTTCCACAGATGAGCAGGTTGCAGACATACTCACGAAGGCTCTACGGAGAGCTAAGTTCTTCTATTTCAGAAAACAGATGGGTATGGTGGAGAACCCGTTTCAGTAGCAAGGACAGAGTGTTTTGGATCCTTCTCAGTTGCAACAGCAACAAATGAGAGGGAGTTGCAGTGCAGATGTAGTGTTGGCAGCAGTGCAGCAACACAAACGTAGCATCAGATTTGTGCAGTGGATGGTGGGCAGTGGTAGGCAGTCACAGTGGCCAAACATCTGCAGCGTGATAGAGGATGATACAGAGACACAGTGTTGTAGCAGTGTGTGCAGCACTAGAACACAGTCCTTGCTAAGGAGTGTTAGTTTTTTGTAGCATCGGATGTGTTCTAGCCACGAAACTTGGTGTAGAGGCTAGAATATTTGAGATCTCCAAAACGCAGAAATCGTTTCTGGAAATTCCACCTAGAGATGACTTAATTAGATTATTAACCTATTTTTTTAATGTTTCCTAAGTCTAAACTTAGGAAAATTGGTTAATTATTCAAAATTAATTAAGTCAATGTGAGAATAGTCTAAAACCTCACACGGATCAACTTCAAGATGATCCTAGCCCTTGATTAAGATTTAATCTTGGTCGTTGGAGTCCCAACAAAGGATTATAAGAAGAAGTCAATGGGCACTTGGAGAACACACACCAGGGTAGATACTGAAAGATCAAAGCAGTTTTATTTCCTAGTGGCAGGTAATTCAGCAGTGACATCGAGCTAGTGATCGAGTAGCAGGTGGCAGAGGGGGACCACAATAGATTTCCGGAGGAGTTTCCAGTTTCGGAGGAATCAGAAGAGAAGGTCAAAATTATTCTCCAGGAATTTGTGCAGGGACAGCGCGGAGCCTCAATTTGAGCAGATCGATTTAGCCAAGCGAAAGCTCGATTCAGCATCTAGAAGCAAGGAAAAGCTTTCAGAGAGCCGGAGAGTAACTTTCACCAACAAAGGCAGGCAAGACAGCTTGTTGTGAGAGGGCTTGTTAGCCACACGTGTGGGACCTTCGCAGATGCAACACAGAAGGATCTATGCTAAAGTTGGACAGCTAGCCTTTCAGAGGGAGTTAGTTGGCATAATTGCTCGGAGAGGGAAAAATCCCTCAGTATATTTTTACCCATATTTCACTTGGGTAAAATCGCGAGTTTGGCCACATTTGATTGTATTCAGAAATTCGACTACATAATAATAATAAAAACCCTCACTGTTGCACCGGTTTTCCCACATTGGATTTTCTAGGGACAATTGTCCAAATTAATGGTGTCCAAATTTTATGTGTGCTAGAATTTCTCAATTTCCAGCATTTTATTTTCGGCAGCTTTAGCTGTGAAGGTTGTAGTGTGATTAATTCAGTCTTTGTTGTAGCAAAAAAATTGTTAAATTAATTAACAATTAGAAGAATTAATTCCAGTTGCTACAATAAAATTTCAGTGGTGAAATTTTCACACTCATGTCACATCATTTGGAGCTATCATCACATCAAGCATTTCTTCCCTTGAGTTGTTCGACTACTTCTGAAATTGTAGGTTCATTTCCACATGTGCAAAGAAGAGAGTCTTTTTCTGTATACGGATTTTCATTTATGTTCTGGGCCTTTGACCAGCATTGACTTTTGGGATTTTGAGCATGTTTTGACTTGGTTTGACTTTGAATTTTGGATATGTTTGGAAGGTCAAGTTGACTGGCATGTTGACCGAGATTTTCTAAGTTGGTTGACCAATGTTGACTACAATATTTCAGCTACTATTTATATAGGTCAAAGTTCGACTTTGACCAAAATTTGTATGGGCAAATTTTGGATAGTTTTGACCAGGCTTGAGTGAAGGAAGGAGGTCGCGTCTTTTGATTGTTTGACTGAGCCTTTTAGAGGCTAATTTGACCATTGATCATTGCCTGGTTAGGACTACTTTGACTATTGTTGACTTTGACCAAAAGTTGTAGATTTAACCTATGATTAGATTTGACTACGCTTGCTCATTTCAGGTTGGATATTGGATAGTTGACTTGGTTGGTCAAGGCCTTGATCCTTGAAATCATTGTTGATGTACTTAGACATTGTATCTCTCTGTTGAAAATTTGATGACAATCTAATAGAAGAAGAATTTGGAAAGAGTTTTCCCTCTTGCGGAGTTTACGCTTGTCTTTAACCAAACTACTATGTCTCTGTTGTTCTTGATTGTCATCTACTGTGCATTCGATTTATTCTTCTATCTACAATTTCTTATTGTTGTTGGAAGATTGAATTATATTGCAAATTGATTGCTAATAGAAGAAGAATTGGAATAAGCGATTGTGTTAAGCATAGAATAGTGGAAAATTAACAAAACTCAACATGAAGTCTGTCTATAGGTCACAGAAGATAGATGTCCCAAATAGCTTGTACAACATAGAAATCTGGTCTCTCAATTTAACTTGTATCATCACAGAGAAGTGCCACAGTTAAGCCCGAAACATCACAGAGATCTACTCACAAAATACCCAAACTGATCAAAGAGAAGATATTCACCTTGTTATAGAGAAAATGCCCGGACTGGCATAGAGTGTTGGTTAAGGTTCTTCTTCAAATCAGGTACATACAACACATCTTATAATAAGATGACTTGACCTTGAGATAAATGGAGGGTCACAATCCCTGTCCCTTTCACGAGATAGGTGGCATTATCTCCAAGGATAATTTCCAGATTAGTATCCTTCTCAACCAAATCAGAAAGAGCTTTTTTATAACCAATGAAGTGCCTTGAAGCACCACTATCAATTTAACCAAACATCCAGGGTGTTGGGTGGAGATGCAACAAAGAGGGCAGATACAAGAATAAAATCATTTCTCTTATTATCAACAACATTAGACTCATCATACCTGGAATTTCTTAACCTTTTGAAAAGTTTCCCATTTCCATTACGATCAGAGGGATCCTTCCTTTTTTCTTGGAACCTGTTGTTCTTGCCATTCCTTCTCGAGTTGTTGTTGTCATCATTGTGGGAGAGTCCCTTCTATTAGGGCACTCTCTTGCATAGTGACCAGTCTTGTTACAAGTGTAACATCTTCCCTTCCTTCATTTGGGCCCCGCTCTACCATGGTTTTGATTTCTCGGGCCACCATGGTTCTTCTTCTTTGCATGAGCGGCAAAGGCAATAGGGTCACTTCCATTACCATTAGAGGCATACTCCATCATTCTTGTTTCCTCTTGAGTGCATCTCGTCAATATTTCATCAAAATCAGGAATCACATTATTATTGAGAATAGTGGTATTGAATACATGCCAATCATGGGGGAGACCTCCATGTGCAATAAGAACCATCTCTCAATCAAATATTTCTTCCCCAATAGCTAGGAGGTTATTCCTGATTTCAGTGAGCCTCATAAAATAGGACAGAATAGATTCATCCTTACCCTTCTTAATATTCTTCAATTGATTCTTCAAGAAAAGGATTTGATTAGCATTGCTAGCCCTCAACATGCTCACCAGCTTATCATACATATCCTTAGATGTCTTGAGCTCAGAAATGTAAACAACCAAGTGCTTATGAAAAGAATCTCGGATAATCATATTTGCTTTGATTTCCTCTTTTCTATACTCCGTCTTCATGGCAACAACTGTGTTTGATGGAGGCTCTTGAATATTCCCCTGTACATAGTCCATGACATCTTGATCTTCTAGCGCCAAATCCAAGGACATCTTCCATGCATGATAATCAAACTTATCAGTCAATTTATCATCAGTCTTGAAACCCTTGTAGGTTGAGGAGGCCAATTGTCCTTGATAGGATTTCTTCCTTTAGAGATAGCTTCTAACACCAGCTTGGACTCTTGGAATTTGTCTTCACCTCAGCTCTGATACCATGTTAAATTTAGATAACCATGGTGTTCTATACTTGATGCACTTTTACTTGAATCTTTCTTAGGCCCAATACAAAATAGCAATCACATAAACTTGAAAGTAAAATGCTAATAGAACACAATAATAGATCAATAGAAAACAAGCCAAATATAGATCAGATTTACAATTCCTTTTGTCTAGCAAAGATATGAGATATTATGGCGTTACGGCGTTCAACAAGATGCTTCAACTTGCAAAGTCTTTCTCAGTCAGCCAGCACTTTCATGTGTCACACCCACAACCCTCAAAGATAGCTCATCACAAGTCAACGCAAGGCAAACTAGGGATAGCGCAGAAACGTCAATGCAGGTGGCTTCAGAAAAGTCAATGCAGCAAACTAGGGTTTCAGTCAAATAGCTCGAAATTCCTCGATTTTAGTGCCCAGTTGTACGGCCTCCTAAAATCAGAATTTACGCAGAAGATTTAGGTCAAACGACCAAGGTTTGACCACGGTCAACGCTAGTCAACACTATAGCAGAAAAGCCCTAAACAGATCAGCGTAGAAAACAGAAAGCCCTAAATAGATCAGCACAGAAAACAGCAGCTTCGTTTCACACATGTGAGGGAAAAAGGCCTCCAAAGGCTATCGAACCAACCATATCACAATGAGAGAATGTGTGATGAGATGATGAGAAAATGACCTCCAAGTCTCTCCAATATATATTCATCAATGAGGGTGTGTGACACATCTCCTAAGCATGTGGGATAAATTTGGCTGACCTTGCACATGTGGAATATAAATTCAAAATCAATGTTCTACTCATCTGATCAAGATGATCTTTAGATCAATCTTGCACCTCTCTGAAAGAGGAATCCAACAAAAATATGACCATCATTATATGAGCAGTGCAACATGGAGTTTGGACCTAGTTGCCCAAAATTAACAGAGAGGTACCATCAATTTTCAAAAGGAATCAGGAGCAAGTACCAGTGCTACAGAAGTAGTGCATGTGCCAAGATTGGGTATGAACCTGATTTCAGAAATCCTGTTACAAGGTAAGGGATATGATGTCCACTTTGTAGGGAAGAAGGTGTTCTTCAAACACCCAAGCTGGAAGAGGGTGAGACAGATTGGAGTTCAAAGAAACAGGTTATAAAGGTTGCAGCTCGATTATCCAATGGCACTGGTAGGCAGTGATAGTAGCAGTGGGAAGGAGTTGAATGGGCTATGGCATTGAACAATGGGATATTTACGTCATGGAGCACTCAAGATGCTCAAGCAAACAGTAACAGGGATTCCAGAACTAGGCACAGAACACGATGATGTAAGCAAAGGGTGTGTGCTTGGGAAATATGCTAAGGCAGCATTCCCAAGAAGTGACAGTAGAGCAGATGGTGTGTTAAGACTTATACACTGAGATATTTGTGGCCTGATATCCACTAGAGCTCTCTATGGTGCCGAATATTGTCACCTTTTATGAAGAAATCTTTCGGTAATAATCACATTATTGTCACCTTTATCGATGATCATTCCATAAAAACTTGGATCTATTTCTTGAAGACGAAGGATGAGGTCTTTAATCGTTTCAAGAAGTTTAAGGCTCTCGTGGAGAATGCGACAAGGAAAAAGAACAAGGTGGTTCCCTCAGATAATGAGGGAGCATATATTGATAAAGACTTCATAGATTTTTTTGTGCAGGAAGGCATCAGGAGAGAGTGGACAACTCCATACACTCCATAGCAAAATGGAGTAGTGGAGTGGAAGAACAGAACTATAGTCGGGGTTGCAAAACCGATGTTATATGACCAGGATTTGCCCAGATTTCTATGGCCAGAGGCATGTAACATTGCAGTGTAAATTTAGATTAGGACTCCTCATAGAGCATTGGGGAAGAAAACGCCAAAAGAAGTCTTCTCAGGGAAGAAGCTAGAATTTAGTCACTTTAGGATCTTCAGCAATATTGCTAATTGCCATGTGTTAGATGAGAAGCGCACCAAACTGGATCATACTACAAAGAAGGGATTTCTCGTTGGATATAGCAAAACCTCAAAGTAATACAAGATCTACAGTCCTAGCAATCAGAAGATCATAGAGAGACGAGACATAAATTTCATGGAGGACCAAACTTTCAAGAGATCTCGTGAGATACCTGCAAGTGATCAGAATCAACCAACAGAACCTCCAATGGTCTAGATGCAAGGGCAACCAGTGGGATCGCCAGCAGAACAGTCATAGGGATCTAATACAATCACCAATACCAACATTTCTTCAGGTGCAGGAAATCCAATGAATTCACAGCAAACAAAGCAGCAGTAGTAGGATGAGGAGTTGGTTGAACCTCCCACCACTAGTGGTCGAGCCAGCAGAGAGGTTCATCAGACATTGAGAGATGTAGAGGAGTTTAATGGAGTTCCTAGGACGAACAAGAGACAGCACACACAACCTGACAGGTACCAAGCATTGGTGGCTCAGGCTACGGAACCTTCCAGCTTTCGGGAGGTTGCACAACATCAGGTGTGGGTAGATGCCATAGTATAAGAGTATAGCTCTATCATTACGAATGATGTTTGGGAGGTAGTGTCGAAGACTGAAGACAGGTCAGTTGTAGGTTCTCGATGGATCTACAAGATCAAGTATATGCAGATGGCAGCATGGAAAAGTACAAGGCTAGGTCTGTGGCAAATGGGTATGCACAAAAAGAAGGGATAGATTATGAGGAGACATTCGCCCTAGTTGCCAAATACACTTCTATTTAGTCAGTTATATCCCTACTAGCTCAGATGGGGTGGCAGATTCACCAGATGGACGTCAAGACGACATCTTTGAACGAGGTAATAGCAAAAGAAGTGAATATAAAACATCCAGAGGGCTTCAAGACTCATGAGAGGCGCACTTATGTGTGTAGACTGAAGAAAGCTCTATACGGGCTCAAGCAAGCTCCCAGGGCATGGTATGGTTGGATTGACAACTACTTGCAGCAGATGGGATTCGTCAAGAGTGACGTAGATCACAACTTTACTATTTGATGGTAGAGGGTGAGCCACTCATCCTAGTTTTGTATGTGGATGATCTCTTCCTGGCAAGATCATCAACACTCACAGAGAACTACAAGAGAAACCTGGCAACAGAGTTTGACATGAAGGATTTGGGTTTGATGCACTATTTCATCGAATTCAAAATATGTTAGAAGGACGAGGAAATCTTCCTTAGTCAAGGGAGATATGCTATAGATATTCTTAAAAGGTTTAGAAAGCAGGACAGTAGACCCATGTCTACGCCTATGATTACCAACTAGAAGAAGATAGATGGATCAGATGAGAAGGATGTTGACCCAACCTTGTATAGACAGCTCATCGGTTCTCTCATGTATTTGGTCAACACTAGGCCAGATATCTGCTTCGCGGTCAATACCCTCAATCGGTTTATGGTGGAGCCAAAGGGGGTCTATTGGACAGTAGCGAGGAACATTTTGAGGTATGTGGGTGGCACAATCGACTATGGGTTGAGATATACCCAAGGAGATGACATCAAACTATGTGGCTTCACAGATGCTAATTGATCAGGCAGCTCAGTGGATAGGAAAAGTACCTCTGAATACTGCTTCAGTAATGGATCAGGGATGATCTCTTGGTGGAGTAGGAAGCAGAAGTTAGTAGCACTGAGCTTTGCAAAAGCAGAATATATGGCAACAAGCTCAGCTACATGTGAAGCTATATGACTTCAAAAGCTGCAAGTAAGCTTCTTCAAGCAAAGGATGCAGGAAACCAGTGTCTACTGTGATAATCAGAGTTGCATCAAGCTCTCCGATAATCCAATGTTTCGTGACAGGTCGAAACACATAGATATTCAATGCCATTTTATCAGAGATTGTGTGCCATGTGGAGCAGTCCAGCTACAATATGTTTCCACAGATGAGCAGTTGCAGACATACTCACGAAGGCTCTACGGAGAGCTAAGTTCATCTATTTCAGAAAACAGATGGGTATGGTGGAGAACCCGTTTCAGTAGTAGGGACAGAGTGTTTTGGATCCTTCTCAATTGCAACAGCGACACATGAGAGGGAGTTGCAGTGCAGATGCAGTGTTGGCAGCAGTGCAGCAACACAAATGTAGCATCAGATTTGCGCAGTGGTTGGTGGGCAGTGGTAGGCAGTCACAGTGGCCAAACATCAGCAGCGTGATAGAGGATGATACAGAGACACAGTGTTGTAGCAGTGTGTGCAGCACTAGAACACAATCCTTGCTAAGGAGTGTTAGTTTTTGTAGCATCGGATGTGTTCTAGCCACGAAACTTGGTGTAGAGGCTAGAATATTTGAGATCTCCAAAACGCAGAAATCGTTTCTGGAAATTCCACCTAAAAATGACTTAATTAAATTATTAACCTATTTTTTTAATGTTTCCTAAGTCTAAACTTCGGAAAACTGGTTAATTATTCAAAATTAATTAAGTCAATGTGAGAATAGTCTAAAACCTCACACGGATCAACTTCAAGATGATCCTAGCCCTTGATTAAGATTTAATCTTGGTCGTTGGAGTCCCAACAAAGGATTATAAGAAGAAGTCAATGGGCACTTGGAGAACACACACCAGGGTAGATACTAAAAGATCAAGGTAGTTTGATTTCCTAGTGGCAGGTAATTCAGCAGTGACTTCGAGCTAGTGATCAAGTAGCAGGTGGCAGAGGGGGACCACAATAGATTTCCAGAGGAGATTCCAGTTTCGGAGGAATCAGAAGAGAAAGTCAAAATTATTCTCCGGGAGTTTGTTTAGGGACAGCACGGAGCCTCAATTTGAGCAGATCGATTTAGCTGAGGGAAAGCTCGATTCAACATCTAGAAGCAAGGAAAAGCTTCCAAAGAGCCGGAGAGTAACTTTCACCAACAGAGGCAGGCAAGACAGCTTGTTGTGAGAGGGCTTGTTAGCCACTCGTGTGGGACCTACGCAGATGCAACTTAGAAGGATCTACGCTAAAGTTGGATGGCTATCCTTTCAGAGGGAGTTAGTTGGCATAATTGCTCGGAGAGGGAAAAACCCCTCAGTGTAATTTTACCCGTATTTCTCTTGGGTAAAATCGCGAGTTTGGCCACATTTGATTGTATTCAGAAATTCGGCTACATAATAATAATAAAAACCCTCACTGTTGCACCGGTTTTCCCACATTGGATTTTCTCGAGACAATTGTCCAAATTAATGGTGTCCAAATTTTATGTGTGCTAGAACTTCTCAGTTTCCAGCATTTTATTTTCGGCAGTTTTATTTGTGAAGGTTGTAGTGTGATTAATTCAGTCTTTGTTGTAGCAAAAAAATTGTTGAATTAATTAACAATTAGAGGAATTAATTCCAGTTGCTACAATAAAATTTCAGTGGTGAAATTTTCACTCATGTCACATCATTTGGAGCCATCATCACATCAAGCATTTCTTCTCTTGAGTTGTTCGACTACTTCTGAAATTTTAGGTTCATTTCCACATGTACGAAGAAGAGAGTCTTTTTCTGTTTACAGATTTTCATTTATGTTTTGGGCCTTTGACCAGTGTTGACTTTTGGGATTTTGAGCATGTTTTGACTTGGTTTGACTTTGAATTTTGAAAATGTTTGGAAGGTCAGGTTGACTGGCACGTTGACTGAGATTTTCTAAGTGGGTTGACCAATGTTGACTACAAAATTTCGGCTACAGTTTCTATAGGTCGAAGTTTGACTTTGACTAGAGTTTGTATGGGCAAATTTTGGATAGTTTTGACCAGGCTTGAGTGTAGGAAGGAGGTTGTGTCTTTTGACTGTTTGACTGAGCCTTTTGGAGGCTAATTTGACCATTGACCATTGCCTGGTTAGGACTGCTTTAACTATTGTTGACTTTGATCAAATGTTGTAGATTTAACCTTTGATTAGATTTGACTACGCTTGCTCATTTTAGCTTGGATATTGGATAGTTGACTTGGTTGGTCAAGGGCTTGATCCTTTGACTCATTGTTGATGTACTTAGACATTGTATCTCTCTGTTGAACATTTGATGACAATCTAATAGAAGAAGAATTTGGAAAGAGTTTTCCCTCTTGCGGGGTTGTCCCTGGTCTTTAACCAAACTACTATGTCTTTGTTGTTCTTGATTGTCATCTACTGTGCATTTGATTTATTCTTCTATCTACAATTGCTTGTTGTTGTTGGAAGATTGAATTATATTGCAAATTGATTGCTAATTGAAGAAGAATTGGAAGAAGTGATTGTGTTAAGCATAGAACAGTGGAAAATTAATAAGACTCAACATGAAGTCTGTCTATAGGTCACAGAAGATAGATGTTCCAAATAGCTTGTACAACATAGAAATATGGTCTCTCAATTTAACTTGTATCATCACAGAGAAGTGCCACAGTTAAGCCCGAAACATCACAAAGATCTACTCACAAAATACCCAAACTGATCAAACAGAAGATATTCACCTTGTTACAGAGAAAATGCCCAGACTGGCACAGAGTGCTGGTTAAGGTTGTCATTGATGTCAATATGGCATTAACCGAGATGTCAATATACTTGATGAAGCCATATTCGTGATGATGTCATACTCTTGAATGACCACACATAATGATGGTACTTAATGAAGGTTGGAAGGCATGCATGATATTGTTGATGTCCTACATGATGACATTATGATCCTACAGTCAAAACAATGGAGAAGCCCAACAATGGAAAATCCAAACAAAGAAGACATGCTGTCCCAATCACCTTCTGCACATTAAAATTCAAGGACAGTTACAAAGAAAAATGAATTTTGGCATCTTGGAGGCAGCCAATCACAATGAGCCCTAGACCATCTTGAAGAGGATTTTTTCCTCTTTCTAACAAGCCCTCACTTGCCCTAAAACTCCCAGTGGTTGATGAGATACTGAATTTTCAAGTTAAAAAAATATTAATTAATTGTGAAGCCGACCTACACTCACACTCTCATGTCGGCCCTTTTCCCCAACAGTCACATCCTTTCAAAGATGACAAACCACTATAAATATAAAGATAAACTCATTTGTTTCAGTCAAGAATTTTCGGTGATTATCTAAGCAAATGTGAGGACTGCAACTCGGTGAAAAAGGCAGAGCACAGGAAAAAAGGAACAGGTTCACATCTCATGAACCCTTAAGGAGAAGAACAACCCATTTATCTAGCACCGCAGAAGCTACAGGACTGTGGATCAATATAGCAAGGGCTCAGTATTGTGAGAAGTTTCAGAACAGAAGTGTGATTCCACTTCAGGAACTCGGATCTGTATTTGTGATCTCACTACACCTCGAAATTGCAGCTCAAGATAGTCATTACTGTCACCCTCGGAGCAGGATGGGATACTACCTCGTGGTGCAGCAAACTATCACAGAAATTCAGACTTGATTGCAGTGGGAAAATAACAGTCCAGTGGAGGCTCAGTTATATACAATAGGCTGAGAATTAACAGACAAGCTCATTCAGACCTCGATCTAACCACATAAGTTACAGTGAGCTCGGACCTACAACAGATTTGGCTCATTCTAGTATAATACAGGAGCTCGGTCACCTACAGCAGATTTGTGTTATCCTGTGGCTAGTTACTTCTGCAATATCACTGTGTGGAAAGTCTTATAGTGCAACTTCAGAACTCAGATTTGTATGTTATCTACACATTAATGAAGGGTTAAATTCTGTGATTAGAGGCATTCCCTCAGATCTGTGAAGACATTCTCTTGTAGCAGATTTGAAGGCTCCTTGGGCAGTGACATAGTTGGATTTCAGCATTTCCTCATGAACTAATATTGCAGTAGTAAAGTCAAATGATGGAGAAGGTACAGTGAAGATATAGTGAAGTCAAAATCGAGAAGTTTTGGAGTGATTAGACAGTGAAGAATTTTAGAAGTAAAGTGTTGTGATGAACAAGTAGACAGTGAAGAATTTTGAAGTAATCAGACAATGAAGAATTTTGGAAGTGATTAAACAATGAAGAATTACGTCAAGAATGTTCAAGTAAATACAATTCACATTCTCTATTAAAAGGAGACAAAAGGATTGGTGTCCTTGGAGTAGGAGCTCCTAAACACAAGGTTGGTGCCTTGAGAAGATAGTGTCAAAGCCCTAGAGGTCGGAGCCTCATCAAAGTCCAAGTTGGTGCTGGGCAACAGGTTTGTCCCTGTTTCATTAAAAGGGTTGGTGCCCTCACCCATCTATTGTATACTATTATTAAAAAAAGGGATTGAAGTTCTTATTAATCCTTAATATCATTATTATATACCTCTATGTCTTTAATTGTGAAGAATCTAACTGGTAATAATTAACAATTGAAAAGAAATATTGATTCACCCCCCTCTCAGTATTTCCAACAATTAGTTTCAGAGCCAGCTTCTTCGTTATCAGCCTAACAGCTGGAAGAAGGATTCTTAGGCACAATGAAGAACATGGAAGCAACAGGGAAACTGCCTATCTTTGATGGAACAAATCTTTAGTTTTTGGAAAAAGAGGATGTCCTACTATCTAATGTCTCTTGGCCCTGAAGTATGGCACTCTGTTTTGGATGGGTACAAAGCTCCCACTGGTCTTCCAACTGATCCCGATGAAAGAAGAGCCTATATTGCTGATGCCAAAGCTTTAAATTCCATCACTAGTGGAATTACCGATTCCGAATTTACGAAGTCATGAATTGTGACTCAGCCAGAGAAGTATGGGATAAGTTGGTTTTTCTATATGATGGGGACTCCAAAGTTAAGAAGGCAAAGCTTCAAACCTATAGAAGACAATTCGAGAGTCTGAAAATGGATGATAAAGAATATATTGCATCATACTTCCTCCAAGTAGCTGAAGTGGTTAACTCTCTTAAAGGACTAGGGGAAAATATTGAAGAAAGCACCATTGTTCAAAAAATCCTGAGATCGCTTCCTGACAAATTTGACTCCAAAGCAAGTGCCATAATAGAAATGAAGGACCTAGATACTCTCGAGATGGATGAACTTCATGGAATTCTTATTGCCTATGATATGAAGAAAGGGAGCCCAAATTTCAAAGAAGCAGCTTTCAAAGCCTCAAGATCTACAAAAGAAGGAAAAGGATGGAATTGCCACAACGATGAATTTGATACTGAAAACGAGTTAGCTCAATTTGTACGAAGACTAAAATGGGGATCTAAGCTAAAAGGTAAGTACCCTCTTATTTGTTTCAATTGTGGAAGAATAGGTCATTATGCTGCAAAATGTCCTCATAAACATGATAGTGATGATGAAAAGGACCCTAAAAGAATGATGTACAAAAAGAAAGGGTTTAATAAGAACTTCTTCTCCAAACAAGATGAGTTTGATGAAGATGAATTTGTAGTCATCAAAAAGAAATCAACTAGAAATGTACGTGATTACAAAGAACGTGATGATGAATCAGATGAGGAAAGTAATTATGTTGGAAGCAAAGAAATGTTATTCATGGCATTTACAAATGATGATGACTCAGAACTAGAAGATGAAAGAAACATGGATAGTTTGCTAATGAGTGCCATTGAAGAAAATCAAAATCTACACAAGAAGATAATTTCTCTCAAGATAGAAAGAGAGGAAGCAAAAAGAAGGGAAGACTTCTTGAACATTAAGCTAAAAGAGAAGGATGATATCTGTGAAAAACGTGAAGCTGAAATAATATATCTAAGAAAGGAATTAGAGCAAGTCAAAAGGAGTTGGCAAAGCTCTCTAGCTCTTGACAACATTCTTAATACTCAAAAACCTCAACATGACAAGTCTGGAATTGGTTTCAAAGGAGAATCATCAAGTACAAAGAATAATGCCAGAAGTTATGCCGGTGTACTCTCTTGCCATCCAAAAGAAGAAAAGTCATCTCGTCAGGAACAAAGTCCCATCTCAAAACCAAGAATTGAAGAAAGAGCAACTCCAAGGAAGAATGTTGGTTCAAGCTCTGGATACTACAACAGGTATCAAACTATTTTTCTTGGGCATTGTTACAATTGTAAAAACTTTGGGCATCAAGCTAAGCATTGCAAGGCTCATAAGAATGAAGCACCAAGATTGAATGATCAAACTAACCAACTATGTGCTCCTAAAGAGCAAGGACAAATCAAAACTTACAATTCCTTTGATCCTTTAGCCAAGTTTGATCCGTCTTGCTCATTATGTGATAATTATGATCATAATGAACAAAATTGCCCTCTCAAAAGGGAAAAAGCTAAAAACATAAATCTCAAAATTGATAAATGTGGCCTAGCTCTATGTGCTCATAGTAAAGAAAATCATTGGTTCGTAGATAGTGGATGCTCAAGACATATGACAGGAGACCAAAAGAAGTTTATCTCATTGAACAAGAAAAATGGAAATGTATCCTTTGGAAGTGGATCCGCTAAAATCACTGGAAAAGGAACTGCTACCCTTGTCAATGGACTAGGAAAGGCTCAAAATACCTTGCTGGTAGACGGGCTCAAACACAATCTCTTAAGTGTTAGCCAGATTTGTGACCAAGGACATAATGTTGTCTTTAGTACAAAAAATTGTGAAATAAGAGACTTGTCCTCAGGAGAACTTGTGGCGAAAGGAGTAAGAACACCAGATAATGCTTACATTCTCAGTAGAATCCAAGAAGATAAATGTTACTTAAGTCAAACAGATGAAAGTTGGTTATGGCACAAGTGATTGGGGCATACAAGTTTCGATAGCCTAGTCAACATCAGCAAAATTAATGCAGTAAGGGACATTTCAAAAATGTGCAAACCAAATCAAGTTGTATGTGGCCCATGCCAACATGGAAAGCAAACCAGAACTAGCCACAAAACTAAGGAGTTCTCAACATCAAAACCTTTGGAAATCATTCATGCAGATTTGTGTGGGCCAACTAGAACTCCAGCTCTTCAAGGTGAAAGGTACTTTGCTCTATTTGTTGATGACTATACTAGAATGATGTGGATATATTTCATAAAATATAAATCCGAAGCATTTGAATGTTTTAAGAATCTTAAGGCTCTCAATGAAAATGAGAAAGATTCTAAGATTAAATGTCTTAGAACGGATAAAGGAGGAGAATTCACCTCAAAAGAATTTGATGAATTCTGTAAAGAGCATGGAATCGAAAGAGAACTCTCTCCTGCTAGGACACCCCAGCATAATGGAGTAGTTGAAAGAAGGAACCGAACCATTCAAGAAATGGCAAGGACAATGCTACTAGCAGCGGATTTGCAACCAAAATTTTGGAGAGAAGCAGTTGGCACCGCAATTTATACCTTAAATCGAACTCAACTAAGACCAAATAATGAAAAGACTCCTTATGAATTATGGAAAGGAAGACCTGAATCAGTAAAATATTTCAGGGTTTTTGCAAGCAAATGTTTCATAAAAATAAATGATGACTCACCAGGTAAATTTGATTCTAGAGTTGACGAAGGAATATTTCTTGGATACTCCTGTAGGAGCAAAGCTTACAAATGTTACAACAATCATCTACGAAGAATAGTGGAAAGCATTGATGTGAAGATTGATGAAGGCCTTCAAGAAAAAAGAATTGAAGATCATGAAGTTGAGCCTTTCTTTGAACAAAGTGAAGAAGAAGAATCTGAAAAGGAAGAGGAGAATGAAGAACCCCAAAGTGAACCTTCACAAATTCCCTCATCATCATCTGGAAGAACAAGTCATCGGAAAGATAGATGAAGGAACTCAAACTCGAAGAAGGATGATAAACACGCCAAGAAAAGATGATGTTGCTCTATTATCTTTAATAGAACCTGAAAATTTTTCTCAAGCAAGCAAAGATCCTTATTGGATAAAGGCCATGGAAGAGGAAATGTCTCAAATCGAAAAAAATGAGACTTGGGAACTGGTACCTCGCCCAAAAGATAAAAATATAATTGGAACAAAATGGGTATTCAAAAACAAGATGAATGAAGATGGACAAATCATTAGAAATAAAGCTAGACTTGTCTGCAAAGGATACTCGCAAATCGAAGGAATTGACTTCGAAGAAACCTTTGCACCAGTAGCTCGAATGGAAGCCATAAGAATGTTTTTAGCATTTACTTGCTCAAAAGGATTCAAGGTTTATCAAATGGATGTAAAATCAGCATTCTTGAATGGAGATCTCAAGGAAGAAGTTTACATGGAGCAACCAGAAGGATTTGATCTTGTTGAAGGAAAAGACTTTGTATGCAAACTAAAAAAGGCCTTGTATGGATTAAAACAAGCCCCTAGAGCATGGTATGCAAAGTTGGATCACTATCTGCAACAAGAAGGTTTCAAAAAGGGAGTGGCAGGTAGCAATCTCTACATGAAGATGGACTAGGAAAAACTTCTGATCACTCTTGTTTATGTTGATGATATAATCTTTGCTAGCAATGATGAAGAAATGAGCCATGAATTTGCTCTAAATATGTCTAAAAAATTTGAGATGTCAATGATCGGTGAGTTGTCTTACTTTCTTGGGTTGCAAATATCTCAAACTTCTGCAGGCATGTTTATATCTCAAGAAAAATATCTTAAAGACATGCTTAAAAGATATGGGATGGAAGATTGTGCACTTATGAGCACACCGATGACCACAGATTGTAAATTAAGCAAAGATGATGATACCCCTCTCATAGATGCAACTCTTTACAGGTCAATAATTGGAGCTCTTTTATACTTAACCGCTACAAGACCAGATATTATGCAAGCAGTAGGAATGGTAGCAAGATTTCAGTCAAGTCCTAAACAATCCCATCTAGCTGCTGTGAAAAGAATTCTCATATATCTGAAAGGAACGACTGTTTTCGATCTTTGGTATCCTAAGAGTTCAACTCTTATTGTGACAGCTTATTCTGATGTTGATTGGGCCGGAAGCTTGGATGATCGAAAAAGTACCAGTGTAAATGCATTCTTTATGGGAGATTGTCTTGTATCTTGGCTCAGCAAAAAGCAATTATCTATATCCCTTTCTACAACTGAAGCCGAATATATAGCCGATGTTGATTGTTGTACACAAATTCTATGGATGAAAGAACCCTTGAAGGATGTCACCATAGAAACTAAGCAACCAATTACTATTTTTTGTGACAATACTAGCACCATCAGTCTTTCAAAGAATCTGGTAATGCACTCAAGGACCAAACATATTCCAATCAAATACCACTTTCTCCGTGAACAAGTTGCTGAACACAATATCAGGTTGGAATACATCAATACAAAAGAGAAAATTGTGGATATCTTTACAAAACCCCTTCCACGAAAAGCATTTGAGTATCTTCACCAAAAGATGGGGGTTATTGCTCTTGCATCACATTAAATCATTAAATCAAGCAGCATGTCAGGGATACAGTATGTTAGGGGGAGCAGCATGTCAGGGATACAGTATGTTAGGGGGAGCAGCATGACAGGGAGAGCACATTGGCACCCCGTTGCCATTGATGTCAAAGGGAGAGAGAAGAAAAATATTGCCATCCAATGACAACGGGGGAGATTGTTGGTTAAGGTTGTCATTGATGTCAATATGGCATTAACCGAGATGTCAATATACTTGATGAAGCCATACTCGTGATGATGTCATACTCTCGAATGACCACACTTAATGATGGTACTTAATGAAGGTTGGAAGACATGCATGATATTGCTGATGTCCTACATGATGACATTATGATCCTACAGTCAAAACAATGGAGAAGCCCAACAGTGGAAAAGCCAAACAAAGAAGACATGTTGTCCCAATCACCTTCTGCACATAAAAATTCAAGGACAGTTACAAAGAAAAATGAATTTTAGCATATTGGAGGCAACCAATCACAATGAGCCCTGTTGTCGCACAGATTGTCAAGGCACCGCGACAACGGCTCAGATCGGGGGCTGTCACCCTGATCCCCAATCTCTCTATTTAAGTTGTCTCCTTGCAAGCTAAGGGAGGTAGACCCTTTTAGAAATGAAGAGGAAAAATCCAGGAGACACAGCTAAAACACCAAATACTTGATAAAATAAACAAGATTTCATAGATCTAAATTAGATTTCACGTTTAAGACCAGTACCTTATGGAGTCAAACAAGATCCCGTTATGCAAATTACAAACAAGCAAATGATGATTAACTACTGCTAAATGACCACAATGATATTCAATAGAAAGTGCCATGATTATTCATTTAAGATGCTCGAGCCAATCGACATAAACTTATCATGAAACGATCATTGAGGTAAATGCCAGATGCTTAAAAAAAATTCGAAATTATGATATTCCAATATAACCCAATTCAAAAATTAAAATGATCCACAGTCAAACTTTAGATAGAAAAATTTTAGCGCGTTTGACTATTGAAAATTTGAAAATTTATTTTTTTTATTTTATATTATTTTATATTTTCCTATTTTAATTTTTAATCTAAAACAAGTTAAAAAATCTAAATCTAAATTAAAATACAACTAGAATTAAAACTAAATGAAATTTAAAAAAATTAAAATCTAAAAGCTAAAACTAGACAAAACAAATTTGAAATCTAAATTAAAATGAAATTAAACAAAACTAAGTTAAAACTAAACTTAAACTAAAACTAAAACAAAACTAAACGAAAATGAAATTAAAATTGCAATCTAACTAAAATCTAAATGAATTAACGCTAACACTAAAATTAAAATCTAAAGATAACAATAAAAATTAACAAAATAATTAAAACCAACTATTAAAATCCTAAAGTTAAACTAAACTATAACTAAATCGAAATTTAAAGTTAGATCTAGCCTAAAATAAATTCAATTTGAAACTACAACTAAACTACCTACGCTAACACAACCGAATTAAAATCTAAATCGAAAAATAAATGAAATTTAAAGTCTACACTATGAAAAATTCTAAAACGAAATCCTACGACTAATCAAACGCAACCAAACTTCAGAAACTTAACGCGTTTTTTCTTTTTTCTGTGTGTGTATTGATCGCTTTGTGTTGCAGGTCGACGGGAACAAAGATGGCGTGAGGAACAATGGTCAAGTCGAAGGCAGCAGGAAAGGTGCAGCGTGAGGATTGGACGGGTAAAGTCGACAGAAGGAGATGGATGTGAGAGCAGGCTCGTGAAGTCGTGAGGCTGGACGACGGAAGAAAGGAGCAAACCTGGACGAAGTGAAAGGAAAAGAGGACGGCTCTGCAGGGGAAGTTTCGAATTGCAGATCAGTTGGACGGAGGGTCGAGGATCAAGTCGAAGGCAGCAGGAAAGGTGCAGCGTAGACGTGGACAGTGGATTGAAAATAGGGACACGACTACAGTCGGAGCAGCGTAGACGTGGGGGTGCAGGTCAAAAAAAAAAATCGATGCTTAGTGCAGGGGTGATTGATGGTCAACAAGGTGATGATGGAAATGAAAGCGTGAAGAAGAAATGGCAATGGCTAGAAGAGAGCAGAGATGGACCAACAACAGTGAGGACGCCTTATGCAGATGTATATGAAGGGAAATGACAGCAGTTTGCAGTGTGAAGAAAACCCAGTACGCACAAATACGTTAACCTCAGATTTTAAAATTTCTTCATTTACGCCCAGATTTCATTCTCTTTTAAATCGAAACAATGTCCAGATTCGTCCACAGTTGTAATTTGAGGCCAGATCTGGCCTTTGGAGGCTAGATATGCCTCAGATCCTAAAAAAAATTACGATTTGAACCTTGAATCTGCAAGAAACCAGCTAGATCTGAAAATACACACCAAGAAACGATTAAACCCTTACAATCCTAAAAGAAAATTTACAAATTTACAACTAGTTTATAGATTTAAAACCCTCATGGTTAGATCTGAATTCATTTTGGCACAACTTTCAGAGATTAAAAATTTTAGTGAGAGGCACAAGCCTTAGAAAACCCTGCAAAACCACCAATTCCATAAGATAGACTTGGAATTTAACAAATAATGAGCTTTCAAATTTATGTTCATTGAGAGTCGGCTGGTCCAACCGAAGATTTCCCCAGACGCTCAATCTTTAAAAAAAAATTCCCTGCACACTTAGATTTGAACTTTAGATCGATAGAGATTTAAGAAAACAACATGAGACCTTTTCAGAGAAATCAGAATGTCATTTTATAAACCCAGAAAACTACACAAGATACCTGTATGCAGATTAATCCATGAAGGCCATCAACCATAAAATGCAAGAAACAAAGTAGCAAAGTTTAGAGACAATTCACCACATAGATCCGAGAAGGAACATCAAAATTTGTAACCCCAAAGTCTTTATGCTTTATTCCTCAAAAATTTACAAGAGCTTCTAAGAACAAGTGCACGATCTTGAGATCAGATGACTCGAGACTGACAAAGACCTCTAAATTTATAGGACAAAATCTCCAATGGCTAGTTTGGATGATCCTTGTCAAAATAATCTCAACCGTCCAAAAGATTTAATCATCTTTTAATCCGAAGCGCTGAAATTAAAATTTTGGGGAAAAAACGAATTTATCATTTAATTCAATTTTAATTAACTCAAAAATATTATTTTTGAGTTAATTACCCTAAAATTTTGACTTTGACTTAACCAGCAAGGCCCAAGGGTCCAAAATTTCTTAAAATTCTCAATATTCCCTTGGCCTGGGGCTTTCAAAAATCATTTTCCAAGGACCCACAAATTTTGCCTTTAAAGATTTAATCCTAACTTAGGACCCTAAATTAATTAAATTTCTGGTTTAAGATTTTATTAATTAATTGACCAAAAAATTTAATTAATTGACTAAGAGGGGATTATAATTATTTTTCCAACCCTCTTTTACATGAGATAATACATTTACATACATGAAGGGGGAATACCCATTCGTATAGACCCTCAAATAAATACCCAATTCTGCGACTCAAAACATGATGTAGTAGACCAAGTAGGTGAAACTACTTTTACAAGGACTCTATAAAAAACACTAGGACTCACTTAGCATGCTGATGACAAATTCCACCCTAGCTTTGGGGTGAGGTTGGAGGGAAAAACTCTGTCGATCACTTTCGTGAATCAGTGAGACAAAAAACCTCCTACGATGGAAATCATCAACAACATACTAGGCTTACCTAGGTTGTTACATACATTGACGGTCTTATTTAGATCATTTACATCATTACATGCAGAATGGGTTTACATCATTTATAAAAATTGTCGACTGATGATGGAATCTGAATGGCGCGACTACGTCGAACATGACGAATCCCATTTGAAAAAATGGGAGTGTACTGCTATGGGGTAGTTGACAAAGTGTGGTCAACAAGCCCTAGACCATCTTGAAGAGTATTTTTTCCTCTTTCTAACAAGCCCTCACTTGCCCTAAAACTCCCAGTGGTTGATGAGATACTGAATTTTTAAGCTAAAAAAAAAATAATTAATTGTGAAGCCAACCTACACTCACACCCTCATGTTAGACCTTTTCCCCAACAATCACATCCTTTCAAAGATGACAAACCACTATAAATATAAAGATAAACTCATTTGTTTCAATCAAGAATTTTCGGTGATTATCTCAGCAAATGTGAGGACTGCAACTCGGTGAAAAAGGAAGAGCACAGGAAAAAAGGAACAGGTTCACATCTCGTGAACCCTTAAGGAGACGAACAACCCATTTATCTAGCACCACAGAAGCTACAGGGCTGTGGATCAATATAGCAAGGGCTCAGTATTATGAGAAGTTTCAGAACAGAAGTGTGATTCCACTTCAAGAACTCGGATATGTATTTGTGATCTCACTACACCTCGAAATTGCAACTCAGGACAGTCATTATTGTCACCCTCGGACCAAGCCTGGGATACTACCTCGTGGTGCAGCAAACTATCACAGAAATTCAGACTTGATTGCAGTGGGAAAATAACAGTTCAATGGAGGCTCAGTTATATATAAGTAAGAGGCTCAGAATTAACAGACAAGCTCATTCAGACCTCGATCTAACCACATAAGTTATAGTGAGATTGGACCTACAACAGATTTGGCTCATTCTAGTATAATACAGGAGCTCGGTCACCTACAGCAGATTTCTGTTATCCTGTGGCTAGTTACTTATACAATATCACTATGTGGATAGTCTTCTAGTGCAACTTCAGAACTCAGATTTTTATGTTATCTACACATCAATGAAGGGTTGAATTCTGTGATTAGAGGCATTCCCTTAGATCTATGAAGACATTCTCTTGTAGCAGATTTGAAGGCTCCTTGGACAGTGACATAGTTGGATTTCAGCATTTCCTCATGAACTGATATTGCAGTAGTAAAGTCAAATGATGGAGAAGGTACAGTGAAGATATAGTGAAGTCAAAATCAAGAAGTTTTGGAGTGATTAGACAGTGAAGAATTTTGGAAGTAAAGTGTTGCGATGAACAAGTAGACAGTGAAGAATTTTGAAGTAATCAGACAATGAAGAATTTTGGAAGTGATTAAACAATGAAGAATTATGTCAAGAATGTTCAAGTAAATACAATTCACATTCTCTATTAAAGGAGACAAAAGGATTCGTGTCCTTGGAGCAGGAGCTCCTAAACACAAGGTTGGTGCCTTGAGAAGATAGGGTCAAAGCCCTAGAGGTTGAAGCCTCATCAAAGTCCAAGTTGGTGCTTAGCAATAGGTTGGTGCTTTCATTAAAAGGGTTGGTGCCCTCACTCATATATTGTATACTATTATTAAAAAAAGGGATTAAGTCCTTATTAATCCTTAATATCATTATTATACACCTCTCTGTCTTTAATTGTGAAGAATCTAACTAGCAATAATTAACAATTGAAAAGAAAGATAATTCACCCCCCTCTCAGTGTTTCCAACACAGAGAAGATATCCGGCTTGTTACAGACAAGATGCATGGGTTGTAACAAATAATATACCTGAATTGTCACAGAGAAGATGCCTCAAACCCGAAATATCCTTCAACAGATCATCTCTGAATTGATTGCCAAATGATGGAGATTATATGCCAATATATAGTTGTTTCCACATGCGAAGAGACGTGACTATTGGGCAGGCTGACTTGTCACCTTAGAGAACCGACTTGGCAACATGGATGAACAAATGATGCTTACAAAAATTCAATTTTTTTTCTTTTTCAAGGGTCACAAAAAACATGCCCTCTGACCTTGTTGACCGCACTTTGTCAACGACCCCATAGCAGTACACCCCCATTTTTTCAAATGGGATTCGTCATGTTCGACGTGGTCACTTCATTCACATTCCATCATCAGTCAACAGACGACATTTTGTTATAAATGATGTAAACCCATTCTGCATGTAATGATGTAAATGATCTAAGTAAGACCGTCAATGTATGTAACAACCTAGGTAAGCCTAGTATGTTGTTGATGATTTCCATCCTAGGAGGTTTTTGGTCTTACTGATTCAAGAAAGTGATCGGCAGAGTTTTTTCCTCCAGCCTCACCCCAAAGCTAGGGTGGAGTTAATCATCAGCATGCTAAGTGAGTCCTAGTGTTTTCTATCGAGTCCTTGTAAAAGTAGTTTGAGCTACTTGGTCTACTAGATCATATTTTGAGTTGTAGGACTGGGTATTTATTGAGGGTCTATACGAATGGGTATTCCCCCTTCATGTATGTAAATGTATTATGTCATGTAACGAGGGTTGGAAAAATAATTAAAACCCCCTCTCAGTCAATTAATTAAATTTTATGGTCAATTAATTTAAAAAAAAATCTTAAACCAGAAATTTAATTAATTTAGGGTCCTAAGTTAAGATTAAATCTTTAAAGGCAAAATTTGTGGGTCCTTGGAAAATTATTTTGAAAGCTCCAGGCCAAGGGAATATTGAGAAATTTAAGAAATTTTGGACCTTTGGGCCTTGGTGGTTAATTCAAAGTCAAAATTTTGGGGTAATTAACTCAAAAATAATATTTTTGAGTTAATTAAAATTGAATTAAATGATAAATTCGTTTTTTCCCCAAAATTTTAATTTCAACGCTCCGGATTAAAAGATAATTAAATCTTTTGGACGGTTGAAATTATTTTGACGAGGATCATCCAAACTAGCCGTTAGAGATCTTGTCCTATAAATTTAGAGGTCTTTCTCATTCTTGAATCATCCGATCTCAGGATCGTGCACTTGTTCTTAGAAGCTCTTGTAAATTTTTTGAGGAATAAAGCATAAAGACTTTGGGGTTACAAATCTGGATGTTCCTTCTCAGATCTATGTGGTGAATTGTCTCTAAACTCTGCTACTTGGTTTCTTGCATTTTATGGTTGATGGTCTTCATGGATTAATCTGCATATAGGTATCTTATGCAGTTTTCTGGGTTTATAAAATAACATTCTGATTTTTCTGCAAAGGTCTCATGTTGTTTTCTTAAATCTCTATCGATACGTGAACCGAATCTAAGTGTGCGAAAATACTAAGATTAGGCGTACGGGAAGTCTTCGGTTGGACCAACCGACTCTCAATAAACATAAATCTGATAAGCTCTTTATTTGTTAAATTTCAGGTCTATCTTACGATATTTGTGATTTTGCAGGGTTTCAAAGGCTTGTGCCTCTCATTTAAAAAAAAATTAATCTCTGAAAATTGTGCTAAAATGTTTCAAATTTGGCCGTGAGGGTTTTAAATCTGTAAACTAGTTTGTAAATTTGTAAATTATTTAAGACTGTAAGGGTTTAATCATTTCTTGGTGTGTAACTTTAGATCTGGCTGATTTCTTGCAGGTTCAGGGCTCAAATCAGAAATTGTTTTTAGATCTAAGGCAGATCTAGCCTCAATCGCCTACTGTGGACAAATCTGGACACTGTTTTGATTTAAAGAGCACAAAGTCTGAGCTTAAATGAAGAAATTTTAAGATTTGTTGGGCGAATTTTCATTTCACTGGGTTATCCTCATTCTGATCTTCCTTAACTCTGTTCGAGCCCCATTTTCTCTGCCTTTTTCTCACACTTCTTCCTGTCGAGCCCTCTGTCGTCTCTTCTCACGCTGCAAATATTCATCTCTGTTGTTCTCACGAATTCTTCAACCCTCGATTTGCCAGCTCCTGCATATCCGTCCAAGCTCTTCCATCGATTTCCCATTCGTTTCCTTCGTCCTCCATCAATTTGCCGTCATCTTCCTTGCTGCTGCCAGCATTCTTCATTTTTCCATGTACCTCTGCGGCATGCAAACAAAGCTCTTCACTGCGTCATCCTCGAGCCTCTGTCCGTCAAGTTCCCTTCCTCTCTTCGAGCTGTCGTCCAGATCAGCTCTGTTCTACCTGCACAAGCGAACAAAAACGACAAATGCACACATTGAAAATCAAATACAACATATGCGTTAAAAACTTTGGTCAGATTCGTTTTTCATTTGTTAGATTTTAATCTCCTTTGCATAGTGTAAGTTAGGTGCTGGACTTTAGTTTTTTTTTATTTGAATTTGACAGCGTTAGTTTAAATGTAGTTCTTTTTATCGACTTTAGATTTAATTTTCTTTTGCAAAGGATTAGCTTTAATGTTAGGCTTAGTTTAGCTTTAAAATTTTTGGTTTAGATTTAATCTTTCTAACCTAGTTTTAAATTAGTTAAATTTTATTTTTAGCTTAGTCGTAGATTTTGGGTTTAGAGTTTAGTTAGATTTTAATTAGTTTAGTTTTCTTTGGATTTACCTTTTTTAGTTCAATTTTGTTTTAGATTTGATTTAGTTTCAAGTTTGATTTTAGCTAGGATTCAAAATTCAAAATTTTAACTTTTAATCTAAGTCACATGACACGAGGACACGAGACACGGAGGACACGTAAATACGAGTATTCGACACGAGACACCGTGACCTCGAAAACAGGACACGAAGGACATGTTTTATTTATATTTAAAATATATATACACACAATTATACTTTCTTGAAATTTTAATTTTGAAATTCAAAATTCCCTCTCATTAGTAAATCACAATTATACAACTTACAACTTACAACTTCAAGGCTACAAGCACATAAGAAATACTAAATACTAAATAGTCATTAAAACCATGGTCATTAGTCAATAAGTCAATGACTTGTGACTCATGAGTCATTAAAATGGAACTTCATCAAGGATTCGGATCACTGCTTCTGTTGAAGCTAGGAGAGGTTGCATAAGTATCCAACATAGATGTGAAAGTGTCTCATGAAGCTAATGCAGCAAGGTAAAGAAATGATCCTCTTGCTAGGGACAAGCAATATTGATAGCAATCATACACCATGTTTTCTATAGAGCACCTCAGCTTAGACTTTAGAGTTGGCATAGCATTTAGACATGTAAAGAGGGCAAAGCCTTGTTCATTTTGATATAATTGATAAACCCAGACATGAATTCTAAATGGGATCCCAGTGAAATAATTTTGACTCAGGGCTGCTATGTGTACTAATTGGTTTGTTCATTCTTTTGTTCCATTCTCTTGTTTTGGCCATAATCCTGTAAACTGTGTCTGAAAGCATGGTAAGTGTAATTGTGTAAGGATTCTGTGGCATAACAATGACAGAGTAGGTGTTTTCTATGAAAGTTATGTGATTTCATGAACTTTTACCTCTTGACTTCTGACTGACAAGTTTTACTTATCCTCCCTTGAACAACAGTTAGGACTTGTAATAGATCCTCCTCAGCCCACGAAGTAGAAGAACTAGCTATACTTCCCACACAAGTCCATTGTTAACATGATGAAGAGATAATCATTCTCGATGAAATAGGTAGTAAGGATAGTGCTGAAGTCTGAAAGCAAATTTCAATGTCTTAGGATCCATTTTTATTAGAAGTTGTCCCTTTAAAAAACTATTCCAGAGAAAATATAGATAAAATAATTTTATTAACATCCATAAATGAGCAAAACGGTAGGTCAATGGGAACCAGATTTATAATTAATAGTAAAAAATTGTAAGAGTGCCTGAGCAACTCCTAAAAGCTAAACGCTAAAAGTAAGGCATAAGCTAAAATAAGTTAAAACTTAAACTGCAGAATGAGTGAATTACCAAAATAAAAGGTAGGCTCAGATATACATAGTAATGGTTTTATGGGTGCCCTAAATAGAATTATAGAACCCAAAAGCAGCAGGTAGTGTTTAGCAAAAAACCCAATGATAATGGTGTGTAATGGATTGGGAGTCGGGACTGTGGAATAGAGTCCAAAATAATGCTATAGCCTATCAATGATGTTGACCATTTCTGGCAGTATAGCAAGAGACTGTAAATGAGATTAGTCATGTTGCACTGAGGGATCAAGGCATGCCATCAAACTGTACATGGGACGTCCTCAAACGGAGGACACGAATGCTAAAACGGAGGACACGAGTATTCTATTTAAGGACACGAATGCTAAAACGGAGGACACGTATTCGGTTTCGGAGGACACGAAAAAAAACGTATTGGACACGTTTTAGGTCGTATTTCGTGTCCAACACGCAGAATACGAGACACGGGACCCTGGAGGACGTGTCCTGTGACTTAGCTTTTAATTTAATTTTAATTTTAGTTATGTATAAATTTAGATTTCTTAACTTGAAAATATTACAAAAATAATAAATATATATATATATATATATATATATATATATATATATATATATATATTTCAAAATTCTAAAAAATTAGAAAATACAAAAATTTAAAAAATTTCAAATTTTCTATAGTCAAATGAGCTTCAAATTTTTATTCTAAAGTTTGACTGTGGAACATTTTGATTTTCGAACTAGGTTATAATTGGAATATCTTATTTTTCGGAAATCTTTCAAGTATCTGGCATTCTCATATTATTGTGAGTTCAAGTTATTCATGGTTGTGGCATTTTTCAATTAAATATCATTGTGAGCAATCGTAGTTTAACAAGCAGTAGTTAATCGTCACTTACTTGTTTGTAATCGCATAACGGGATTCTATTTGACTCCATAAGGCACTGGTCTTTAATGTGAAATCTAATTTAGATCTGTAGAATCTCGTTCATTCTATCAAGTATTTGATGTTTTAGCTGTGTCTCCTGGATTTATCATCCTCATTTATAATAGGGTCTACCCCCCTTAGCTTGCAAAGAGACAGCTTAAATAGAGAGATTGGGGATAAGAGTGACAGCCCCCAATCTGAGCCGTTGTCGCGGTGCCTTGACAATCTATGCAACAACATTTTTTGGCGTCGTTGCCAGGGATAGAGTTTTTTTGTTCTTGGTATTAACGACATTTTCTAATCTTCTGATCTTTCATCGCCATTCATTAGCCTGTCGCAAGGGATCACGTTTTCTGGCGTCTTTTCATCTCTTCATCATCTTAGCTTTCATCATCTCACTAATCATTTCATCTTTAGCACCTGGACATTTCGATTGGCTTCTTGTTTGGGTGGCAACTCCACTTATTCATCTTTTTATTCCCAGACAAGAATCCCCCTCTGATATCCATCTGCTATCTCTCGATTATTTCTCCTGTTTTAGAATTAGTTTCATATTCAAGTGGCGACTCCAATTTCTTTCATTTCTTACAAGAGTTCCTGCTAGGAAGTTCACTTCTTGAGGACTCTTTGACTATTCTTGAACACGGATCTATTTCTTAAATTTTAAGCAGGTCATCATGGATGACACCTTTCATGACATGCTGGAAGAGGCCACTTCAAAATTGCCTTTTTTCTCAGGTGGTGATCCAGGCACTGCTCTATTACATCAAAGGATGGTCAACCTTTTTATACATAAATATTGTCGTTCTTCACAATATAATCATGAAACTGTCAAGATACGTGTCTTTGGCTATTCTTTGAAAGGTGATGCTATCGATTGGTTTCGAAATTGTCCTGAATAGTATTGTTTACAAGACATCATCAATGCTTTTACAGATAAATATATAAAACAAAATGATTCGCCTTGTGTTTCCAGTATTATACAAAATAATAAAATTGATCTTGTAGAAGATTCAGCTATCAGCAGGAGTTTTCCAGACAATTCTCAGGATGAATCCACTTGTACCACAATAGCACAAATCCATGATAGTGGTGAAGCAGAAACAAATTGTCAAACCAGTGTTGACAACGATAAGAATCTTGTTAAAGAATTGATTCAGATGGTTAAGGATATACAGCTAAATCAAGCTCAGGTAATCAAGAATATGGAGGCCAACCAGGCTCAAATCATTAAGAATATGGAACTTAATCAAGAGAAAATAATAGCGGATCATACTAGGGAAATTGATGCTATACGAAACAAGTTGTTAGCCTTAGACGAAAAGATGACGATCATGGAATTTAATCACTCCAATCAAATAATTGCCATGGAAGAAAAACATATTAAGGAAATGACGATCATGGAAACAAATCATAAGAAAGAGATGAACTGTATGCAAAATTTCTTCATGGCCATGAAAGCAAATAATGATGAATCAATAAAAAACATGGAACATAGATTGTTGATGATTGAAGAGAGTCATGCGAAGGAAATAACTATTATTAATATTAAGCATTCTAATCAAATGACTGATATCCAAAAGAAGTTGGAAAGAATGGAAAGATCACACATGCAGACAGATCATAGGCCTCCCAATTTGTTGAAGCAATTTCCATCTCATCACATGGAGGTCACTTTTCCCATTAGGGAAGAATTAACTATGGTTTCAAAGGATGTTGAGAAAGACCAAGCTTATCTGTCACCATTGACAGAGTATATACAGAATAATATTGGTCACACTCCAGGTTCTTCCGATATTTTGTACAAACATATTCAAGATGAGGACAAGGAGTTTACAGTGGTCTCATTGCTGACATCACAACCCACTCAGAAGAAGAGAAAGAAGCAAAAAAGAAGTAAGTGGTTTGATTCGTCTGATGGTCGAGAGCAGCTTGATATTTGGATAAGACAAAGTCCTACAATTAGCAAGATTGGACATGGCACATCTGAAAAGCAGCCTACAGACTTGCCTGAAAGCAGGCAAATGCTCAGCATGCACTATATTGAGCACATCTGATGCCACAGGGCATCCTTTGTATTGTATCTCTAACCTTACACCTTGTTATTTCAGCTTTTCATTTTGCAGTTAGAGTAGATTTACTTTTCATGTTAAGTAGAATAATAAATAAAAGAAGAGCTTCTATTTTTCATGAGCTTAATGTTATATGATGATATTTGGATGGATGCTACTTATGTAATCTTGTGTGTTGCTTGGATGCAGATTCTGGATTCTCACATTCCTTCAATGAAGCAACGTGTCCCCAAGTAGAGCCAGATGTTGACCACACTTTGTCAACGACCCCATAGCGGTACACCCCCCATTTTTTCAAATGGGATTCGTCATGTTCGACGTGGTCGCGCCATTCAGATTTCATCGCCGATCGACATTTTTTTATAATCATGTAAACCCATTCTGCATTTTATGATGTAAATGATCTAAGTAAGACCGTCCATGTATGTAACAACCTAGGTAAGCCTAGTATGTTGTTGATGACTTCCATCCTAGGAGGTTTTTTGTCTCACTGATTCACGAAAGTGATCGGCAAAGTTTTTCCCTCCAGCCTCACCCCAAAGCTAGGGTGGATTTTATCATCAGCATGCTAAGTGAGTCCTAGTGTTTCTATCGAGTCCTTGTAAAAGTAGTTTGAGCTACTTGGTCTACTAGATCATGTTTTGAGTCGCAGAATTGGGTATTTATTTGAGGGTCTATACGAATGGGTTTTCCCCCTTCATGTATGTAAATTTATTATCTCATGTAAAAGAGGGTTGGAAAAATAATTATAATCCCCTCTTAGTCAATTAATTAAATTTTCTGGTCAATTAATTAATAAAATCTTAAACCAGAAATTTAATTAATTTGGGGTCCTAAGTTAGGATTAAATCTTTAAAGGCAAAATTTGTGGGTCCTTGGAAAATGATTTTGAAAGCCCCAGGCCAAGGGAATATTGAGAATTTTAAGAAATTTTGGACCCTTGGGCATTGGTGGTTAGGTCAAAGTCAAAATTTTGGGGTAATTAACTCAAAAATAATATTTTTTGAGTTAATTAAAATTGAATTAAATGATAAATTCGTTTTTTCCCCAAAATTTTAATTTCAACGCTCCGGATTAAAAGATAATTAAATCTTTTGGACAGTTGAGATTATTTTGACGAGGATCATCCAAACTAGCTGTTAGAGATTTTGTCCTATAAATTTAGAAGTCTTTGTCATTCTTGAGTCATCCGATCTCAGGATCGTGCACTTGTTCTTAGAAGCTCTTGTAAATTTTTGAGGAATAAAGCATAAAGACTTTGGGGTTACAAATCTTGATGTTCCTTCTCAGATCTATGTGGTGAATTGTCTCTAAACTCTGCTACTTTGTTTCTTGTATTTTATGGTTGATGGCCTTCATGGATTAATCTGCATACAGGTATCTTGTGCAGTTTTCTGGGTTTATAAACTAACATTCTGATTTTTCTGCAAAGGTCTCATGTTGTTTTCTTAAATCTCTATCGATCTAAGATTCAGATCTAAGTGTGCAAGGAAATTTTTTTAAGATTGGGCGTCTAGGGAAGTCTTCGATTGGACCAGCCGACTCTCAATCTGATAACCTCTTTATTTGTTAAATTTCAGGTCTATCTTACGATATTTGTGATTTTGCAGGGTTTCAAAGGCTTGTGCCTCTCATTTAAAAAAAAATTAATCTCTGAAAATTGCGCTAAAATGTTTCAAATTTGGCCATGAGGGTTTTAAATCTGTAAACTAGTTTGTAAATTTGTAAATTATTTCAGACTGTAAGGGTTTAATCATTTCTTGGTGTGTATCTTCAGATCTGGCTGATTTCTTGCAGGTTCAGTGCTCAAATCAGAAAAAAATTTTAGATCTAAGGCAGATCTAGCCTCCAAAGGCCAGATCTAGCCTCAATCGCCTACTGTGGACAAATCTGGACACTGTTTTGATTTAAAGAGCACAAAGTCTGAGCTTAAATCAAGAAATTTTAAGATTTGTTGGGCGAATTTTCATTTCATTGGGTTATCCTCATTCTGATCTTCCTTAACTCTGTTCGAGCCCCATTTTCTCTGCCTTTCTCTCACACTTCTTCCTGTCGAGCCCTCTGCCGTCTCTTCTCACGCTGCAAATATTCATCTCTGCTATTCTCACGAATTCTTCAACCCTCGATTTGCCAGCTCCTGCATATCCGTCCAAGCTCTTCCATCGATTTCCCATTCATTGCCTTCGTCCTCCATCAATTTGCCGTCATCTTCCTTGCTGCTGCCAGCGTTCTTCATTTTTCCATGTACCTCTGCGGCATGCAAACAAAGCTCTTCACTGCGTCATCCTCGAGCCTCTATCCGTCGAGTTCCCTTCCTCTCTTCGAGCTGCCGTCCAGATCAGCTCCGTCCTACCTGCACAAGCGAACAAAAACGACAAATGCACACATTGAAAATCAAATATAGCATATGCGTTAAAAACTTTGGTCAGATTCGTTTTTCATTTGTTAGATTTTAATCTCCTTTGCATAGTGTAAGTTAGGTGTTGGACTTTAGTTTTTTTTTATTTGAATTTGACAGCGTTAGTCTAAATGTAGTTCTTTTTATCGACTTTAGATTTAAATTTTTTTTGCAAAGGATTAGCTTTAATGTTAGGCTTAGTTTAGCGTTAAAATTTTTGGTTTAGATTTAATCTTTCTAACCTAGTTTTAAATTAGTTAAATTTTATTTTTAGCTTAGTCGTAGATTTTGGGTTTAGAGTTTAGTTAGATTTTAATTAGTTTAGTTTTCTTTGGATTTACTTTTTTTAGTTCAATTTTGTTTTAGATTTGATTTAGTTTCAAGTTTGATTTTAGCTAGGATTCAAAATTCAAAATTTTAACTTTTAATTTAATTTTAATTTTAGTTTTGTATAAATTTAGATTTCTTAACTTGAAAATATTACAAAAATAATAAAAATATATTTATATATATAAAAATTTCAAAATTCTAAAAAATTAGAAAATACAAAAATTTTAAAAATTTCAAATTTTCTATAGTCAAATGAGCTTCAAATTTTTATTCTAAAGTTTGACTGTGGAACATTTTGATTTTCGAACTAGGTTATAATTGGAAAATCTTATTTTTCGGAAATCTTTCAAGTATCTGGCATTCTCATATTATTGTGAGTTCAAGTTATTCATGGTTGTGGCATTTTTCAATAAAATATCATTGTGAGCAATCGTGGTTTAACAAGCAGCAGTTAATCGTCACTTACTTGTTTGTAATCGCATAACGAGATTCTATTTGACTCCATAAGGCACTGGTCTTTAATGTGAAATCTAATTTAGATATGTGGAATCTCGTTCCTTCTATCAAGTATTTGATGTTTTAGTTGTGTCTCCTGGATTTATCATCCTCATTTATAATAGGGTCTACCCCCCTTAGCTTGCAAAGAGACAGCTTAAATAGAGAGATTGGGGATAAGAGTGACAGCTCCCAATCTGAGCCGTTGTCGCGGTGCCTTGACAATCTGTGCGACAACAGACCTTTTCTTTTGACCAAAAATAAAGCATGAAGATGTAATATCCCGGAAATGGATTTTTCAGCAGATCATGCCTGGAAAACGCATTCTTCAGGTATGATGGCTTCATCTATCATATAATATGTCTGAAAATGCTCAGCAACCAAAATAAATAATAGCAGCAACCTTTACTCAACTTTTAGGGGCAAAAAGGTGGGGAAAAGTGAGGATTTTGGCTCTCAAACAAAGGTTAGAATAGGTTAAGAGAGACTTCCATGTCGAATTTCAGCTCAAACAAAGGCGTTTTTCTTAGTTAAACAGTTCCTCCTTCCCGACTAGTCAATAGAAACCCTGATTTCCCAAGACTTTGAGTATGCAGAATTTAACTGAAACAAGGGAAGCGTATTTTATGAAGGTATGAGATGTAAAGCACTATGCATAATCAGAGAATGAGTTTGAGTACAATGCATAGGCTTTCAGCAAGGTTAAACAGCAGTTTTATATAGAAAACCCCTCAAGATAGAGGTGTCGCAAGACAAGAAAATAATCCAGAAACCCTTCAGCATTTTCTCCAGGTGACTGAAGCTTATATTTATTATGTCACAGATCTAAAACTGATAAATACATGAAAACAGAGATCTTTAATGAGACAAAATGCCCAAAGGGCTCTTTATTACTTTCCCCTTGCGAGTTTCAGCAATACATGAAAATGCCGGAGTAGATCTGAGTTTTACTGCAATAGATATGCAGAAGGATTGATAATTTCTGAAGCAAAAATTCAGTATCAGATCAGAAATATACTTGGATTGGTTGGCCAATCCAAGGATGACCCTCAATCAGAAATCTAGCTCCAAAATGATGCCAAAAACCCTGAAATGTTGCTCCTTCAGCAATAACGCAGATCTGGGGAAAGAACTGCGCAGTATACCATGAAGAACACTTTGGCCTGATGCCAAGATCTGAAAATAAGCTCCAATGTCTCCCAATCTGATCCTCCAAAGGAAAGAAAGGCTCTCCCTCTGAAAAACAGGAGAAGGAGGTGGTGTCGTAAAATCACCACGGCAACACCCTACAACACAGAATTACGCTGCTGCAGCAATAATGCTGTCCTGGAGGATGATGCTAAGAAAATAACCTTGCCCGAGCAGGCACTCGAAGTCCCCCGGGGCTAAGGGTGAGATCTCTGCACGGAGACACTCGGTTGCACTAAACAGTGCAGCAGACGGGCTAAACAGCCAGCGTGCCAAAGAAAGACAAATGTCTCACTCAATAATCAATAATCCAAGAATCCAAGCATGAATCAAATGAAGAGGCTCCTCCATCTTTTATAGTGTTGGTTTCCCTCCAAAACCCAATGTAGCCTCTCTCTCTCCTCCACATCCTCATCCTTATCCACATTCTCATCCTTATCTGCGCAGAAGCTTGGAGAAACTTCTAGAGTGTCCATAGTCCCCCTCCTCCACGTGGTGTTGGGTCCCCCCTTGACTCCCACTTAAGTCACAACGTTGTGCTACTAGGTGGATGCCTTATTTCATTTAAGTGAGTTTACACCCTCTTTACTCACTTTTTATTTACTTACAAACTATAGGTGGCAAAATAAACAAAATAGAATATTCCAATTTGTTGTCGCAAATTAGGAATATTACAGTCCCCCCCGGCAAAATGTTGCTTGCCCTCAAGCAACTGCCTGAACAAGTCTCCTCCTAGCGGATGCTCTCCACCGATACTGCAAAATATGCCTGGGTCCCAGATGCGCCACTGAATCTCCCCTGTACTCTGCATCATCCTTATGTGTAGGGATCTCTCAATGCCAGGATCCCAAACTGATCTCTCATGGTACCAGCCAACCAACAATCCGCCCGGATCCCATTGCCACCATGGCCAATAATAGCCCAAGTCCCATGGCTCGGACTGCTCACTGCCTCTGGCTATGACTGAAGACCATGACCGCTGCTGCTCTGCATCTATGACTATGTAAGATGGCCCATCAACTGTGAACCAACTCATCACCTCTCTCCAATCAACTGCAAGGGTAGAACTGAAGAATCTCCACTCGAGGCATGGAGTCTGGAATATAATGAGGAACATCTCCTCCATGTGGATCCTCCAAGCAATCATCCAAACAAAATGAGCCACCTCCCAACAAGGCAACTCCTGAAAATCTCCTTCCACCTCAAGCTCTGAAAATAAAGGTGCGCTGAAAATCTGAACTTGGAAAGCATCATAGCTTACCCCATGCTGTCCTTCTCTCCACTCATGACAAGTGTAGAGTGTATGCTGATCCTGGGCTACAAAATCATTGCCCTCCAGTGGCAAGGTGAAGAACAATCCTCCAAAGAAGGTTCCTCCCACAATGAAGAACAGGCTGGCCCAAAACAATTCATCCATGAAGAATAGGACATGTGCATCATGGATCATCCTAATGAGATGTTTGCTGAAGGTGTTACATGAGGATACATAATGCAAACAATCTCTCACAAGGATACAACGTAGTCTCATCCACTGCAACTTCAGAAAATCACATGGCAAGCAATGTACAAGATTCATCACATCTACTAATGGATAGTAAATCGCTGAATATGACAACAACATAAGACCAAACACTTGCCCATGGTTGTACAATGGATGAATATCAATCTCATGGCCCACCTCAAAAGAAAACACATATGTAGTAGTGGTGGCCATGCCCCCTCCCATGCTCCAATTAGAACATGTAGTGCAGAGAATGTGAGAATTCTTCCCACTCAAAGACACATCCAACTCATGTGTCTCCCTCATAATCAAGCCTCCCATACAAACCTGATCTATATCAACAAATGGAGACATGATCAGCAGCAAAATGAAGGAAACGCTGAAGGTTACATGTGATGAAAAGAGGTACCAACAGCTTCCCCAACAAGTACAACGCAGTTTTACAAGTTGTTGCTTGATAAGAGTACAAGGCAAAATGTTTATGTTAACCATGCATGTCTTCATATGATACATGATATAGTGTTGCAAATGAACATACATGAGGTGATAAAACATTTTCCCAAAGCTACAAAAGAGATGGTTGCCTCCATCATGTAGATTGGCCCAATAAAACTCATGGAGCAATATGACAAGCTTGCCCCCTTGTGAAGCAATGCACTGCATAGGAATGGAAAGAGTGTGCAAATCAATGAATGTATAGACAAACTCCTCACCATATGCTGGAAGTAAGATGGTACATGGATCCATAAATGAGTCCTCCATAGTGTATTGGCATGCTATGAAGAAGAATGAACCATGTGCTACAAGAAGATAATCCTCCTTATGCTTGGAAATCCAAGTTAAGAAGAATATGCCATAGTGATAAATGTCTCTATCATCATTACCTCCTCTAAGTGCAACAAATATGAAGTGATCCTGGGACCTATGGGTTATAGATCCACCATATCTCTGCTGGGCACACTTCATCCATAAGTTTCTGCTCTCAAGTGACAGCATTGTGAGCTCATGCAAGTAAGCTCCTATCAATACAAAGCTTTGTTCTTTGACATGCTCCTTGTCAAAGACTCCTCCAATAATGTTGCAACAAATGTGGAATACTTCCCAAGATGGAAGTGCTTCCAAGCCATCATCAAAGATCAAGGAGATAGTGCCATCCCCTCTTCCTGCAACATCATACAAAGTGTGAGAGCAAATCTGCCCTTGCTCTCCTAGCAACAAACCAAGCAACAAGACATTGTGTTGCCTCCCCATACCTCCATCATACAACTCATGTGATGAAGACACAATGAATGATATGAGTAACACATCAACACCATGCATCCATACTCTATGCTGCTCAATGATGCAAGTATCCATCCATCTTTTCCCCATCCTCCTACTCTTAGGAAGAGTGTTTGCCAAGTGATGGTCAAAATCTTTCAAGAGTAACCAGCGCAGCCAAGCCTCCTGCTGCCTGGTGTCATAGATCTGCAAGTAGCCTCCTAGCTCCTTGCTCATCAACCACATCCACTCAATCACTTGTGGATGCCTTCTTCTTCTCCTCATCTTGGTATTCCTCCCATGAGGGCTACCATCCTCCCAAATCAAGTTTCTGACTTTGCACTTCATGGGATCTTGAAATATAAACTTCTCAAGGATCAATGAGACCCTATCAAGAATCAAATAGGTGGTAGGCAAAAACCTCCCATCATGATGTGTATGGCTCAAGGGATGTCCAACACAAACATGAGAGATGTTATCCATCCTAAGATGTCCTCCATCTTCTATCCGCTCTTGTGAGAAGGGACTGAAAGCATTGCATTTCATGGTGTGAAGTGCATATCCAATGAGATCTCTCCTTGAGACCTCCCTCTCATCCATAGTCTTCCAAAACCAATGAGGTCTTGGATCTGAAAGTAGAAGTTTCTCTTTGAGCTAAGAGGAGCTCATTGAGAAAGTGTCATCTTGAAGGGAGAAAGGATTTCTTACTCCAAGATGTCTACCATCCATCTTCAAGGCTTCAAACCCCAACCTCCAATGTAATGTACAATCCAACAATGGCTCATGAGACTGATGGTTCGATTCCTCCTTGAGTGTTTCCATGTTGCACAGCGCAGTGCAACCAGGCTGCTCTATAGTAGCAATGAGATTTGACCCTTGATCTACAAGAGTCCCATCCTCAAAAGTGTTGGTTGCCCCAACTGTCGATGCATGTGGATGCTCCTCCACAAGTGTGACAGTGTTTCCACAAGCCTCCTCAAGAGGTGATGTGATCTCTTCTTCTCGATTAGAATTGGAAGCGCATGGTACTTCCTCTTCTTTTTCTTCATTCTTCTTGACCTCCTCAAAGGTGGATGTATCTTTTCTAGATCTGAAAAAGAAATAACTATCCCTTTTCACCGCTCCGGTCTTCTTGGGCTTAGACTCACAGGGACTAGTGGATCCCTCATGCATGGGAAGAGGTGATCTCCCAGTAGTACGCTGCAAATCTGAACTCTGTATGCTAGAAACTCCATCCTCTCTGAGCTGACAGTAATCTTTGAAGGGAAAAATTGCTTTGAAGTCTTCCCCCATGGACTTCCATTCTCGGAAATAATCTCCAAAGGGTACATGACCACGCTGTTGTGAGATCCTCATATGTTCCATAGATAACTAGCTCCACAGGCTGAGCCAGAATTATGCTCTGATACCACTGTAATATCCCGGAAATGGATTTTTCAGCAGATCATGCCTGGAAAACGCATTCTTCAGGTATGATGGCTTTAGCTATCATATAATATGTCTGAAAATGCTCCGAAACCAAAAGAAATAACAGAAACAACCTTTACTCAACTTTTAGGGGCAAAAAGGTGGGGAAAAGTGAGGATTTTGGCCCTAAAATGAGTGTATAAGCAAATCTGCGTAAAATGACGGCTCAAGGTTCTGGAATATGTTAGAATAGGTTAAGAGAGACTTCCATGTCGAATTTCAGCTCAAACAAAGGCGTTTTTCTTAGATAAACAGTTCCTCCTTCCCGACTAGTCAATAGAAACCCTGATTTCCCAAGACTTTGAGTATACAGAATTTAACTGAAGCAAGGGCAGCGTATTTTCTGAAGGTATGAGATGTAAAGCACTATGAATAATCAGAGAATGAGTTTGAGTACAATGCATAGGCTTTCAGCAAGGTTAAACAGCGGTTTTATATAGAAAACCCCTCAAGATAGAGGTGCCACAAGACAAGAAAATAATCCAGAAACCCTTCAGCGTTTTCTCTAGGTGGCTGAAGCTTATATTTATTATGTTACAGATCTACAACTGATAAATACATGAAAACAGAGATCTATAATGAGACAAAATGCCCAAAGGGCTCTTTATTACTTTCCCCTTGGGAATTTCAGCAATACATGAAAATGCCGGAGTAGATCTGAGTTTTACTGCAGCAAATCTGTAGAATGATTCAGAATTTCTGAAGCAAAACTTCAGTATCATATCAGAAATATACTTGGATTGGTTGCACAATCCAAGGATCACCCTCAATCAGAAATCTAGCTCCAAAATGATGCAAAAAACCCTGGAATGTTGCTCCTTCAGCAATAACGCAAATCTGGGGAAAGAACTGCGCAGTATACCATGAAGAACACTTTGGCTTGATGCCAAGATCTGAGAATAAGCTCCAATGTCTCCCAATCTGATCCTCCAAAGGAAAGAAAGGCTCTCCCTCTGAAAAATAGGAGAAGGAGGTGGTGTCGTAAAATCACCACGACAACACCCTACAACATAGAATTACGTTGTTGCGGCAATAATGTTGTCCTGGAGGATGATGCTAAGAAAATAACCTTGCCCGAGCAGGCACTCGAAGTCCCCCGGGTTAAGGGTGAGATCTCCGCACGGAGACACTCGGTGCACTAAACAGTGCAGCAGACGGGCTAAACAGCCAGCGTGCCAAAGAAAAACAAATGTCTCACTCAATAATCAATAATACAAGAATCCAAGCATGAATCAAATGAGGAGGCTCCTCCATCTTTTATAGTGTTGGTTTTCCTCCAAAACCCAATGTAGCCTCTCTCTCTCCTCCACATCCTCATCCTTATCCACATTCTCATCCTTATCTGCGTAGAAGCTTGGAGAAACTTCTAGAGTGTCCATAGTCCCCCTCCTCCACGTGGTGTTGGGTCCCCCCCTTGACTCCCACTTAAGTCGCAACGTTGTGCTACTAGGTGGATGTCTTATTTCATTTAAGTGAGTTTAGACCCTCTTTACTCACTTTTTATTTATTTGCAAACTATAGGTGAAAAAATATAAACAAAATAGAATATTCCAATTTGCTGTCGCAAATTAGGAATCTTACAGAAGAACGCGCTTTGTAATAAAAATAATAATAATATTTTTTCTCTTTTTTTTACATGAAATACATATTAATCCAAGTACAATAATTATGAAGACCGAACCTAGTTAAGATTTCAACACTCCCTCTTAACTAGGGAGGTATTCATAATGACTTATCATGATATTCTCAAGTTCAGAACTTCTATAAGAAAGGATCTAGATTCATAAGCATCAATGATGATTTTCATCACCATAGCCAGCATTGTCAAAACATTAAGGCCTACGCAAATACGCTCTATCTCTCCACTAGATCAAAGCACAATGCTAGGAGGCATAAATTTGGACACTTTCGCCTCTAAAGACACATACCCCACCCGAGTGTTCACCAGGTATGTCCTCACAAGACCATTTTCTAATTCACTATCACAATACTTAACACCAGGAAATGTTGGTCCTCAAGACTATTCTTATCATAGATCAATGTACTTGACTTGTGGCGGTTAGTCCTAGTCAAAGTACAGATCTTCAAAGAATATTGGTCCCAAATGCCTATTCAACCCACCATTCTCCCTCCTAGTGTTCTTTGTTAGGCTTATGGTTGTTAGTCCTAGACATAATACGTGACACGTGGAGAATACCATGTTCACCCTCACTCCCTCTCAACTAAGGAGGAGAACCACAAGCCTAAGCTTGTCTCAAAAATATTCATTCTTGAAAAGAAGCTTCATCAATGCACCAACTACCTATTCTTCCGTGGAGATCTAATGTACCTTTATTGGCTCCTATCTACATCATAATCTCAAATCATGAAGCACTTCGGCCTACCTGGTTCTCTGACAATCTTCATGCAGCTTTGAATCCAACATGTCATCAGGTAGTCCATCAAACACCTTATGGAGCCAACTTCTTCACAGCTTATTGCACAAGCCTCACATATTCATTTTTCGTAGAATTTTTCTTCACACGCTTCCAAGAAATCATACCAACTCCCAATCATCGGTAGTATCTCTTATCAGCATTAGTATTGTCAACTAAATCAATTTGTTCTTGAATCCAACCAATCAGCGCTCCCTCTTTCCAGTAGGTGAACTTCCTTTATTAAGCCTTGTTTTTCATGTTGCTATCTAATTGACTTCTTTGATGCATACTTCAAATTAATTTCTTATTTTCTTTGTGCTTTTCTACGTTCTTCTAATTCTTTCATCTATTATTCAAGCTTAGATAGATCTTGTCTTGACCTTCAACCTTTATTAGAAGACTATGAAAGAAAAAAATAGCAACAGTAATAATCAAAGGAGGGAGGTGTAAAATACTTATCTCTTTGAAGAGAGTCAACACCCTCTTAATCTTGGACCTTTTGATCAACGTTGTCCTTACATCAGCATGATGTTATTCCTATCATTCTCAAGAGCTAGGAATTTCTTTTTACAGCGGAAACGAATAATTAGGGTTTTTGTTACTAGGGTTTTCTAACTCAAACCTTCGCTAGGGTTTACAAACCCTAGATTCTCCAAAGTCTTCGAGATCTACCAATTAAGAATCATAAATTCTACAAGCATACTAGTGATTTAGTTGCAAAACCCTAGATATGATATTGCCAAGCTTTCTATGAGATGGAGATCATTTCATTTATTGATCACAAGAACCTAGTCTTCATATGCAAGGAAACAATTTGAATGCTACTTATCAATTAAGTCACGATTTCTTATGTATCTATGCAGAATCTTTTATATTACGTCACTACCTTTTAAACGATCATTAGCTTACTCTTTATGTCAATTCCTATATGTCACGTCACCATGACCTAATAGACTTGGTATCATGTGCAATATGATTGACATAGGGCATTTGATGCAAGTGAACAAAAATTCATGCATACCTCTTCAAATTTTATCTATCCATTCTTGCAGAGATCCGGTCTTTGACTTTTCTTCACTTGATATCTTCTTCCAATAGAGATACTTCATACTTTTAGCTATAGAACCACAGAGATATATTTGGGCTGCTTGCAATGTCCTTCGTCTTGGTTCATAGAATTTTCACATTCATTGCTTATAGAGGAAGGCTAGTTTTTGTACTATTCATACCTTTATATATACTTTTTCGGATTCAATGTCAAATAGGTTGGCTTCATGGTGTAATTCATTTTTCTATTATGTATAGGAAAGAAATCTTGGTAGTGTGGTTGCTTCACATACTTGTACCACGGAGACAAGCTTCATATATTTTCAAATTTCTTGTCAAAATCCTTTCTTGAATTGTATCATGCTTCCACAGAGATAATGCTTCAAATTTTGTTGTCTTATTATTCGTTGTCATAGGCTTGAGGCTTGATGCTTGATCCTTGAGAAGTCTCGGCCTTCAATTGGTATAGTTCATCAAGAAAACTCATATATCACAATTCCACAGAGAATTTCGTATACCACGATGCCACAGAAGGTTTGAAGTGTATCTGAAATTTTTACACGAAGTTCCTCAGGATTTCGACTTCTCGTGGTAAAAATTTCAGCTTCTGAACCTTCGTAGAAAAAAAGTTATAGTGAAAATGCCACAATGACCTGTTTGGAGCAGCGAAACCCTACAATCCAAAGCTCTGATACCAAATGTTATGAAACCAACTCCAAAAATAGAAGAAAAGAGAGATCAACGCCTTATAATTCAGCCACTTCAAGCGGGCAACCTCCTTTACATTACATAAATGAACAATTCTTGGATGATACAAATGACAAAACCTCCTTTCTATATATAAGAGTCCATGGGGTCACAATATAATCCTAGCCGACTTAAAAAATTTGTGAGGGAACAATAAAAATAATATGGGGGCTACAGGGGTACAACAATAACAATAAGGGGGATACACTAACAACAATAAGGGGATACACTAGTATTATAGGGACCTAACAGGTTCAGATCCTTGTTTTTTCTCTTGTAAATACTTCGTTGCTCTGAGAGTTCTTGGTACAAACATATAGAGGAAGAGATGGACTTCCTTAACCTCATCATTTGTCCCAAAACTTAAAACTTCAGGAAATTCGTATGCCTTGGATGATTCAAAATTTAAGAATTGAGGTGACTTAAACCTATTCACAGTTGCATAGATTGGTAATAAGTTTGGATGTCTTCTATTGATCTCAAATAAGTGCCACAATGAGCTCTGATGCCACAGAAAAGTATTGTCACAATAAGTTGTCTTCTTTTCCTTAAGTGAGAGTACACAGATTTCACATCAGCCATAGATTATAAAGATAATGACTTGAGTGCTTTTGAAATTATCATTACCATAAGAGAAGGTGCCTCTAAAATTTGCATCAGTATAGTGAATTATGCCACAGAAAGTCACATCATATATCATCGTAGAAACTCGTATCTTAGAGAGATATAAAATGTCACAAAAACTTGTATAATAGAGAGTTACTTCTCCATAGAGGCTTGTGTTACAAAGATAGAATATGTCATTGGAATTTCGTATCAATGCGTGCCTCTGTATAGGGTTATCACAGCCAAAAAATTCAATGTTCTACTTTTTAACCCTTAACTACCAACGCAACATAGTGAGGAAACTTCAGCCCTCATATCTGAGATTTGCTTTCAAACCCTTAAGGGTTTTGGTCCTCCTTGCTATTGTACAAAGATCTTGGCCTAAGAACATAGATAGAAAGTATAGTTTGTCTAGCCCAAAATCATGCCAAGACATAGTCCTTCCTACATTGATGAGCTCGACTGCCTCACAAGCCTTGAACAGATCTTCCGACCTTCCTTAGAAGATTGCTCATCAATCTTCCTAGCTTTGATACCATGTTGAAATTTGAATGCAAGATGAATTGCTTATCATGGTAATTACTTGTAATTGTTTATATATGTATTTTCCATTTAGTTTTTACTTCATTCATTAAATCATCAAGCAATTACACAAAGACAATACACAAAAAGAAAAGAGACACAAGAAATTAGGATCCAAGCCAGGGAAAAACCCACAAGGGAAAAACCAGTCATTCCTTTCCTTATATATGATCCATCAATAGGAGAAATCCAAGTCAAACTAACCAAGGTTCCAAGTGCCAAGTTCGCCCTCCATCAAACTCAACATCAAGTCTGTCTATAGGTCACAGAAGATAGATGTCCCAAATGGTTTACACATCATAGAAATATGGTCTCTTAATTTAACTATTATCAGCACAAAGAAGTACCACAATTAAGTCGAACCATCATAGACATCTACTCACAAAATACCTGAACTATTCACAGAGAAGATATTCACCTTGTTACAGAGAAAATGCCTGGACTGACACAGAGAAGATGTGTTAATTTCGGGCAACTAGGTCCAAACTCCATGTTGCACTGCTCATATGACAATGGTCATATTTTTCTTGAATTCCTCTTTCGGAGAGGTGCAAGATTCATCTAAAGATCATCTTGATCGAATGAACAGAACATTGATTTTGAATTTATTTTCCACATGTGCAATGTCGGCCAGATTTATCCCACATCCCTAAGAGATGTGTCACACACCCTCATTGATGAATATAAATTTGAGAGACTTGGAGGTCATTTTCTCATCATCTCATCACACATTCTCTCATTGTGATCTGATTGGTTCGATAGCATTTGGAGGCCACTTTCCCTCACACGTGTGGAGCGAAGCTACTGTCTTCTGCATTGATCTGTTTAGGGGTTTTGTTTTCTACGATGATCTGTTTAGGGCTTTCTAATTTCTGCAATTATCTGTTTTGGGCTTTTCTACTGCAGCGTTGACCCTTGGTCGTTTGACCTCAATCTTTTGCAGAAATTTTGATTTTAGGAGGTCGTACAGCTAGGCACTAAAATCGAGGAATTATGGGTTGTTTGACCGAAGCCCTAATTTGCTGCGTTGACTTTTCTAAAGCTGCCTGCGTTGAATTTTTTGCGTTGTCCCTGGTTTGACTTGCGTTGACTTGTGATGAGTTGTCTTTGAGGGTTGTGGGTGTGACACATGAAAGTGTTGGCTGACTAAGAAAGACTTCGCTGGTTGAAGCATCCAGCTGACTACCGTAACGCCACAATATCTTATATCTTTGTTGGAAAAAAGGAATTGTAAATCTGATCTATATTTGGCTTGTCTTCTATTGATCTATAATTGTGTTCTATTAGCTTTTTACTTTCAAGTTTATGTGATTGCTATTTTGTATTGGAATTTGGGCCTAAGAAAGATTGAAGTAAAAGTGCATCAAGCATAGAACACCATGGTTATCTAAATTTAACATGGTATCAGAGCTAAGGTGAAGACAAAGTCCAAGAGTCCAAGATGATGTTAGAAGCTATCTCTGAAGGAAGAAATCGTATCAAGGTCAAATGGCATCCTCAACCTACAAGGGTTTCAAGGCTGATGATAAATTGACTGATAAGTTTGATTATCATGCATGGAAGATGTCCTTCGATTTGGCGCTAGAAAATCAAGATGTCATGGACTATGTACAGGGGAATATTCAAGAGCCTCCATCAAATGCAGTTGTTGCCACGAAGACGAAGTATAGAAAAGGGGAAATCAAAGAAAATATGATTATCCGAGATTCTATTTAGAAGCACTTGGTTGCTTACATTTCTGAGCTGAAGACATCTAAGGAGATGTATGATAAACTGGTGAGCATGTTCAGGGCTAGCAATGCTAATCAAATCCTCTTCTTCAAGAATCAATTGAAGAATATCAAGGGTAAGGATGACTCTATTCAATCCTATTTTATGAGCCTCCCTAAAATCAGAAATAACCTCCTAGCTATTGGGGAAGCAATATCTGATCGAGAGATGGTTCTTATTGCCCTTGGAGGTCTCCCCCATGATTGGCATGTATTCAATACCACTATTCTCAATGATAATGTGATTCCTGATTTTGATGAAATATTGACGAGATGCACTCAAGAGGAAACAAGAATGATGGAGTATGCCTCTAATGGTAATGGAAGTGACCCTACTGCCTTCATCGCTCATGCAAAGAAGAAGAACCATGGTGGCCCGAGAAATCAAAACCATGGTAGAGCGAGGCCTAAAGGAAGGAAGGGAAGATGTTACACTTGTAACAAGACTAGTCACTATGCAAGAGAATGTCCTAATAGAAGGGACTCTCCCAGGGATGATGACAACAACAACTCGAGAAGGAATGGCAGGAACAACAAGTTCCAAGGAAAAAAGAAGGCTTCATCTGATCGTAATGGAAATGGGCAGGTACGATGATTCTAATGTTGTCGATAATAAGAGATGATTTTATTCTTGTATCCACCCTCTCTACTACATCTCCACCCGATACCCTGGATGTCTGGTTAATTGATAGTGGTGCTTCAAGGTACCTCACTAGTTATAAAGAAGCCCTTTCTGATTTGGTTGAGAAGGATACTAATTTGGAAATTATCCTTGGAGATAATGCCACCTATCCCATGAAAGGGATAGGGACTGTGACCCTCCATTTACTCAAGGTCAAGTCATCCGATTACAAGATGTGTTGTATGTACCTAATTTGAAGAAAAACCTTGTGTACATTTTGGCAATGGAAGAGAAAGGGTTCAAGGTGGCATTCATTGATGGAAAGGTACGTATCTGGAAGAAGAACTTCAAGGAAGCTCTTTCTATTCGTTTTAGATTTGATACACTCTACCAGGTTGGAGGAAGTTCATTGGGGGCTATGACATGTGATACAACTCTTCAAACAGAGTTATGGCACCGAAGGTTTGCACACCTTCATTACAAAGCCCTTCCCGAAGCAAGGAAGGTGGTGACAGGGATGCCCGAATTGAGAGATGATCATGAAGGTATATGTCAGGGTTGTGCCAAAGGGAAGCATATAAGGGGACCATTCCCCTCAAGTGTCACAAAGACAACCAATATCTTGCAGTTGATACATTCTGACTTATCTGGTATGCGGCCCGTGACATCCTTGGGAGGATGCTCCTATTACATGACTTTTATAGATGACTTCTCCCGCAAGACCTGGATATATTTTTTGAAGAAGAAGGATGAAGCATTCAAATGGTTCTGTACCTTCAAGGCCTTGGTGGAAAATCAAACCGAGAAGAAAATCAAAGTTTTGAGGACCGACAATGGGACCGAGTATAAGTCAACTGAATTTCAAGAATATTGTAGAGAAGCTAGCATTAAGAGGGAGACCACAACTGCGTACCCTCCTGAGCAAAATGGTGTTGCTGAAAGAAAGAACAGGACCATTGTGGAAGCTACCCGCGCCATGCTATGTGACCAAGGTCTTCCGATGTTTCTATGGGGAGAAGCTGCGAACATTGTTGTGTATGTTCAAAATAGATGCCCGCATTCCACTTTGGACTTCAAAACTCCCGAAGAAGTCTTCTCTGATAAGAAACCTGATGTTTCTCATTTTAGAGTTTTTAGTTGTCCTATTTACTTTCATGTGCCGAAAGAAAAGAGAAGCATGTTGGATGCTTCTGGAAATAAGGGAAAGTTTGTGGGCTACAATGAAAATTCTAAGGCATATAGAATCTATGTGCCTGGTCAAAGAGAAGTGGAGATTTGCCATGATGTCACCTTCGTTGAAGATGTTGCCCTCAAGAATGTAAGAAATCTTCCTAGCTCCAAGGAAGACAAAGAAGAAGCAGGGAAGCTGGAATAGCCGAAGAATGACCTGATGCCCGATGTTGAAGGACCTAGGGATCCCATTGATCCACCTCCTTCAAATAAGAGAAGACCCTCATGGCTTAGGGATACTCTCGAAGATGCCGAGAGACATATGGTCCCAAGGGGGACATTCCGTGAAAGCAAGAAGCCGGAGAGATATCAAGGGTATCTAGCAGTCATGAGTACGATAGTACAATCTGAGCCTGGAACATTTGAAGAAGTTGTAAAAGCATCAAGTTTGTAAGGATGCTATGCACGAGGAGTATGAATCCATTATGAAAAATGATGTCTGAGAAGTGGTCCCGAGACCGGAGGACAAATCTGTTGTCAAATCGAAATGGCTTTATAAGATCAAGCATGGATCTAATGGAAGTGCTGAAAAGTACAAGGCAAGATTCGTTGCCCGAGGCTTCTCTCAGAAAGAAGGCATAGATTATGATGATATATTTGCACCTATAGCCCGCTATACCACCATTCGATCTATCATTGCCCTTGCTGCTACGCAAGGATGGAGTCTACAACAAATGGATGTGAAGAACGCTTTTCTAAATGGTGCCATAAAGAAAGAGGTTTATGTGTAGCAACCTCTGGGGTTCGAAGTCCGAGATAGAGACACCCACGTATGCAGGTTGAAGAAAGCCCTCTATAGGTTGAAGCAAGCCCCCAGGGCTTGGTACGAAAGGATAGATAGCTACTTGATGAAGTTGGGCTCTCGAACTAATGTTGATCTGAACCTTTATTTTAAGGTTGATAGAGAAAGGCCTCTCATTTTGGTTCTCTATGTGGACGATCTCTTCCTGACAGGTGTTGACTCTCTCATTCATCAGTGTAAGAGGGAGCTAGCTTCCGAGTTTGAGATGAAATACCTAGGACTGATGCACTACTTCCTAGGCTTGGAGGTTTGGCAGAGGCAAGGCGAGATTTTCCTTTCTCAAGGAAAATATGTCGTGAAGCTGCTGGAGATATTTGGTATGGTGGACTATAAGTATGTGTCGACACCGATGGAACTCAACTTTAAGAAGTTGAGTGGAAACGTTGTTGGGCCTGTGCTAGCAAATCCTATCGAGTATCGACAACTCGTAGGGGCCCTGATGTTCTTAGTGAACTCCCATCCAGACGTATGTTTTGCAGTGAACACTTTGAGTCAACATATAGTTGAACCTTATCACTGGATTGGTGCCAAGAATCTGTTGAGATATCTTCGGGGCACAATCAACCATGGGCTGAGATACATTGCCGGGAGTCTGAGACTCCATGGATATATTGATGCCGATTGGGCTGGCAGTGTGGTGGATCGCAAGAGCACATCTCGATGTTGCTTCACCTTGGGTTCTGCTTCGATATCTTGGATGAGCAGAAAGCAAGAGTCGGTGGCTTTGAGCACCGCTGAGGCCGAATACATTGCAGCTAGTATGGCCTTTTGTGAAGTTGTTTGGTTGCGAAAGCTCTTCAGTGAGCTATTTGGGCATGTGCTAGATACCACCATTATCCTTTGTTATAACTAGACTGGGATTCGTCTTTCTGAGAATCTTGTGTTCCATGATCGATCCAAGCATATTAGGTACCACTTTGTCTGGGACATGGTACAGCGAGGCGCCATAAGGCTCGATCATATAGGAACTGATGAGCAAGTCGCGGATATTCTCATGTAGCCCCTGGGGAAGGTCATGTTCCTAACCTTTCATGAGAAGCTTGGAATCGTGGAAAGACCCTATTCTGAGTGTCCTGCTTGAGTTGGACTATGAGCTCTAGGAGCTCTAGGGGGCTTGGGGATAGCTTTTTGGAGCTATAAGCATTCACAAGTCTAGGCTTGCCGAACCTTGTGGTGCTTTTGCCCGACCGTTATGATATTGAGTTGGTTCGCCTCTCTCTGATCTGTACACCGCACGCATCCTACCCATCGAGTTTCGAACTCATGGGTAGTACCTCTCATTTGGCCAATGAGGTGGTAAATTTGGATAGAGACCATAGCAAGACCGATGGACGCATCGGAGATTGTCGTACTCTCTATGTCTAGGATGGCACGTGTCCAACACCTTGATATGGGATCAAGTATGATAAGGTTTTATCCTCTAAACTAACCTCGGGTCAGTAAACTAACTTCGGGTTAGTATGAGACTCTTTTGAGTCCAAGAGAGGTTTTTACCTCTAAGCTGACTTCGGGTCAGTTGTGTGTGATGTCTTTGTGACTCACCTTTTGTTCTTTAAATAAAGAGCCAGCAAAGCAAGTTACAGCGGGATGACGCACGATGTTTAGTTTGGTACATGTTGGATGGCACTTGTGGACAAATGGAGTTCTCCCTAGTTAAGAGGGAGTGTTAATTTTTGGCAACTAGGTCCAAACTCCATGTTGCACCGCTGATATGATGATGTCCATATTTTTGTCTGATTCCTCTTTCGGAGAGGTGCAAGATTGATCTAAAGATCATCTTGATCGGATGAGCAGAACATTGATTTTGAATTTATTTTCCACATGTGCAAAGTCGGCCAAATTTATCCCACATGCCTAAGAGACATGTCACACACCCTCATTGATCAATATAAATTGGAGAGACTTGGAGGTCATTTTCTCATCATCTCATCACACATTCTCTCATTGTGATCTGATTGGTTCGATAGCCTTTGGAGGCCTCTTTCCCTCACACATGTGGAGCAAAGCTGTTGTTTTTTGCGCTAATCTGTTTAGAGCTTTCTGTTTTCTACGCTGATCTGTTTAGGGACTTTCTGTTGCAGCGTTGACCAGCGTTGACTATGGTCGACCCTTGGTCGTTTGACCTCAATCTTTTGCAGAAATTTCGATTTTAGGAGGTCGTATAGTTGGGCACTAAAATCGAGGAATTCCAGGCTATTTGACCATAGCCCTAGTTTGTTGTGTTGAATTTTCTGAAGCTGCCTGCGTTGACGTTTCTGCGCTGTCCCTAGTTTGACTTGTGATGAGCTGTCTTTAAGGGCTCTGGGTGTGACACATGAAAGTGTTAGCTGACCGAGAAAGCCTTTGTTGGTTGAACCATCCTGCTAACCACTGTAACACCACAATATCTCATATCTTTGCTGGACAAAAGGAATTGTAAATCTGATCTATATTTGGCTTGTCTTCTATTGATCTATTATTGTGTTCTATCAACATTTTACTTTCACATTTATGTGATTGCTATTTTGTATTGGGCCTAAGAAAGATTGAAGTAAAAGTGCAAGAACACCATGGTTATCTAAATTTAACAAGATGCTTAACCTATTACAGAGAAGATGCTTGGATTGTCACAAAGCATATGCCCGAATTATCACAGAGAAGATGCCTCAAACCCAAATTATCATTCAACAAATCATCATTGAGTTCATTTCCTAACGATGGAGGATATATGCCAATATACAGTTGTTTCCACATGCGAAAAGACACAACTATTGGGTGTTAATTTGGAAGCTCGGGGACAAATTCCCTCCATTGAAAAATCTTCCTCATCAAGTAAGACCCCTTCTAGCCCTTGGAAGAATTTAATTCGGTTAAGGAAAAATATGTTTTTAATATGGAAACCCACATGTGCACAAAAGGACAGGTCGGCCCAAAAGATAAAATGGAAACCCTTGGATGGCTATAAATACAAGTTAAGTGATCCTCATTTGGAGACAAGCATCAAGCATTCTTCTTTTCTCTTCTATGATTTCGGCTCACACAGGTGTGAAGTTGGTTCCCAGAGATTGGTTCGTACAGGTCCAAGGTTGTAAGGTCTGAAGCTCGCACGTGTGTTTAGGGTTTTGAGTTCGTAGTCGCAGTGTTGCCATAGGGAAATTCTAGTTGCAATTGCACGCATACAGGCCTATCCGTGCAACTGGAAAACTTCAGCCACACGCATGACCACAGATGTTAACAGTTGACCGCGGGCTTCTGAATAATGGTTTTGACTTGTATTATTGTTGGGTTCATCTTTGGGATATGATTTAGTTAATTTTGTTGGGTAGTCTTGTGAATGAAGAAATGGATTATTGTACTCCCTCTTTGTTGAACATTTTATGACAATCTAATAAGAAGAAGTATTTGAAAGGGTTTTCCCCTTGTGGGGTTTTGCCCTGGTCTCTGACCAATCCTAGTGTCTCTATGTGTGAATGTTTCTCTTCTATTGTTCCTTTATGTTTTGTTGCATTGATGATGATATTGTTCTTTCTATATAATTGCATATGTTGTTGATGATGTTATGATGTTATGGGGTGAATTCAATATGTAAATAATGAAATGCAATTATCAAATAAAAGAACAATATAGCCCTAAGAAAAATTAACATGGTATCAGAGCTGGGCTGAAGAAAAGTCATTGAGATCACCCCTGAGAAGAAACCTTTGATGGAAGCAAGATAAGATGGAGGAGATCAAAAAGAATGCTAGGGTTTGAAGGAAACCCTAGGAAATCTAGTTATTAGGGTTTGAAACCCTAGAATATGATACTTGAGTTTTGCAATAATGAAACCCTAGCATGACCAATGAGAAGTTGTTCTAGCACTTGTGACAAATTTAGTGTAACCCTAGTTGAGCCAACCTCAATTAAGCTTGGTTGTCAATGAAGTCAATGGAAATATTGAAGGCAACATTGTTTCATGGATAATGGACAATATTAACTCTTGAAGGTTGGTTCAAGAGGGAGGTGATCACCTCTCAGTAAAGATAAGTACAGTTTTAGATTTATGTTATTTCTTTACTAGAATTATTGTTTTTAATTATTGATTATATCCTGCATGAATATTTGAGTATGTGAATACTTCTAACCTCTAGATGAGATGTGAAAAGTAGATCCTTCTTGAGGATCATCTAAGGTGCAGGAAAAGAAAGCTAGTGCGGGAACAGTTTGGTGTTGGAAAAGGAACGAAGTACTTGAGGAAATATTTTGAAACTGGCATCCAGAAATTACAATATACAAGTACTACAACTACCAATGACAAATAAGTGTTACAAATTGCAAAGGTATGTGTAGTATATTGTTTTAGTGTTAGGACTTAGCTACTGTTGATTTCTATAGCATCGGAAAGTGTTCTAAGTCTCATTTTTTGTAGAGAGGCTTAGACTTCAATTATCCAGAGAACCCAAAAATCATTTGTGGAAATTCCACTCGAATATGACTTTATTAAAATAATTAATTATTTTAATGCAAACCCTAAGTTTAAACTTAGGGAAATTAAATAACTAAAGGGTATTAATAGAGCAGAGTGTCAATCTTCTAGAAAACGAAGATCAAGTCAACTTTTAATCTGATCCATTGATTAGCGTATAATCTTGGTCATTGATTCATCAGCGAGAAGGCTATAAGAAGAGACTTGAGGGCCATTTGGAATTCACGCCGGGGGCACTCTTAGTACGCGAAGGAAATCTATTCTAAAGCAAGAGAATTCGATTTTAGTGGGTGGGATTGTAGAGGCAGGGTTGCAAAAGTAGGAGGAGGGAGAAGTCAGTTATTGGTAAGCAGAAGTCAGGAGGATGAAGGGAAGGGTGATTTGATCAGCAGCAAGACCCCCTCCACGCAGAATCACACAGTCCAGGGAGAGACTATGCAGAGTATTCACGCTGGATGACACAAAGGGTGAAGGAGGTCACCCCAAGGGTCTGAAATTTGTCTAGAAGGTCCAGAAAATTCAGCTGAGTGTTTGTTAATTTTTCCTACTCATCAGACTATTGTAAATGTACTTTCCACTTCTTAAGATAAATATAAAACCCTCATCTGCTGCACCAGTTTCCCACGTTGGGTTTTTCCGAGGACAATTGTCCAAAAATAATTGTGTTCATGTGGTTGTTTCTGTTGTGCTACTTGTGTAATTTGTCTTTCTGTTCTTGTGCTCTTGACGATAGTGAAGATCTGTAAATGTGTTTATTTCAAAATTTACTAAATCATATGTAAACAACTTACCTCATAAGTAGGAGAAATAAACCAAGTATTGCAGAAATATTTTCCTTTTGAAAATTTCACAACTACAAGATTTAATGGCAAATTAAAGGCATGTTGAATATCACCTTCATGAATGACTCATGCATGCATGTGAAAGTAAGATTGGTTTCTGGTACATGTGATATGTTGGTGCTCTTGATATTTGGCAAGACATGATGGATTTCCTGATTTTATAAAGTTGGCTAGAAACATTGATTTTGATAACTTGATATTATTATTAATGCTTCTGATAAGCATGGTAACCTTGATGATAAAAGTGTGACAATAAGAATGATACTCTTGTTGATCTTGATTAGGTTTCTGACAAGTGATGTCGTAACTCGAGATTATAATTCCTAAAGTATGAAGATACACTTATATGATACTAACTCTTGATGAATGTTTGATAACATGTTCATATGTGATGATGAAGTAGATGATGACGATTTGTTATGACTATGATGCATAAATGTTTCAGAACCTGATATAGTTTGACTCCATGATCTGACAGTTTTTGTTGATGCATAACAATACTATGATAGACAAGTTGATGTTGTGAAAGATGATAATTGACGAGGCTTCCCATTCAAATGGGGAAACTCCATGACACCCCAACACCTATTATTATTTACAGTAAATGAATAGAATATTCTTGATTGTTGAATCAAGGTTTCTGGACATGAATAGATGATCGTCCAATGTTGATAAGTTCTGGTCTGTGTTGAGAGGATTTCTCCTAGTCCAAAGCCCAAGCCGCTGGGAGACGGGCTTAAGGGTGTGGCTACAGGCCTCCCAGCCATACGAAAGAAGGCCTATGTGTGCAGTTGAGCCTGTAGGATTTAAAAATCTAAAAACTTATGCATGAAACCGAAAGTGTATGATAGAAATTTCTATGGAACAAAAATGGACAGCAAGATCTATATAATGTTTGACTTGTTGCGGGGATCAAAATGAAGGTTGTTTAATAGCAAGACATCTCTAGAAAATGTGAAGTCACATACCTTTTGGAATCTACTCTTACTTGTGTTGCAGGGTTGAAATCTAGAGAATCATCACTAATAGGATCTTGAGGAGAATTTCATAATTGACATATGCAGAGATCTTTATATAGAATGTGAAAGTCTTAACTCATCTTGTGTTTGCAGGGGTCTATAATATGCATATCATTATGTTCGCTGTCTTGATTTGATCATTAGAGCTAGTATGTCAACAAAGGATTACTCCTCAGTATGCAGTAATTTCTATTTTGGATGTTACAAAGATTTCGTAATGAATGGATGGCAGAAACTTATATGACTTGTCTTTGGTGTATGCTTTTACATTTAGCAACAGAAATGATTCATAATATGATCATGTGGATGAATTGATGAAGTTTGACTTGATGTTGCTTGGTAAAGGACAATTGTTGACATATCAATAGATAAGGTTGTAACCTGGTACTTGAGTATGAACTCTACTTTCAAGAGTTTGACAATGATATTTTCTATGGCTTTGATATTAAATTGGTTTGGGATTTAAGACTTGATAAGCAAACTTGGTTGATTTGATTGCACAAATACTGATTTGTTTGAAGTTGGGTATATTAGTTTGGTCAATGTAATGTCTGCGGAAAGCATTGTATGAAGCAAACTCCCCCAGCCTAGTATGTTTGTATTGATAAGCTACCTGGTAAAGCTAGGAAGTCGTGTCGATCCGAACCTCTACTTCAAAGTGGTCCAAGGTATGCCTTTGATTTTAGTTTTATATGTTGACGATCTATTCTTGACAAGTAATGAGTCTTTGATGATCAAAGTAATAGTGAGTTGACCTCGAAGTTCAAAATAAATCATTTTGGCATGATACTTTACTTTCTGGGATTAGAAGTTTCGAAAGGAAAATACGACATGAAGCTAGTGGAAAGATTTGGAAAGACGGAATGCAAATCCTTGGACACCCCGATGGATTTGAATTATGCAGAGATATTGTTGGACCTAACTTGGCAAACTCCTTTGAGTATCGATAGTTGATTGAGGCATTGATGTTACTTGAGTACAAATTGAATTGTCGCCGAACACATTTTTGAAATAATCTACATGGGACAATCAATATTGGTCTGTAACATTTTGTTGGAGATGTATGATTGCATGGAAACACTGATGTTGACTGGGCTAGATACATTATTGATAAAACGACCACATTTGGGTGATGCTTTAGCTTGAGACCTGCCATGACATCTTGAATGAGTAGGAAATAGAAGTTTGTAGCTTTAAGCACGGCGAAGGTTCAGTACATTGTTGCTAGCATGTCTATCTACGAGACAATTTGGTTAAGCATGCTCTTTAGATACTTTTTTGAGCAGGTTCTGGATATGGTGTGAAAAATCCTAGATCTGGATTACTACTGCAACAACTCTGAATTACTTCACCTATTATTTGGATAATTATTTCATTACAGTGAAATCTCGAAGTAATTTCTTAAGAACTCTACACAAATAATACTGCAGAATAAATCTAAGTGCTGAAACAAACTGATCAAAATGTAACGAAAAACAACCACATTTGACGCAGTTATTTTTGGACTAAGTCCCCGAAAAAACCCAACTCGTGAAAACCGGTGCAGCAGAGCTAAGGATTTTATATTATTAAGCAGCAGAATCTTGAGTACAACTAGGGTGCCAATATCCGGCTCACCCTTCAGATAAATCTAGACAACAAATGTAATTGTCAGATATACCTCACTTTGCAAGTCTCCGGCTGATCTAAACAGCGCTAGTGAAGCCCTTCTCTGCCTCTACGTGAGTGCTTACGCTGTAGCTGCGTAAGCTTGTGTGGGCATGCTTGAGAAACCGCGTCACCTCTTTCTGCAACTGATCTAGATGATCTGCGATTGGATTTTGGCCCTCCTGGCTCAGAAACCCCAGTCTCTAGCTATCTCTGGACTGACTCCAAGAGACATTGCGTTGGTTCTGCATGATTTCCTACAAGGATTGCGTCACCTCTTCAGAAAACTGCGTTGTCTCTTTCTGTGTAAGTGTTGCCTCTCTCTGAAATGCACTCCTGGTCCTCCTGACCAGTCTCTGCTTCTGCCCCTCTCTGGATCTTATCACTGAATAACAATCACTTAGCAAACCCTGCCCTAGTGATTTGATTCTGATCAAAAGTTGTGTCTCCTCACACAAACTAGAAAATTCCAAATGCTCTCAACGTATTTTCCATAGGCCCCTCACTCTCCTTCTTATATTCTTCTATTGACTCTTCAACAGCCAAAATTAAAACATAATCAAGGGCTAAGATTAACTTGGAGGTGATCCATGACTTTTTCTAGAAGATTCACACTTAGTTTAATTAATACCCTTTAATTAATCAGTTTTCCTAAGTTTAGACTTAGGAAAACATTAAAAACAATTAATTGATTTAATTAAACCATCTCTAAGTCGAATTTTCCAAAACCATTTCTGGGTTTTATGGAATACATGTGTCCTAGCCTATATACGAAGTTACAAGGCTAGAGCACATCCGATGCCACCATAAATCAACACTCCCTCTTAGCAAGGAAAGTGCTCTAGCAAAACAACTCAATGTGTTGCTCTGACTTCTGGAACATCTGTTGCTGTGTTGTTGATGCTGCTCACCAACACTGCACAAGAAAATGTTGCATCTGTACTATTGCTGACTCTGCATACTGCTGCCAACTGTCGTTGTACTGCAACTCCCTCTGAATTCTGCAACCATGTTGTTGCACTGCATGAGCACTACTCTGCACTGCGCTGCACCTCTTGTGCACTGCATTGTTGCTGCTCATTTGCTGTTGTTGTTTCTCAACTACTGCTGTTGCTGGCCTGCTGCTTCAGAAAAACATCTGAAATTGGACAAGAAAGTTTGCAATGGAAAATAAGACTGACTGCTGCTAGATTTTGCACTAGCTCTCTGAAAAATTCTGCGATGTTGTTGCTCTGCACTGCGTGAGCACTGCTCTACACTGTGTTGCACCAGTGTGTACTGCACTGCTGCTGCTCAACTGTTGATGTTGTTGCCCCCTCTTTGTGTTGATCGGGCTCTAGTACTGCTAGCCACTACATTGTCTTCTCATCTTCTTTTGCAACTATCCATCCTGCTACTATCTTTAGGATGTCGTAGCTCACATGTGATCCAAGAGTTCGGAAATACTCAAGGATCCTACCACTTGTAGATTCTGGATCTACAACTCCAAGTCAGCCCACTTCTCTCCTTTCGAAATATGAGTTAACATACCACAATCTCTTTCTTCCTCAATCTTGGCAGCTTCTTCTTGTGGATATTCCTTCTCTTCTTTATCCATTTTCTTAAGAGGACACTGTGTGGCATAATGTCCCATTTCCCCACATCAGAAGCACTTGATCTTGGACAGATCTTTCTTCTTCTGCTTTTGTTGCCCCTTTGATGCAAGGGCAGTGTTATCTTCTTCCTCCTTCTTGACTTTCGACCCACTATTGCCATCCTCCAAATGGATTTTGAGGAGGTCTCTCCTCAGCTCTTCTTGTTGTAAGGCTGCCCACATTGCTTCCCATACTGGAAGCCTTTCTCTGCCCATAATGCTCTGGACAAAGACCTGATAGTCTTCTGAAATTGAGTTCAGAGTGAGCCTTACCAATTATGAGTCTCTAGGAGCAGCTCCTACTGTTGACAGCTAATATTGGGTATCCTCTATACGGGACAGGAAGGAGTCAAAACGTTCTCCCTTCTTCATCCTGGTATTACGCATCTTCTTCTCCAAATACATCTTCCGCTGCTCGGTAGATCCTTGGTACAACTTTTCTAGCCCTACCCACATCTCTCTAGCAGTAATCTTGGCTACTATGTGAGGTACGATATGATCCTTCACACCATCTAGGATCTATCGCTTGGCTCTTGCCATATTCTTCTTGAATTGTCTCAGGTGTGTTGCATCAAGAAGTTTTGCAACTGCGTTGTCTATGAGGGCTTTCAGATCATGCTCATCAAGGAGAAACTCTATCCTTGATTTCCAGACAACATAGTTGGAGGCACCCTCCAATCTATATTTGTCACGCAGTGCATTGCTGGCCATCTCCTCAACTATCGATTTCTTTCTCTAACCCTCTGCTCAGCTAGACTTACGCACTCCTTGTGGAGTAAGTCACTGCTTCTACTGCTACACGGGAAAACTGAGCTTCTTTGAGTAAGAAACTCTCTGAGATCAAGAAATCCCCCAATCTATGTTTTTCAGAAATTTTCTGACGCTTATGCACCAGCTCTTACTGTTGTGTAGTAACTGCGTCCTTCAGCTACGTTGGTCTGCTACGTTATCTCTTCTGCAACTGAAAAAATGTTTACCCCTCTGTCAACTCTCTCAGAGGGAGCCTTTTCCTGCGCTGGATTGCCCTCCTGGCCTGGACAGCGTAATCTCTGGGAGGGTCTACTACTGCTTACGCAGATCCCAGTCTCTCTTGCGTTGATTTGTTGGTTCACTCTTGTTTCTCCTGCACTTCAGCTTGAATAAGCTCTGATACCATGTGAAAAATCCTAGATCTGAATTCCTACTGCAATAATTATGAATTACTTCCCCTATTATTTTCATAATTATTTCATTGCAATGAAATCTCGAAGTAATTTCTGAAGCAATCTACACATAATATTGCGAAATAAATCCAAGTGTTGAAATAAACTGAACAAATTGTAATGAAAAACAACCACATTTGACATAGTTATTTTTGGACTAAGTCCCCATAAAAACCCAACTCGAGAAAACTGGTGCAGCAGATCTAAGAGTTTTATATTATTAAGCAGCAGAATATTGAGTACAACTAGGGTGACAATATACAGCTCACCCTTCAGATAAATCTAGACAGCAAATCTCATTGTGAGATATACCTCACTCTGCAAGTCTCCGGCTGATCTAAATAGCGTTGGTGAAGCACTTCTCTACCTCTGCGTGAGTGCTTACGCTGGAGCTGAGTAAGCCTGCGTGGTCATGCTTGACAAACTGGGTCACCTCTTTCTACAACAGATCTAGCTAATCTGAGATTGGATTTTGGCCCTCCTGGCTCAGAAACCCCAATCTCTAGCTATCTTCGGACTGACTCCAAGAGACATTAGGTTGCTTCTGCGTGATTTCCTGCAGGGACTGCGTCACCTCTTCAGAAAACTGCGTTGTCTCTTTCTGCGTAAGTGTTGCCTCTCTCTGAAATGCACTCCTGGTCCTCCTGACCAGTCTCTGCTTCTGCCCCTCTCTGGATCTTATCACTGAATCACAATCACTTAGCAAACCCTGCCCTAGTGATTTGATTCTGATCAAAAGTTGTGTCTCCTCACACAAACTCGAAAATGCCAAATGCTCTCAACGTATTTTCCATAGGCCCCTCACCTTCCTTATATTTTTCTGTTGACTCTTCAACGACCAAGATTAAAACATAATCAAGGGCTAAGATTAACTTGGAGGTGATCCATGACTTTTTCTAGAAGATTCACATTTAATTTAATTAATACCCTATAATTAATCAGTTTTCCTAGGTTTAGACTTGGGAAAACATTAAAAACGATTAATTAATTTAATTAAACCATCTCTAAGTGGAATTTTCCAAAATCATTTCTGGGTTTTACGGAATACATGTGTCCTAGCCTATATACAAAGTTACAAAGCTAGAGCACATCCGATGCTACCATAAATCAACACTCCCTCTTAGCGAAGAAAGTGCTCTAGCAAAACAACTCAATGTGTTGCTCTAACTTCTAGAACATCTGTTGCTATGTTATTGATTCTGCTCACCAACACTGCACAAGAAAATGATCCATCTATACAGCTACTGACTCTACATACTGCTACCAACTGCCACTGTACTGCAACTCCCTCTGAATTCTGCAACCATGTTGTTGCACTATGTAATCACTGCGTCGCACCACTTGTGCACTGCGTTGTTGCCGCTCATCTGTTGTTGCTGCTGCTCAATTACTGTTGTTGCTACCCTGTTGCTTCAAAAAAACATCCGAAATTGGACAAGAAAATATGCAACTAAAAATAAGACTTACTGTTGCTAGTTTCTGCAATAGCTCTCTGAAAAATACTACGATGTTATTGCTCTGCACTGCATGAGCACTGCGCTGCACCAGTGTGTACTGCACTGCTGCTGCTCAACTGCTGATGTTGCTGCTCCCTCTTTACCTTGATCAGGCTCTAGTAATTCTAGCCACTGCACTGTCTTCTCATCTTTTGCTGCAACTGTCCATCCTGCTACTATCTTTAGGCTACCGTAGCTCACGTGTGATCCAAGAGTTTGGAAATACTCAAGGATCCTGCCACTTGTAGATTCTGGATCTACAACTCCAAGTCAGCCCACTTCTCTCCTTTCGGAATATGAGCTAACATACCACAATCTCTTTCTGCCTCAATCTTGACAGCTCCTGCTTGTGGATCTTCCTTCTCCTCTTTATCATTTTTCTTAAGAGGACACTGTGTGGCATAATGTCAATTTCCCCACACCGAAAGCACTTGATCTTGGACAGATCTTTCTTCTTTTGTTTTTGTTGCGCCTTTTATGCAAGGGCAATGTTATCTTCTTCCTCCTTCTTGACTTTCAACCCACTACTACCATCCTCCAAATGGATTTTGAGGAGGTCTCTCCTCAACTCTTCTTGTTGTAAGGCTGCCCACATTGCTTCCCATCCTGGAAAACTTTCTCTGCCCAAAATGCTTTGGACAAAGCCATGATAGTCTTCTAAAACTGCGTTCAAAGTGAGCCTTAGCAGCTCTGAGTCTCTAGGAGCAGCTCCTATTGCTGACAGTTGATCTCAGGTATCTTGAATACGGGACAGGAAGGAGTCAAAACGTTCTCCCTTCTTCATCCTGGCAATTACGCATCTTCTCCTCCAAATACATCTTTGGCTGCTCGGAAGATCCTTGGTACAGCTTTTCTAGCCCTACCCACATCTCCCTAGCAGTATTCTTGGCTGCTATGTGAGGTACGATATGATCCTTCATACCATCTAGGATCAATCACTCGACTTTGCCATATTCTTCTTGAATTGTCTCAGGTGTGCTGCATCAAGAGGTTCTGCAACTGCGTTGTCTATGAGGGCTTTCAGATCATGCTCATCAAGGAGAAACTCTATCCTTGATTTCCAGATAACATAGTTGGAGGCACCGTCCAATCTATCTTGGTCACGCAGTCCATTGCTGGCCATCTCCTCAACTGTCGATTTCTTTCTTTAACCCTCTGCTCAGCTAGACTTACGCACTCCTTGTGGAGTAAGTCACTGCTTCTGCTGCTGCATAGGAAAACTGAGCTTCTTTGAGTAAGAAACTCTCTGAGATCAAGAAATCCCCCAATCTGTGTTTTTCAGAAATTTTCTGACACTTATGCACCAGCTCATATTGTTGTGCAGTAACTGCGTCCTTCAGCTACACTGGTCTGCTACGATGTCTTTTCTGCAACTGAAAAAATGCTTACCCCTCCGTCAACTCTCTCAGAGGGAGCCTTTTCCTGCACTGGATTGCCCTCTTGGCCTGGACAACGTAATCTCTAGGAGGGTCTGTTGCTGCTTGCGCAGACCCCAGTCTCTCCTGCGTTGATCTGTTGGTTCACTCTTGTTTCTCCTGCACTTCAACTTGAATAAGCTGCGATATCATGTGAAAAATCCTAGATCTGGATTCCTACTACAACAATTCTGAATTACTTCTCCTATTATTTTGATAATTATTTCATTACAATGAAATCTCAAAGTAATTTCTGAAGCAGCCTTCACAAATAATCTTGCAGAATAAATCTAAGTCCTGAAACAAAATGTAATGAAAAACAACCACATTTGACACAGTTATTTTTGGACTAAGTCCCCAGAAAAACCCAACTCAGGAAAACTGGTGCAGGAAATCTTAGGGTTTTATATTGTTAAGCAGCAGAATCTTGAGTACAACTAGGGTGCCAATATCCGGCTCACCCTTCAGATAAATCTAGACAGCAAATGTAATTGTGAGATATACCTCACTTTGCAAGTCTTCAACTGATCTAAACAGCGCTGGTGAAGCCCTTCTCTGCCTCTGCATTAGTGCTTACGCTGGAGCTGCGTAAGTGTTAATTTTGGACAACTAGGTCCCAACTCCATGTTGTGATGCTCAGATGAAGATGCCAATATTTTTATTGGATTCCTCTTTCGAAGAGGTGCAAGATCGATCTAAAGATCATCTTGATCCGATGAGCAGAACATTTATTTTGAATTTATTCAAAATATGTGCAGGTCGGCCTGAAATGAAATGTAGGCTTGAAGCCCCAGCAATTGTGTCACACACCTTCACTGATGGATATAAATAGGTCAACGTTGGAGGTCATTTTTACTCATCCATCACATCACATTCTCTCTCCTCGTCTGATTGGTTTGATCATCTATTGGAGTCTCAACTTCACTCACACGTGGGAAAAAGCAACAGCTAGGGTTTCAAATTGTCCAGGGTTTCCAGCGCAGAAATTGACTAGCGTTGACCAAAGTCAACGCTTGGTCAAATTGACCTGAAACTCTCCCAAAACTTCGATCTCATCAATCTGCATTTTCTGACACAAAAACCGAGGTTGGACGTTGACTTTGACTTGACTGCGTTGACTTTACTATTGTCGCTGTTTGCGTTGACCGTTGACTGGGACAGCGTTGACTTTGGGTTCACTGATCTGGTTGTCCGTGAGGGTTGTGTGACACTTTTGGTTGGCTGAGCATATTGAGACTTTGTTGGTTGAAGCATCCTGCTGATCGTCGTAACGCACCAACACACATATTTTTGGCTTGTCTTCTGTCGATCTACTCATATGTTCTATCTGCATTTTACTTTCTTGTTTATGTGACTGCTCACTGATATTGGGGATAAAAAGTAAAGTTGCATCAAGCATAGAACATCTACAAAAATTTACATGGTATCAGAGCTGAGGTGAAGACTGTAATATTCCAAATTAGCATTGCTAATTGGAATATTTCATTTTTGTTTAATTTTGCCGCTTTAGTTAGAAATAATAAATAAAGTGAGAAATAAGAGGGGTCACCTCACTTTATAAAATAAAGTGTTTCCTAGTTGATTGACGTTATAACTTAAAGAGGGGGCCTTGGGGGTCCACATGAGTATGAGGGGAGGCCTCACGCTGACCCAAGGTTAACTGCGCAGGCCAAGGAGAGTGAAGGACGCAGTCAAGGTTTTGGAGGGAGTTTAGCACTATAAAAGGTGGGGTTCTCACCTCATTTGGCATTGTTGATTTGATATTGATATTGAGAGCTAGACTCCTGTCTACTTCAGCACGCCGGTTGTTTAGTCGGTCTGCAGCACTGTTTAGTGCAAACTGAGTGTCTCCGGTCGGAGATCTCACCCTTGGCTCCGGGGGACTTCGAGTGCCCGCTCGAGCAAGGTTTCTTTCCTTCAGTTTCAGTGGTGATTTGCAGTAGTTTCGGGTGGAGATTTGGTAGAGGAGATACCCCCTTTCTTGAGACTGCGCAGGCTAGGGCAGAGGACGCAGATCCAGAGAGATAGGACGTAGATCTGGATAGGGAGGACGCAGATCCAGCAGATCCAGGCAGAGAGGACGCAGATCTGGATAGGGAGGACGCAGATCCAGCAGATCCATGTAGAAAGGACTCAGATCTGGATAGGGAGGACGCAGATCCAGCTAGGGAGGACGCAGATCTAGAGAGAGAGGACGCAGATCTGGATAGGGAGGACGCAGATCCAGCTAGGGAAGACGCAGATCTGATGAGCAGGGTTATTGTGTGGGGTTTTGGCAGCGTTTTTCAGTGTTTCCAGCCCTGAGGAGTTTGGTTATCTCATCTGGAGGATTTGTGGTTGGATTCACCCCTTCTTGCAAGCGTTTCATTTGGCTTCTGTGCTGTCACTGGCAGAGACAGCGTTTTCACTGGTGAGGGTTTGATTGGTGGTGGAGCATCAGCTTCACATTTTCTGGGGTTTGTCTGGAGGATTGAGATCAGCTACCTTTCCAGTTTTCAGCTCATAGTTCCAGTGCATTGCAGCAGCAGTTTTCCATAGCAGTTTCTTCAGCCAGCTAGGACGCTGTCCCTATTGCAGCCATTATTTGTTCTGAGATGGTCTCCACTTGCCTAGGGCAAGGATAGGTGCACTCATTCTGATTATCTTGTACCCCTATATATGTATTCTCAGATTAATAAAATGGCTTAGTGTTCTGGCATTCTATGTGTACTTGTTCCATGTTCTGGTTCCGACATTTTGTTTTATATATCTGTCTGGCATATTTCTGTGTATTACTGGTTATTTCCCTTTGGGGATATTACAGTGGTATCAGAGCATAGATCTGGCTCAGCCTGTGGTGCTAGCAGTCTATGACGCCCGGGGATAACCCCTACATCTATCGGAAGGAACGCAGAGAAGCTGAGAGTGGGTGGAAGTTTCCTTTCGGGGGAAGTGATTCTGATCAGGAGCCACCTGAGACAGATTCAGAGGCAGAGCAGCCTGAGAAGGGCCCAGAGCAGCGTAATCCAATGGCAGGTGATGATGTGAGGTTTAGGGAGATCCTCCATCACATGCAGGAGATGTCACAGAGACTCGTGGCCATGGAGATCAGTCAGAAAGAACTCCCTAGAGTTCTTCAGATCGGTGAGGGATCTGGTATGTCTCGCCACGTACCAGTGCACGATGCTATCCCCATTGTGACGACTCAGGCACCCGCGCGATCCACTATGCCCACATTCTTGCCAGAAGACACAAGGACAGGAGTACGGGGAGGTGCACAGAGGGATAATCCAGCACCCACGCGACCTACCATGCCTACCATCCTGGTAGAGGACGAGGGGTCGACAGCACCTAGAGAGTTGAGTCCAGCTCGATGGGCGGCCGCTTTTGCAGAGTATCAGGCTTTCGGACAGGCATTCATGGATTCTCTCACCTTCGAGCGCTATCTCCATATTCAGTATGGCATCAAACCCCGTGATCAGCATCAGCACAGGGGGCACGGACACCACCGTGATGACCACCGCGCGGCTAGTAGATTCCATTTGCCGACGTTTGATGGTTCATCAAACAATTCGGCAAAGTCCTGGGTGGAGAAGCTGGACATCTATTTCCAGCTTAACCAGATGTCGGAGACGGAGGCCATTAAGGTGGCTACATTGCATTTAGAGGGTGAGGCTCAGGACTGGTGGTTTCATGGGATGGCGACACTCGGGCATTCCACAGTGACGACATATGCCGAGTTTACCAGGAGGGTGGTAGAGCGCTTTGACAGGAGGGATCCAGAACAGCATTTTGTTGAGCTGACCAAGCTCAAACAGACTGGGAGTGCAGAGGCATACATTTCAGATTTCTTGAGGGTTTCAGTGATGGTACCTGACTTATCGGCAGCCCGGATGGTTTATATGTTTGTGGAGGGGCTGTCAGAGCCACTTCGTGGCCTAGTCCGGTCGAACAAACCGGCTACACTACCGGATGCCATCAGCAGGACTCGAGACTTACAGGATGTTTTGCCCAGGACTCGGCCACCTTATCCCCAGAGACAGGCTTTCCAGCCTAAGGGTAAGGACACGAGGGCTCCGCCTCCCAAGGCGAATCCGGGACGAGGGCAGATTGATGATGAGGCCAGGAGAGAGCTGAGGCGGAAGCGATTGTGCTTCACTTGCCAGGAGCCATGGGCACCGGGACACAAATGTGCGGCGGGGAAGGCACATTTCATAGAGGTCTTCTCCGAGAGCAGCGGAGAAGAGGATGAGGGGGATGATGAGGAGGCAAGAGGTTGTTATGCAGCACAGAGTACCTTACCACCTCCACCACCCGCAACAGGTGGGGCATCATTTGCACCCACTGGGGGAGCTCTAGCCGCATTGCGGGGAGTCCCCAAGTACTTGACTCTGCGCGTACGGGGGACAGTGCGCGGACAGCGGGTTTCAGTCTTAGTCGATAGTGGGGCCACCCACAACTTCATTGATGCCCAGATGGTTGAGCGGAGAGGCATACAGACGGAGGGCTTCGATGGGTTTTCTGTTTTGGTACCAGGGGATCAGACCATGGCATGTGCTCAATATGTACCAGAGTTATCAGTAACGATGGGCACTTATACATTGACAGATCACTTCTTTGTGGTGGACATCCCGGACACCAACGTGATATTGGGTGTTCAGTGGCTTATTACTCTAGCGAAGGTCACGACGGATTGGAAGGCCCTAGAGATGGAGTGGGACGATCCCAAGACGGGAAAGCATGAGAAGATACGAGGGCAGCACACATACCCACCCCGGACAGTGTCGGCACACAGCATGGAGGCAACCTTCCGCAAGGGAGATATAGAGTGGGAAGTAGAGTTGCGGGCTTCAGAGGCAGTGGATACAGGGCAGACACTGCACCCTGATCTACAGTCTATTCTCGACAGATATGCAGTAGTTTTCGGGGATATTCCACCAGGGCAGCCACCGGATCGGGGGTTTGAGCACATGATCGAGCTTGAGCAGGGGATACAGGCTGTGATTACCACACTGTATAGGCATCCCAAGGCCTATCGGGACGAGATAGAGCGAGCCATTCAGGAGTTGCTGGCCCTTGGTCACATTCGGCCCAGCATTAGTCCTTTTGCTTCTTCAGTAGTGCTGGTGAAGAAGAAGGACGGCACATTACGCATGTGCATTGACTACAGGGCTCTGAACAAGAAGACCCTGAAGAACAGGTACCCCATTCCCAGGATCGACGAGCTGATGGATGAGTTGAGAGGAGCACGGTTCTTCTCAAAGATTGATTTGAGATACGGGTACCATCAGATACGCGTGAGGGAACAGGACATTCCCAAGACCGCTTTCAGGTGTCATTATGGGCACTTTGAGTTTTTGGTCATGCCATTTGGGTTGACCAATGCACCTGCTACTTTCCAGTCTTGTATGAATCACATTTTCAGGGATCATCTGAGAAAGTTTGTGCTGGTTTTCTTTGATGACATCCTTATATACAGCAGGACTTGGGAGGAGCATCTCCAGCATATTGAGACAGTCTTGCACATTTTGGAGGAGCAACAATTCTATGCCAAGCTCTCCAAGTGTGAGTTTGGATTGACGGAGATGCTGTATCTGGGACACATTATAGGAGTGGACGGGGTGAGAGTCCACGAGGAGAAGATCAGGGCTATCCGGGACTGGCCAGAGCCACGGAATGTGACGGAGCTTCGGGGATTTATTGGTATCTGCACCTACTACAGGAAGTTCGTCGAGGGCTTCTCTCAGCTTGCTGCACCCCTCACGGATCTGACGAGGAAGGGGGCATTCAGTTGGTCGGACACGGCACAGCGAGCTTTTGACAAGCTCAAGGAGGTGATGAGCAGTTGTCCCGTATTAGCGTTGCCCGATTTTACGCAGCCCTTTGTCCTAGAGTGCGATGCATCAGGAGAGGGGATTGGTGCTGTTTTGATGCAGGACGGTCATCCGATCGCTTTCGAGAGCCGGAAGCTCCTTCCACACGAGAGGCTATATCCCATATACGACAAGGAGATGCTGGCCATCATGCATGCATTGGCCAAATTCCGGCAGTACCTGGTGGGTGGCAGATTCAGGGTGAGGACAGATCACAACAGCCTGAGGTACTTTCTGGAGCAGAAGCAGTTGCAGGAGAGACAGCAGAAGTGGATCAGCAAGATCCGGGCCTACGACTTTGACATAGAGTATGTCAAGGGGAAGAATAACGTGGTAGCTGATGCCCTTTCTCGTAGACCGGCCACGTTATCACTCATGAGCCTGGACGCTGACTGGAAGGCTCGACTATTGGTTGAGTACTCCAAAGATAGATTTGCATGCGAGGTTCTGGATGGGCAGGTAGCAGATAGCAGGTACAAGGCGGTCGATGAGGTCATCTATTACAGGGACAGGATCTTCTTGACTGAGGGATCTCAGCTCAAGAAGAAGATACTCCAGGCTTCACACGATTCACCATTGGCAGGCCATCAGGGGTTCACCAAGACATACAGGGCCATCCGGGAGAGATTTGCATGGAAGGGCCTCAAGGAGGACGTACTCCAGCATGTCAGGGAGTGCGAGGTTTGCCAGCGAAACAAGGGAGAGATGAGTCATCCTGCGGGGTTGTTGCAGCCTCTTCCCATTCCGGAGGGGAAGTGGGAGAGCATATCGATGGACTTCATCACAGGGTTGCCCACCGTGCAGGGCAAGGATTGCATCTTCGTGGTAGTTGACCGGCTGACGAAGTATGCTCACTTTTTCGCCATTTCAGCACATCACACGGCGGCACAGGTGGCGGAGTTGTTCTTCAGAGAGGTTTTCAGATTGCATGGTCTACCCAAGACCATTGTCAGCGACAAGGACAGCCGCTTTATGGGCAGATTCTGGCAGGAGCTCTTCCGACTAGTGGGGACCGAATTGACACCGAGCACTAGTTATCATCCCCAGACGGACGGGCAGACGGAGATAGTTAACAAGTGGCTGGAGGGCTACTTGCGTAACTACGTCAGTGGGCAACAGAGAGCATGGCTGAAATGGCTACATTTGGGCGAGTACTGCTACAACACAACCCACCATATGTCCATCGGTATGACACCTTTCTATGCTTTGTATGGATATCATTCCTTATCTTTTGTGGACATGATGTTTGGTGTTAGCAGGGCTCCGCGAGCCAAGTTATGGATCCAAGAGAGCCAAGACATCCTCCGGGCTCTCAAGGACAACATGGCCACAGCACAGAATCAGCAGAAGTTGTATGCTGATAAGGGTCGGATGGAGAGACACTTTGAGGTGGGGGACCTGGTCTACCTACGGCTACAGCCATACCGACAGTCTTCGCTCAAGCAGAAGGGGGCGGAGAAGCTAAAGCCTCGTTTTTATGGACCATACAGGGTGATACGCAGGATCGGGCAGGTTGCGTATGAGTTGGAGCTGCCCCAAGGCAGCTGGATTCATAACATCTTTCATATATCATGCCTGAAAAAGGCACTGGGCCAGCATGTGACAGTCACCGAGGAGCTACCGCCTACAGATGATGAGGGGCATCTGATGTTACAACCGGAGGCTATTATCGACACTAGGGAGAGGCAACTGCGGAGCAGGAAGATCAGAGAATTCTTGGTGAGATGGAAGAATTTGCCGGATGAGGATGCCACTTGGGAGGATGAGAGGATCTTACAGCATCCATCACTTCAGTTGCTTGAGGACAAGCAACGTTTTACCGGGGGAGACTGTAATATTCCCAATTAGCTTTGCTAATTGGAATATTTCAATTTTGTTTAATTTTGCCGCTTTAGTTAGAAATAATAAATAAAGTGAGAAATAAGAGGGGTCACCTCACTTTATAAAATAAAGTGTTTTTCCTAGTTGATTGACGTTATAACTTAAAGAGGGGGCCTTGTGGGTCCACATGAGTATGAGGGGAGGCCTCACGCTGACCCAAGGTTAACTGCGCAGGCCAAGGAGAGTGAAGGACGCAGTCAAGGTTTTGGAGGGAGTTTAGCACTATAAAAGGTGGGGTTCTCACCTCATTTGGTATTATTGATTTGATATTGATATTGAGAGCTAGACTTCTGTCTACTTCAGCACGCCGGTTGTTTAGTCGGTCTGCAGCACTGTTTAGTGCAAACTGAGTGTTTCCGGTCGGAGATCTCACCCTTGGCTCCGGGGGACTTCGAGTGCCTGCTCGAGCAAGGTTTCTTTCCTTCAGTTTCAGTGGTGATTTGCAATAGTTTCTGGTAGAGATTTGGTAGAGGAGATACCCCCTTCCTTGAGACTGCGCAGACTAGGGCAGAGGACGCAGATCCAGAGAGATAGGACGCAGATCTGGATAGGGAGGACGCAGATCCAGCAGATCCAGGTAGAAAGGGCTCAGATCTGGATAGGGAGGACGCAGATCTAGCAGATCCAGGTAGAAAGGGCTCAGATCTGGATAGGGAGGACGCAGATCCAACAGATCCAGCTAGGGAGGACGCAGATCTAGAGAGAGGGATGCAGATCTGGATAGGGAGGACGCAGATCCAGCTAGGGAGGACGTAGATCTGGTGAGCAGGGTTATTGTGTGGGGTTTTGGCAGCGTTTTTCAGTGTTTCCAGCCCTGAGGAGTTTGGTTATCTCATCTGGAGGATTTGTGGTTGGATTCACCCCTTCTTGCCAGCGTTTCATTTGGCTTCTGCGCTGTCACTGGCAGAGACAACGTTTTCACTGGTGAGGGTTTGATTGGTGGTGGAGCATCAGCTTCACATTTTCTGGGGTTTGTCTGGAGGATTGAGATCAGCTACCTTTCCAGTTTTCAGCTCATAGTTCCAGTGCATTGCAGCAGCAGTTTTCCATAGCAGTTTCTTCAGCCAGTTAGGACGCTGTCCCTATTGCAGCCATTATTTGTTCTGAGAGGGTCTCCACTTGCCTAGGGCAAGGATAGGTGCACTCATTCTGATTATCTTGTACCCCTATATATGTATTCTCAGATTAATAAAATGGCTTAGTGTTCTGGCATTCTCTGTGTACTTGTTCCATGTTCTGGTTCCGGCATTTTGTTTTATATATCTGTCTGGCATATTTCTGTGTATTACTGGTTATTTCCCGTTGGGGATATTACAAAGACAAAGCCCAGTTTGTAGCAATCATCGAAGAAGAGCATGGGTACCTCAAACTACAATGGCTTTAAAACTGATGACAAATTGACTGGGAAGGAAGACTTTCATGCATGGAAGATGACATTGGATCTTATGTTGGAAGACCAAGATGTCATCGACTATGCGCAGGGTAAAATCCAAGAGCCTCCATCCACTGCACCTATTGCCACTAAGTCAAAGTATAGGAAGGGGGAAATCAAAGCAAAGCTGATAATCAGGGACTCAATTCATAAGAGTCTGGTTGCCTACATCTCTGAGTTGGGCACATCCAAGGAGATGTATGATAAGTTGGTCAACATGTTCAAGGCCAACAATGCAGTCAAGTCCTATTCTTCAAGAACCAATTGAAGAATCTGAAGAAAATGATGAAGGGCATTAGGCTCAAGAAATACTTTGTATTTTTATAAGACATAGGGGGGTTTTATGTTTCTAAATTCTCATGTAATTATTAGTATTTTGAATAAAATAGTGAGGAATTGTAAATGTTTTCGAACCATTAGAGAACATGAGAGGAAGGTGATTAATTAGGAATGTGAAGAGTCAGCTTTAGAAAATCTGGGGATTTTGTCTAGATTTAGAAAATCTGGAATTTTAAGGGTTTTGTTGAGCTGTTAGAGGCGCTGAAGCGATTCATTATTTTCTTGTATAAATGTAAGCCTAAAAGGCAATAAGCAAATAGGTCTGGAGAGTAGCAGTGTTGTTCAAGAGGCAGAGTAGTGAGAGTAGAAGGCCATCGAATTGAAGATCAGGCCACAAAGGAAGTAAGTCTTTGTAATTAATTGAGTTTAATTATACAGAGAAATTCAGGGTCATTTTCATTCTTGCTTAAGGTTGCGTGTGTTTCAATTTGATTTGCAAATTGGGTGAATCGATCACTGAAAGGATCGATTCCAGCAAAGCATTTAATTGTCTGTCTGGTTTTATATATGATATATTGGATGAAATCTGAAGTGAATCGAATTCATGTAGTCTCTGTTGAAGGAGGGTTCGATTCCTTTTAGTTCCTGAGTCATTATGCTATTGGGGGATCTAAATTGTTAATCTCTGTGTGAAGAGCCAATTCGTTCCTTGAAACTTTAATTGATTTATGCAGTTTCGATTAAACTCTGTATGTAGAGGATTCTGATCCTTTGGAATTCATTTGCTATTGATATAATTTGTATCGAGTGGAGCCAAGAGAAGCATCGATTATGTTAATCGATATTGATTTTTAGATGGAAGCCGAATAGAAAAGGTTGACTATTGAGAACTGAAGGCGTTTTAACTTGTGCATGGAGGGTTCACTGGGGAATTCGATGAAATCTGGCCTTTAAGTGAGGAACACAAGTGAGAAAGGTTCATTTCTTTGGTTCGATAGAACTTCAAGAGTTCTGTTAGATATTAGCTGTAACACAGTGAATCCGTGGAGAATTGAACTCTGCGTGTAAAGTCCTGGAAGAATTTGAGTCGATTTGTTCAAGTTGCACTCATAGCCGTGAAGCAGAGATTCTGAATCAATGGCGAATTGGAACGCAGAATATGTGTAATCATTGAAGAGAAGGGATTCATAAATGGTATTGACCGAAAGGCGATCTGTAGCGTTGAGGAAACCGTGGACAATGGCATCGCAATTGGGGTTGATTGATCTCTGAAATAAGGCGAAAGGAATCTCGATGGAAGGCGAGAGAAAATGAACGGAACCTGGAATTGACTGGGAGGCGGAACTGTGAGTTCCATGAAACCCTGAGGGCGGTTTTTATGAATGCAAACCAGCGGTATCGCGCTGCTCAAAAATGGTAAGCAGTATTTTCAAAATTCACGCGATCACAGTCCTGGGTTGACACGTAGCAACAGGTGGTATTAAATTACCACTTTTATCGCGTAATTTTGAGGTGATAAACCTCCGGAGTATAAGTAACGCGATTTGCATTCGATCATGAGGGCAATAGATCCAAGGGCATTCGCGTGTGGAGTTGCGTAAGTGATAACGCAAGGCAAGAAACTTGTGGACCCGACGAATTTTAATTATTTGTTGGGTCTTCAATCCAAAGTCAAAGGCTTTATTATAATTGAATGGAGGGCGTATTATATGTTGTGGTTGAAGTGAGACGATAAAGCCGTGGATACATACCTTTGATGAGACTGAGCATTGTTAAATGCGAACCATAAAGGCCGTGGGTCTTTCTTAAGTTGAGTTTAAAATCTGGGTCTAATGAAAAGTAGAGAAGCAAAACTTGTGAAAAGGGTGTGTGGATTGAGATGTATGGTTTTATAACCATATGAGTTATATTTATTATCTCAGATTCGAAATATATGAGTTTCCGCTTGTAGAATTGAATTCCTGGGTTATTTGGCTTATGACCAGTAATAGAAAAGGAGTGCTTCTGCATCAGTGATGTGAAATTTCCAGATTTAAAATTATTTGGAAAAAGAAAACTCGAATGTAGTTTTAGAAGCACAAGAGAGAGTGAAGATTGTGGGTTTGTCGGCTATCAGAAAGGTAGGGATGAATCCATTCCATCATATTTTCTGAAGCTAACCGAGATCAAGAATAATCTTCTAGCTATTGGGGAGACAATAGCTGATCGAGAGATGGTTCTCACCACACTTGGAGGTCTCTCATCCGAATGGCATGTATTCAACACTACCATTCTCAATAACAATGTCATACCTGACTTTGATGAAGAACTATCGAGATGTGTACAAGAAGAGACAAGGATGAAGGAATATGAAAATGAAGGAAATGTTGCCTTCACTGCTAATGCTAAGAAGAAGAACTTTGGTGGCTCAAGGAACAAAGGAAGAGCAGGGGCCCAAGGGAAGAAAGGTAAATGTTACACTTGTCACAAGCCTGGTCACTATGCTAGAGAATGCCCTTACAAGAAGGATTCTCCTGATGATGATGACAACAACACAACCTAAGGAATGGCAATCAAAGGAACAACAGGTTCAAAGGAAAGAGGAAGGCTTCCTCTGGTGGAAATGGGCAACCTTACAAAAGGTCGAGAAATTCCAGGTATGAGGAATCAAATGTTGTTTATGATAAGAGAAATGAATTCATTCATGTATCTGCCCTCTCTACTACATCTCCACCCGACACTATGGATGTTTGGTTGATAGATAGTGGTGCCTCAAGGCACATCACTGGGTTCAAGGAAGCACTTTCTGACATGGTTGAGAAGGATGTTAATATGAAAATTATCCTTGGAGATAATGCCACATATCCCATGAAAGGGACAGGGACTGTGACCTTCCACTTGTCTCAAGGTCAAGTCTTTCACTTGCAAGATGTATTCTATGTACCTGATTTGAAGAAGAACCTTGTGTCTATTTCGGCCATGGAAGACAAAGGTTTCAATGTGGCATTCATTGATGGGAAGGTGCATATCTGGAAGAAGAGTTTCAAGGAAGCTATCACGATTGGGTTTAGAGTTGATACACTCTACTAGGTTGGAGTAAGTCCAATGGGAGCGATGACATGTGATGCTATCCGACAGACTGAACTATGGCACCGGAGGTTTGGACACCTTCACTACAAAGCCCTTCCCGAAGCAAGGAAGGTGGTGACGAGGATGCACGAGTTCACAAATGATCATGAAGGTGTATGTCAAGGTTGTGCCGAAGGAAAGCATACAAGGGGACCTTTCCCCTCAAGCGTCACAAAGACATCTGATATCTTGCAATTAGTACATTCTGATCTGTCTAGTATGCTGCCCGTGACATCCTTGGGAGGATGTTCTTATTATATGACGTTCATAAATGACTTCTCTCGCAAAACCTGGATATATTTCTTGAAAAAGAAGGATGAGGCTTCCATGAGATTTTGTACCTTCAAAGCCTTGGTGGAAAATTCAACAGGGAAGAAGTTCAAGATATTGAGGACCGATAATGGCACTAAATATGAGACGAACAGGTTCAAGAACTTTTGCAGAGAAGTTGGCATCAAGAGGGAGACCAAATTTGTCTATACTCCGGAGCAGAATTGCGTTGCTGAAAGAAAGAACAGGACCATTGTGGAAGTTGCCCGTGCCATGTGACCAAGGTCTACCAAAGTTTTTATGGGGAGAAGCTGCGAACACTGCCGTGTACATACAAAACTGATGCCCGCATTCCGCTCTGGACTCCAAAACTCTCGAAGAGGTTTTCTCTGGTAAGAAACCTGACGTCTCACATTTTAGAGTTTTTGGATGTCCTGTTTATTTTCATGTACCGAAGGAGAAGAGGAGCAAGCTGGATGCTTCTAGGAAGAAGGAATGTTTGTGGGCTACAGCGAAACTTCGAAGGCCTATAGAGTCTATGTGCCTGGTCAAAAGGAAGTGGAGATATGCCACGATGTTATCTGTGACGAAGATGCTTCCCTGAAGAAAGTAATCAATCTTCCGAGATCTGAGGAAGATCATGAAGCAAGGCCTGGAAATCAAGAAGAGCTGAAGGATGAGACGATGCCCAATGTTGAAGGACTGATGGACCCTATTGATCCACCTCCTTCAATGAGGAAGAGACCATCATTGCGCAGGGACACTCGAGGATGCCGAGAATATGGCCCCAAGGGGGACATTCTGTGAAAGCAAGAAGCCGAATAGATACCAAGGGTATCTAGCAGCCATGAGTACAATCATACAATCTAAGCCTAGTTCTTTTGAGGAAGTCGTCAAGCATCAAGTCTGGAAGGATGCTATGCACGAGGAATATGAGTCCATTATGAAGAATGATGTCTGGGATGTGGTTCCAAGACCAGAGGACAAAGCAATTGTCACCTCAAAATGGCTCTATAAGATCAAGCATGGATATGATGGAAGTGCTGAAAAGTTCAAGGCAAGATTCGTTGCCCGTGGCTTCTCTCAAAAGGAAGGCGTAGACTATGATGATATGTTTGCACCTGTGGCCCGATATACCATCATCCGATCTATTATAGCCCTTACTGTTATGCAAGGATGGAATCTTTATCAGATGGATGTGAAGACCGCATTTCTGCATGGTGCGATAAAGGAAGAGGTGTATGTGGACCAACCTCTGGGTTCGAAGTCCAGGATCGGGACACCCATGTCTGCAGGTTGAAGAAAGCCCTCTATGGGTTGAAGCAAGCACCCAAAGCTTGGTACGAGAGGATAGATAGCTAACTGATGAAGTTGGGCTTCACTCGTAGTAATGCTAATCCGAACCTTTACTTCAAGGTTGATAGAGAAATGCCTCTCATTCTGGTGCTGTATGTGGACGACCTCTTCCTGACAGGTGTTGACCCTCTCATTCATCAGTGCAAGAGGGAGCTCACTGCTGAGTTCGAGATGAAGGACCAAGGATTGATGCACTACTTCCTAGGCCTGGAGGTCTGGCAGAGACTTGGCGAGATTTTCCTTTCTTAAGGAAAATATATTGTGAAGCTTCTGAAAAGATTTGGTATGGTGGACTGTAAGTCCGTGTCGACACCGATGGAGCTCAACTTTAAGAAGTTGAGTGGCTGCGTTGTTGGGCCTGTGCTAGCAAATCCTACTGAGTATCGTCAACTCGTAGGGGCCCTGATGTTCTTATTGAACACCCGTTCGGACGTATGTTTTGCAATGAACACTTTGAGTCAACATATGGTTGAACCTCATCACTTTCACTAGGTTGGTGCCAAGAATCTGTTGAGATATCTTCGGGGCACGATAAACCACGGGCTGAGATACACTGCCAGGAGCATGACACTCCATGGATATACTAATGTCGATTAGGCTGGCAGTGTGGTGGATCGTAAGAGCACATCGGGATGTTGCTTCATACTTGGCTCTGCTTCGATATCGTGGATGAGCAAGAAGCAGAAGTCAGTGGTTTTGAGCACCGAGGAGGGCGAATACATTGCAGCAAGTATGGCCTATTGTGAAGCAGTTTGGTTGCGAAAGCTCTTCAGTGACTTGTTCGGGCATGTGCTAGATACCACCCGTGATACTCTACGATAATCAGAGTGGGATTCGATTGTCCGAGAATCCCGTGTTCCACGATCGATCCAAGGATATTGATATCAGGTACCACTTTATTCAAGATATGGTACAACGAGGCATCGTAAGGCTCGATCATATAGGAACTGATGAGTAGGTCGCGGGCATTCTCACAATGCCCTTGGGGAAGGTCAAGTTCCTAACCTTCCGTGAGAATCTTGGTATCGTGGAACGACCCTATTCTGAGGGTCCTATTGAACGATGAGCTCTAGGAGCTCTGGGGGGATTTAGGGATAGCTTCTCGGAGCTATAAGCACACACGGGGCTAGGCTTGCTGAACCTTGTTGTGCTTCTGCCCCACCGTTATGATGATTGAGTTGGTTCACCTCTCATGATCTGAACCTTGTATCCATCCTACCCATTTGAGTCCTAGACTCACGGGAAATACCTCTCATTTAGCTAGTGAGGTGGGAAAAGCAAGAGACCACTAGCAAATACTGATGGACATATCAAAGATTGTCGTACTCTCTATGTCTTAGATGGCACGGTCCAACTATTTGATCTGGGATCAAGTCTAGTGAGGTTTCGGACCTCCTACTGACTTAGGGTCAGATAAACCAACTTTGGGTTGGTATATGACTCTTTGAGACCTATAGAGGTTTTGGACCTCTGGGCTGAATTTGTCAGTCAGGGATGATGTCTTTGTGACTGACCCACTTCTATTCTGAAATAAAGAAGCCATCAAAGAAAATTACGGCAGGATGACGCACAATGTTTGGATGGCATAAGTGGATGGAGTTCTCCCTAGTTGAGAGGGAGTGTTAATTTTGGACAACTAGGTCCAAACTCCATGTTGTGATGGTTAGATGAAGATGCCAATATTTTTATTGGATACCTCTTTCGAAGAGGTGCAAGATCAATCTAAAGATCATCTTGATCCGACGAGCAGAACATTTATTTTGAATTTAATCAAAATATGTGCAGGTTGCCTTGAAATGAAATGTAGGCTTGAAGCCCCAGCAGTTGTGTCACACACCCTCACTAATGGATATAAATAGGTCAACATTGGAGGTCATTTTCACTCGTCCATCACATCACATTCTCTCTCCTCATCTGATTGGTTCAATCATCTATTGGAGTCTCTTCTTCACTCGCACGTGGGAAAAAGCAGCAGCTACAGTTTCAGACTGTCTAGGGTTTCCAGTGCAGAAATTGACCAGTGTTGACCAGACATGGTTTCCAGGACTTTGGTCAACGCTTGATCAAATTGACCCAAAACTCTCCCAAAACTTTGATCTCATCAATCCGCATTTTTTGGCACAAAAACCGAGGCTTGATGTTGAATTTGACTTGGTTGCGTTGACTTTCTTACTACTGTTGTTTGCGTTGATCGTTGACTGGGACAACGTTGAATTTCGTTGACTTTGGGTTGACTGATCTGGCTGTCTGTGAGGGTTGTGTGACACTTCTGGTTGGCTGACCATATTGAGACTTTGCTAGTTGAAGAATCCTGTTGACCGTCGTAACACACCAACACACATATATTTTTGGCTTGTCTTCTGTCAATCTACTCGCATGTTCTATCTGCATTTTACTTTCTTGTTTATGTGATTGTTGACTGATATTGGGGATAAAAAGTAAAGTTGTGTCAAGCATAGAACATCTACAAAAATTTACAATAAGCCTAAGTGGGCATGCTTGAGAAAATGCGTCAACTCTTTCTGCAACTGATCTAGCTGATCTGAGATTGTATTTTAGCCCTCCTGGCTTAGAAACCTCAGTCTCTAGCTATCTCCAGACTGACTCCAAGAGACTTGCGCTGCTTCTGCGTGATTTCCTGCAGGGACTGCGTCACCTCTTCAAAAAACTGCGTTGTCTCTTTCTGCGTAAGTGTTGCCTCTCTCTGAAATGCACTCTTGGTCCTCCTGACCAGTCTCTACTTCTGCCCCTCTCTGGATCTAATCACTGAATCACAATCACTTAGCAAACCCTGCCCTAGTGATTTGATTCTGATCAAAAGTTGTGTCTCCTCACACAAACTCGAAAATCCCAAATGCTCTCAACGTATTTTCCATAGGCCCCTCACCCTCCTTATATTCTTCTATTGACTCTTCAACATCCAAGATTAAAACATAATCAAGGGATAAGATTAACTTGGAGGTGATCCATGACTTTTTCTAGAATATTCACACTTAGTTTAATTAATATCCTTTAATTAATCAAATTTCCTAAGTTTAGAATTAGGAAAACATTAAAAACAATTAATTAATTTAATTAAACCATCTCTAAGTGGAATTTTCCAAAACCATTTCTAGGTTTTATGGAATACATGTGTCCTAGCCTATATACAAAGTTACAAGGCTAGAGCACATCTGATGCTACCATAAATCAACATATGGCAATGATGTATCGCGACAACAAGAGTTGGATCCGATTGGCAAAGAATCCCATACATATAGCTGGGATAGAGATATCTTCATAGATTGAGATAGTGTTGTTGTATGAGACAAGCTTAGGCTTCTGGTTGTTGCCTCCTTGAGAGGAAAGATGAATTGGGTGTCATTTTACGACATGTATTTGCACTAACATAATATTTGGATTGTTGCTCGGAAGAATTACATAAATCAGTATGATTGAACTCTTCAGTAAGTTGTTTAAGCCAATACCAGATATGAGCATGTTGATATATTTTATAGAGAGCAGTATGGATTGATGGATGAGACCCTCCTAAGTAATGGTTTGGGTTGATCAAGGACACTGAGCTAGCTTTTCCCCCCTGTCTGAGCTCCCACGGTGAGGAATTGAGACGAAGAGCTCATGGGGTTGAGGGATCTCTAGACAATAGGGTATCGCCCCTATCTGTCCCCCATAGGGTGGAAGACGTATGCTCCCCTATCTTGTGTTGAGATTTTGTGTATTTGGGGTAGCATCAGTTGTGATCTAGCTCCCAAATTTTGTGGAGGGGCTAGAGTACACTTGATCTACAAGACCCAGAAATTGATTTGGGAAATTTCATTTGGTTTAGGAGATATTAAATTAATTAATTATTTTAATGTATTTCCTAAGTTAAAACTTAGGGAACTTAAATAATTAAAGTGAATTTAATTAAACATGTGATGAAATTGTCTTAAGTCACACGGATCAAGCTTTCTTTAATCTTAGCCATTGATTCAAGATCTGATCATGGCCGTTGGTTTCCCAACGAGAAAGGTATTAAGGAAAGGCTTGGGGTCATTTGAAAGATACGAGCGGAAACCTTTGAAAATAACGTGGGTCTAGAGCGAGTTTGCTAAGAATACTTAGAAGTGTGTCAGCTACGAGAGGGGGAATTTGGGCCAAGGGGATGATCTAATCCGGGGTCTGGCATACACAAGAAGCGGGGAATCGGCTCAAAGGACGGCGCGGAGAAGGAAGCTACGGCTGACGAGACAACGCGGTCCCTCAGGGGCAGGCGTGAATTTCGACAAAAAACCCTTAAAGGGTTGCGGAGACCCTAAGGGGCAGCGTAGGGATTGCGTCATCCAGTCTGGGGTAACGCAACCCTTTCCAGAGCAGCGTTGAGGGTCAAAGGGGCTTCAGAGGCTGACGCAGAGGCTTCATGGGCAGCGCTGGGGTTTCTAGGCCCTAATTTTGGTTGAGTTCTGTAAATCCCGTTTGAGGGTGTGGATCGGTCATTATTTTGGCCCTAGATCAGCCAGTGAGTTGTAGATCTATTATTTCTCTGTCGGGTTGTCTAGCTCTGGAACCCAGGCTTCTTGTATTCGGAAAATTCTTAATAATAAAACCCTCTAGCAGCCAGAAGATCGGTTTTCCCGCATTGGGTTTTTCTGGGGACTATCTGTCCAGAAATAACTGTCACTTTGTCTATGTGTGCATGAACTTGTTCTAGATCTGGATTGGTTGAGATCTGTTATGTGTTTTGCTTCGATTTTAACTTGAATTTATTCAGTTAATAACTTGTCTAAATAAGGAGGGCATAGCAGTTGGGTAAATAATTTCTACATAAATTGTAAAGATTCAGAAATTTAAGAGAAGTATCGGAAGCGAAGGTGTAGAGCTAGGAGGGTCACCGACGAGAATGCGAAGGTTGGATTGAGAGCCGATTGGAAAACAGGCCAGCTCCTGGTCTGGAAGGACGGCACGGTATTCAAAAAGCGATTCATGGCATTGAAGATGTGTGTCTAACGACGTCTCCTAACATTACATAATTCTTGCGTAGAAGCTGACTCGAGAAATAGCGGCTGGATTGGTGCAGAAGCCAGCTTCGGTGTGATGCGGATCTCAATCTCTCGGATCCGGAAAAAGCTGAAGAAAATTTGCGGAAATTCGGAGAGAGGTGCTAGTGGGGTTAATTTTTAAGAGTTTTAGGATTTTTAGCCTTAGCACAAGTGCAAAGGCGAGAGGAGATCGGCTTCTCGAAGTAGGCCTTCAAAGAAACTTGCAGTTTGATTAGAGGATCAAAGGGAGCTGAATCATAGTTCATTTGGCAGATTTCCAAGGAGGGAAATCAGTTGTCAGAGGGAGCAGAAAGTCCATGTTTCACCAAGGACCTTTGATCCATTTCTCTAGCAAAGAGAAAAGGAAGTTTCGACACATTATGAGTAGATGGCTCCTCATGGACTACGTGATCATGACAGGGTGAATGGCCTGTCAAAATTTTTAGTTTGGAAGGGAAGGATCTTGATAGTCCTTGAGGCATACAATCTTAGAGACCATGCAGAGCAAACTCTGAACACACAGACAGATCCGGATCTCCTTCGGAAGCATAAGGAGGCCGCTGGGCATGTCAAGCAGTTGATTATGGACGGAATCAAGAACCATATTGTACCACACTTAACTGAGAAGAAGACTGCTAACGAGATGTGGAAGGCCTTGATCTCCCTGTATGAGGGAAAATCTTTCCAAAGAAAGATGTTGTTGGAGACTCAGATGAAGTCATTCATTATGACCAAGGGGGAAGACATGGAGCATTTTCTCTTCAGATTGCAGTGAATTAGAGATCAACTGACTACAACGAGTGCAAAGGTGGATGACGATGTGATAGTTAGGAATACCCTCAATGCAGTCACAGATGAGTGGGAAACCTTTGTTCAAAGTATCTTGGGTAGAGCGAACCTCCCAGATTTGGACAGCTTGTGGTCGGTGCAACGTCGAAAGAACTTTCTGTGATTCCACCGAGATGCGGCACGGCTGCATTGAGCAAAGTGAAGAAGGAAGTTGAAGAAGATGCAGCCTTGGCATCGAAGAAGCAGTCGAAGAAGAAGAAGGATCTTTCAAAGATCAAGTGCTTCTAGTGTGGTGAAATAGAACATTTTTCCAGCCATTGTCCAGAGAAGAAAAAGGACAAGGAAGCATCTTCTTCCAAAGTAGCTGTAGCAGATGATGGGTCAAAATATGATGCAGCCATGAGTGCTCATGAACCACGGAAGTGGGGTGATATGGATATGTAGAGGAGCTACATAAAAGTAGGGTGGGATCCTTGAGCAACTCATCTCTTGGATCACAAGCGAGCTACGGCAGCCTTAAGATAGTAGCAGGACAAATGCAGCAGTGGGTGCATAGATCACAGATGAAGCAAGCGAGGAAGGCAAATATGAGGGCGGGAGGAGCGGCGCGAGGAAGAAAACAACGGCCGGCGTAGAAGCGATGCTTGATACGAGAGGCCGATGTGACTTCGACGGCAAAGTGCGGAGGCACAACGAGCGAGAAGGCTTCGGAGGGACGACGCATGTAATATTCCTAATTAGCGATGGCTAATTGGAATATTCGATTTTGCTCAATTTTGCCGTCTATAGTTTATTAATAAATAAAAAGGTGAGTAGAGAGGGTCTAACTCACTTAGTGGAATAAAACCCACTCCCTAGTAGCACAACGTTGTGACTTAAAGGGAGCCAAGGAGGGCCAAGCACCACATAGAGAGGGGGCCCACGTATGCACTAGAAGAGACTGCGCAGATGAGGATGAGCACGTGGCAAGAGGGAGGCTACGTTGAGGAGATAGGCCTTAGGGTTTGGAGGAAGGCCAACGTTATAAAAGAGGGAGGAGCCTCCTCATTTCATTCATTCGTTGTTGATGATATTGAGCTGGTCGTTTTGACTTCTTGAGCACGCTGGCTGTTTAGCCTGTCTGCAGCACTGTTTAGTGCGTTGAGTGTCTCCGATCGGAGATCTCGCCCTTAGCCCCAAGGGAATTTGAGTGCCTACTCGGGCAAGGTATTTTCTTCAGCATTTTGCAGGAGGTTTTGGTGTTTGGTTTTGTTGCAGAGCTGGGCATTCAGAGAGACTGCGCAGTCATTGATAGGGAGGACGCAGTCCATCTAGGAGGAGCTCCAGTTTGGGGTTTTTGCAAGGGTTTGGTGCCAGGAGATTGAGCATAGGATCAGCCTTTGCCTTTGGGAGGATTTTGGTGGAGTTTGAGGCAATATTTCATCCATTCCTATTCAGCCTCTGCGCAGAGCCTTGGAGGCTAGCGTAAGGGGGTTTTTTTTGGGGGTTAGCTATTTCTGATATGGTTTTTGGGTTTTGCCAAGATTGGTGAGTAGAGGAGGATTCCATATTTTCAGCTCATTTCGGCAAGGGGAGCAGCCCCTAGTCATCAGTTCATTTCAGCAGTAGCAGTACACGACAATTTTTCCAGCAGCTGGGATGCAGTTTAGAGAGCAGCCATTTCCTGTGCATTCTGAGAGTATTTCTTCACTTGCCTTGAGCAAGTTTAGGTGCCATCACTCTGATCACCTATTGTACTTCATTATATTTCTCAGTTTAATAAAATGGCTTAGCATTCTCTCTCTATATTTCTGGATGATTTGTCGTACATTCTTTCTATGCTATTGTATGTCTGCTGCACTGTTATCTTTATATATTTTCGAGCATTCTAGTTCTATACCACTTGGTGTGTTTATCTCATACTCTTACACGAAGAGTACGGAAAGGGCGGTAGCATCCAGTTTCGTCCTCTTTTCGGAAGGCGGCATATATAGTAAATGCCCTCCCGGTCCATCTCTGGTTGGAGTTTTGCCGTGATTTAGAGATATCCCCGAAACGCAATATTACAGCGCGGTGCGGAGGCCATCGTGAGAGATTCCGGCATAACTCTTTCTTGGTGATTTCGGTAGTGCGAGAGGTACGCTTACGCGATCTTGTTTGTCGACGGCATCATCCTTCGGATGCTAGCACGGATATGTGCTTTGTGGAGCTTCAATGATGAGGATGTGACCCATCGACTTTTACATCCAAATATTCGGGAGATTGTGTTGGTTCTCTCAACAAGCTGAAGTTGCAATGCGGCAGATCAGCAGTGGCAGTGCTATGAGCAGCACAGATGCAGCATATTGAGAGGGAGCTCCAGTACAGAGGTTGCAATGGCAGCGACAGAGTCATGGGCAATAGTACAGGATGGCAGCAGCAGGGCAAAGTTGAGTGGCATCATGCCAAGCATCAGCAACACAAAACCAGTACCCAAAATCATGTAATGCATAAGTGTGATGTATTGCTAGAGCACACCCTTGATGCTAAGAGGGAGTGTTGAGATTTGTGTATTTGGGGTAGCATCAGTTGTGCTCTAGGTCCCAAATTTTGAGGAAGGATCAGAGTTCACCTGATCTACAAGACCCAGAAATGGATTTGGGAAATTTCATCTGGTTTAGGAGATATTAAATTAATTAATTATTTTAATGTATTTCCTAAGTTAAAACTTAGGAAAATAAAATAATTAAAGTGAATTTAATTAAACATGTGATGAAATTATCTTAAGTCACACGGATCAAGCTTTTCTTTAATCTTGACACCTCGTGCCGCAGGTTCACTTTTCGGGGGGTCGGGTTCACTTTTATATGGAGTTCCCGCATAATCTGGGATTCTCAGCACCCAGTACTGAAGAACCGACGAGCGGGTTCTTAAATTCGGGTTCTTGGGTTCTTTTGGTATGAAGAACCCATCGTTTTTCAGTCAAACATCTAGGGTGTATCCATAACCATGCAAATTAATTTTGAATGCTTCCATATTTGCTATGCATTTCCTTTGCTCTTTTGTATAAAGAACAAGAAACTGATATGGTGTTTTGACCCTTCTCGATACAGTTACACAATGGAAGAAGCAACGTGTATGCTAGGAGGCTTGAATCCTATCAAGTTATTTGAAATCCAGTATGCTGGCACTTTATAAGATGCTTTTGTAAATAGTTGCTTTTAGAAGGGGTTTTAATTATTCATTACCAAAAAAAAGTTATCTGCTTACTCCACAACCAGCAATTTGTAGTGGACAAGAGCATGAATACATGCTTTGAGATTTTGGAGTTGTTTTAATGTACTGACAATATACCTATCCAAAATTTTACTTGCCTTTGTGGGACTTTCAATAAAAGGAAGTTTGATCAGTAGACAACGTGCAAAACAGCCTGTCTGCCTGAGTTTTCATAGTTAGCAAAAATCAATCATCTAAGTATCTGAATTACAATACTAATAGGCCTACTTCATCAAGTGTATGTGTAGATTTCAAAAATCACATTCCTCATTAAATTTATGGGTAGGATCTTCATCAAATTTATGTGTAGATTTTGAAACAGTTGTTTTTTATTGCCGCAGGAAACTTGTGTGGATATTGCAGCAATTTTTTTGTTGCATCATTTTTCAGTTAATGAATGATTGTTTTCTAACGTTACCAAATCTGTGTCTGCATGGCAGGCATGACAAGCTTAAGAACACTGAGTGGGAAAAACACCCCAGATGTTTGACTAATGCAATTCTGATAAGAATTCTGATGGTAGTCGTTTTCTTCGAGTTTGTTTAGTCTTAATTTTCATTAAATTTATAATTTATAAATTTAATTTATAAAATATAGTATTATATATGATATATAAATTATAATTTATAATTTATAATATATACTAATATAAAAATACCCAGACGAACCCACGCACCCTGTTTCAAAAAATGTCGTCCCCGTCCCCGTCGCCGCACCCGCACCCACGTTTCCTGGCAACATAGATCTTAGCGATTGATTCAATATCTGATCATGGCCGTTGGTTTTCCAATGAGAAAAGTATAAAGGAAAGGCTTGGGGTCATTTGCAAAGATACACAGAGGCAGAGCACTGAAACTAAGTTGAGATTCTAGGGGCAGGGTTTGCTACGAATACTCATAAGTGTTTCAACTGCAGAGAGGGGAATTTAGGCAAAGGGGATGATCTGATCTCGAGGTTTAGAATACACAAGAGGCAAAGATTAGCTCAGAGGACAGCGCAGAGGAGAAAGGAAGTTGCAGCAGTAAGGACAGCGTATTCCCTCCAAGGACAGCATGAATTTCAGCAGGAAACCCTCAATGGGTTACGCAGAGACCCTAAGGGGCAGCGTAGGGCCTGCGTCACCCAGTCTGAGGTAACGCAAACCTTTCTGGAGCAGTGCTATAAGTCAAAGGCGCTTCAGAGGCTGACACAGAGGCTTTCAGGGGCCGCGTTGGGGTTTCTAGGCCCTAATCATGGATCAGTTCTGTAAATCTCGTTTGAGGGTGTGGATCAGTCATTATTTTGGCCCTAGATCAACCAATGAGTTGTAGATCTAATATTTCTCTGTTGGGTTTTCCAAATCTAGAACTCGGGCCTATTGTATTCAGAAAATTCTTAATAATAAAACCCTCCAACAGCCAGAGACTGGTTTTCCCGCATTGGGTTTTTCTAGGGACTATTTGTCCATAAATAACTGTGTCACTTTGTCTATGTGTGTATGAACTTGTTCTAGATCTGGATTGGTGGAGATATTTTATGTGTTTTGCTTTGATTTTAACTTGAATTTATTCAGTTAATAACTTGTCTAAGTAGGAGGAGCATAACCAGATTAACAGTAAATAATTTCTGCATAAAGTGTAAAGATTCAGAAATTTCCACATCTTGGTCCAGCAGAGTATACCCCAGTTGGCATCATACACACAGGTCGGGCTTGTTGGGATTGTCCCTCCCGATCTGGCCAACAGGTTGAGGAGCCCTGGGGGTGTGTGATCCTTACCTTTGGTAAGTTGGGTATCTCACCCAAGTTGGATTATGATGTCTGTGTTCTACCACATGAATCTTGAGGGTCATTGTTGGGAAGATCAATAGGCAGTAGGATGGATGAGATATTGTATCTAGCCTATTGCTCAACATAGGGTGGAAGATGTATGCTCCCCTCTAATATGTCTTGGGGTGAGAATGTCCCATAGGACCTTCACCACTATCATAGACATGAAGTTAGAGTGCCCAATAGGACCTTCCTCATTGTTAGTGGATTTCGGGTTGAGCTAGGCTCCCCGATGCGGTTACAGGTTGAGAAAGGCTCCCTAATGTTGTTTTGGATTGAGATAAGCTCTCTCATGTTGTTGATGTGAATTGAGGGTGGTAGCTTAAGCTCCCCTCTGATGTCAAATTCTTCTTCTATTAAATTTGAAAGTGTTTAGCATATGAGCAGAAGACAAGAAAAGGCAAGCAGAGATAAACAAAGATGAGCAGATATGAGCAAGGATGAGTATATATAAGCAAGGATGAGCAGATACGAGCAAAGATGAGTTGATATGAACAAAGATGACATTTGATGATGTCATGATACTTGTGATGGGACATGCGTGTTAATCAAGGTTGTCATTTATGTCAATATGGCATTGGCCAAGATGGAAAATATTCTCAAGATGCCCTAGAATGTGATGATAAGGTTGAAGACAATAGATGCCTAGTTCCAGATGATGATGTCATAACTCTTGTTCGATAAAAATGCCATCAATTAATATGTCAAACCACTAATGAAGAAGTCTTAAGAAGTGCCAAGTGCCAAGTGTCATTCGTATGCCTTGTTTGATGATCTAGATCTTAAGTACCTGCTGACCACACTTTGTCAACGACCCCATAGCAGTACACCCCCATTTTTTCAAATGGGACTTATCATGTTCGAGGCTCGTGTCATCCAGATTTCATCGTCGATCGACAGTTTTTATAATGATGTAAACCCATTCTTCATTTTATGATGTAAATGATCTAAGTAAGACCGTCCATGTATGTAACAACCTAGGTAAGCCTAGTATGTTGTTGATGACTTCCATCCTAGGAGGTTTTTTGTCTCACTGATTCACGAAAGTGATCGGCAGAGTTTTTCCCTCCAGCCTCACCCCAAAGGTAGGGTGGAATTTGTCATCAGCATGCTAAGTGAGTCCTAGTTTTTTTTATCGACTCCTTGTAAAAGTAGTTTCAACTACTTGGTCTACTAGATCATGTTTTGAGTCGCAGAATTGGGTATTTATTTGAGGGTCTATACGAATGGGTATTCCCCCTTCATGTATGTAAATGTATTATCTCATGTAAAAGAGGGTTGGAAAAATAATTATAATCCCCTCTTAATCAATTAATTAAATTTTCTGGTCAATTAATTAATAAAATCCTAAACCAGAAATTTAATTAATTTAGGATCCTAAATTAGGATTAAATCTTTAAAGGCAAAATTTGTGGGTCCTTGGAAAATGATTTTGACAGCCTCAGGTCAAGGGAATATTGAGAATTTTAAGAAATATTGGACCTTTGGGCCTTGGTGGTTAAGTCAAGGTCAAAATTTTGGGGTAATTAACTCAAAAATAATATTTTTGAGTTAATTAAAATTGAATTTAATGATAAATTCGTTTTTTCCCCAAAATTTTAATTTCAATGCTCCGGATTAAAAGATAATTAAATCTTTTGAACGTTTGAGATTATTTTGACGAGGATCATCCAAACTAGCCGTTAGAGATCTTGTCCTATAAATTTAGAGGTCTTTCTCATTCTTGAGTCATCCGATCTTAGGATCGTGCACTTGTTCTTAGAAGCTTTTGTAAATTTTTTGAGGAATAAAGCATAAAGACTTTGGGGTTACAAATCTGGATGTTCCTTCTCAGATCTATGTGGTGAATTGTTTCTAAACTCTGCTACTTTGTTTCTTGTATTCTATGGTTGATGGCCTTCATGGATTAATCTGCATACAGGTATCTTGTGCAGTTTTCTGGGTTTATAAAATAACATTCTGATTTTTCTGCAAAGGTCTCATGTTGTTTTCTTAAATCTCTATCGATCTAAGATTCAGAACTAAGTGTGCAGGGAATTTTTTTTTTAAAATTGGACGTCTGGGGAAGTCTTCGGTTGGACCAGCCGACTCTCAATAAACATAAATCTGATAAGCTCTTTATTTGTTAAACTCCAGGTCTATCTTACGATATTTGTGATTTTGCAGGGTTTCAAGGGCTTGTGCCTCTCATTTAAAAATTTTAATTTCTAAACTGTGCTAAAATGTTTCAAATCTGGCCATGAGGGTTTTAAATCTGTAAACTAGTTGTAAATTTGTAAATTTTCTTTAGGGGTTTGATCTTTTCTTGGTGTGTATCTTCAGATCTAGCTGATTTCTTGCAGATTCATGGTTTAAATCGGAAAATTTTTTTAGATCTAAGGCAGATCTAGCCTCCAAAGGCCAGATCCGGCCTCAAACTCCTACTGTGGACAAATCTGAGCATTATTTTGGTTTAAAGGAGCATAAAAATCTCAGCGCAAATTGAAGGAAATTCTAAGTTTGCTGGGAGACATTTGTGTACTGGGTTTATCAAATTTTTTTTGCCTTTGCTCATACGTTCCATCCATCTCTGTGCAGCAATCCATCTCCTCCTTGCTGTCCAAGCTGCCTTACTTAGCCGCTGTCCGAACCTTCACTTGATGCCTGCACGCCATCTTCTCTTTATCATTTTCAACCCTCTTCCTGCAAATCCGTCCTTCATCAGATAATAAATTCGACCCTTCCTCTCCCATCGATCTGCATTAATCCCTCTGCCTGCCTATCCATTTCTTTCTTATATGCCCTCCGACTTCAACATCGTTCTTTTCTTCTATCCGCTCATCAGTCTTCTTCCTAGCCATCGGTTTCACTTATCTGCCCATCAAACCCTCGACTTGCATTAAGACTCCGTCCAACTGATCTGCAATTCGAAACTTCTCTCGCACTCCAGCTCCGTCGCCCACCTACAACACAAAACATCAATTTTCGTTGACCCCGTTCTCTCTCTGCCCTCGACTTTTTCTCCTCCGTCGTTGAGCTCTTTGTTCCCTCGCCGTCGTGCCCTATCTGCTCCGCCTGCATATCCGCCCTTACGTCCATTTGCTCCGTCGAAGCCTCGTCCTTCTCCGTCGATCAGTCGACCTGCAGAAAACAAACCAACGCATACACATCATTAAAACTCAGAAGCCCGTGCGTTTTCATAGCGTTAAATTTTATTGGGGTTCCTTTTTTTTTGTTAACGTAGGTTTTAGATGCTTTAATTTTTATTTCCGTTTTTAGTTATAGTTTCAGTTTTTAATTAGATCTTCGTTTTTAGATTTTAATAATAGCATGAGTTTAGCATGGGATTTTAAATTCGATTTTTTTGGTTTAGTTTAAGATTGGTCATAGTTTGTAATTTTAATTAGATTTTTTTGTTTTAATTTCATTATTAGTTTAATTTTAGATTTTAGTTTAGCTTTAGAGTAGGTTTAGAGTCGGGATTTAAATTTTCATTTTTTAATTGTCTTAGTTTAATTTTAGTTTTAGATTTATTTTAATTTTAGCCTAATTCTAACTTAGTTTTAAATTAGCTAGATTTTAACCTTAGCATAGTTTGAGTTTTAGTTTTAAATTTTTTGGTTTTAATTTAGATTTAGATTTAATATAAAAAAAATAAAAAAATTCCAAAAATTCTGAAAATCTAGAAAATACAAAAATATTTAAAAAAATAAATAAATAAATAAAATAAAAATAAATTCAATTTTTTTGTAGTCAAATGAGCTTCAAATTTTTATCTGAAGATTGACTGTGGAGTACTTTAATTTTCGAACTGGGTCATATTGGAACATCTTAATTTCGGAAATCTTTTAAGCATCTGGCATTCTCATGTTAATGTTATTCATGGTTGTGGCATTTTCAGTTAAATATCACTGTGATCAATCGTGTTTTAATAAGCAGCAGTTAATCGTCACTTACTTGTTTATAATTGCATAACGGGATTTTATTTGACTCCATAAGGCACTGGTTTTAAATGTGAAATCTAATTTAGATCTGTGGAATCTCGTTCATTCTATCAAGTATTTGATGTTTTAGCTGTGTCTCCTGGATTTGTCATTCTCATTTATAATAGGGTCTACCTCCCTTAGCTTGCAAGGAGACAGCTTAAATAGAGAGATTGGGGATAAGAGTGACAGCCCCCAATCTGAGCCGTTGTCGCGGTGCCTGGACAATCTGTGCAACAACAGTACCATTGAAGTATCTAATAGGCCTTGATGACATATGGAGGACTACACTTGATGATGCCATACACTTGAAAAATGACCACACTTGATGATGGCACTTGATGAGGTCTTGATAACATGGTTAGAGGTCATTTGATGATTGGAAGATTGCTTTGGAGCTATTGACAAATTAATAAAGGTTGCATATTGACATATCTTTGCACTAAAGTCTAATATATGACAACATTGATGATATGTGATGCTACATAAATATTGCACTCCTACACACTCTATAATCCTATGATAACAATGAAGAAGCCACACTGACCCAAACATTCCTCTTGCTGTCCCAAACTTTTTTATGCATAAAATTTAAGGACAGTCACAAAGAAAAATATTTTTCACCATCTTAGAGGCATCATTTTTTTGTGAGACCTTCACCATCCTTTAGAGCATAATTTTAGCTTTCCAATAAGCTATTACTTGGCCCGAAACTCCAAGTGCTTTGGGAGATATGAATTTTTCAAGTCAAAGAAAATAAATCTGTCATTGGGCCGACCTACACTCAGTCACGCATGTCGACCTCCCTGCAAACAGATGAGCCCTTTCAAATTTGATAAACTACTATAAATATAAAACTGCAGAACGTCATTTCAATCACAAAAATTCAGTCAACCATTATAGGAATACATTTACAGCAACAAGGAAAATACTGAAGGCTGAAGAAAGAATTTTGGGCATACTTCAATATTGGGACAGCTTCAAATTTAAAATATAGACCTTGGACTGTGATTATGGAGATCAGTTTGGACCTGTGGAAACCCTTCTGCAATTCGGACCTGTAGTGAATTCAGAGCTCGGATCTCTTGCAGAGAAATAAAGACCTAAGTTTAAACAGCAGTCAGTTACCTTATCTTTGAGCTCAGAACAGTGACATATGTGAGGCTTTGTGACAGATTTTTGAAGGCTCAACTTCAGCAATAAAATCTGTGGACAGATATCATCTGTGGAGGCTGAGAGGCCTACAAGGCACCTCATTCTAGGCCGCATACACACGGAGGAGAAGTGAAGTATTTGGGTCTGTTTTGAAGGCTAGATACAGAGGTTCAGATCTGTTCACTGTTGCAGAAGTGGTTCATACTAGCTTCTGTACAGTGCATGTATTTGGAACAGACCTCAGATCTTGTTATAGGCTCAGGAGTAAAGGATTGACCTCAGTATAGGCTCAGCAGAGAAGAAAGAACTCTGAATTGTTGATAATTGTGGACCTTCTTGACCATTTGAATAGTAGTATTGTTGCAAACCTTGACAACTATACACTTGGACTTGTGAAGAACAAAGGAACTTTAAATATTGAGTTTTGTTCTAGCCATCACAACCCTTCTGAAGGAGGAAACTTAGCCCTTGACAAAATTGTTGTGAGGACATTAAATCTTGGAAAGGGCAGACATATCCTCTGTTTTGGAGTAGACTTGTCCTCTAAGTAGACATTGAAGATTTCTTGGGGCAGGCTATTGAAGAACACCTTGAGCATACCTTGGGGATGACATTGAAGATCCATTGAAGGGAATTGGAAGCATAATAGAAGCTGATCCTGGAATCTTGCAGAGCTTGAAGAGCAGTTGGAGACTTGGAGCTGATCTTGAGCATACCTTGAAGAATCATCAAGAAGCCTTTTGGACACATTGTTGAAGACCATGATGCATTAGCCATCATGAGGTGAACTTTGACTTCTAGCTTGGGAAATATGAAGAGCAGTGGCGACACCTTCATGATAAGATAAGGTTGTCATTGATGAAGTGATTTGGAGAAGGCATTGTTGAGAGTGAAGATATTGTCAGAGCAGATTGCAGAAGAGATTGGGAGCCTTAAATATCATCAAACTTATCTTGACAAATTGAAGCAGTGGGTTGGAGCCCTAGAGGATAGGTGTCCTCAAGAAGACCAGGTTGGTGCCTATACTAGAGATAGGGTTGGAGCCCTAGTGGTTGGAGCCTTGGAAGATAGGGTTGGTGCCCTTAGAAGTCGGAGCCTCGTGAAGTCCAAGTAGGGGCTTGGCAAAGTACAGGTTGGTGCCTAGCAGGATTGAAGATTGGTGTCTTCATCTAGGGTTGGAGCCCTACACATTATTGTATTGAATTTATTATACAGAAGAAATTAATAAAAGTATGTATTCCTATTGTTCATTTTGTGTTCTAATTAATAAATTATAAGTGATCTGACTGGTAAAAATAACAATTGAAAAGAAATATTGATTCACCCCCCCTCTTAGTTTTTCCAACAATGTGTTGCAGACAGTAATTTCTCCCTAGCTGAGAGGGAGTGTTAATTTGGCAACTCAAGGACAAATTCTCTCCATTGAACAACCTTCCTCATCAAGGAAGACCCCTTCTAGCTCTTGGAACAATTTAATTTGATTAAGGAAAAACATATTTTTAATATGGAAACCCACATGTGCACAAAACGACAGGTCAGCCCAAAAGAAAAACTGGACACCCTTGGATGGCTATAAATACAATTCAAGTGACCCTCATTCAAAGACAATCATCAAGCATTATTTTTGTTCTCTTCTTTAGTTTTGGCTCGCACAGGTTTGAAGTTGGTTCGCGGAGATTGGTCTGTAAAGGTCCGAGATTGCAGGGTCTAAAGCTTGCACGTGCGTTTAGGGGTTTTGGTTTGCAAACGCAGGGTTGCCACAAGAAAATTACGTTTGCAGCCACACGCATTCAGGCCTATTTGTGCAGTCGGAAAGCTTCATCCGCACACATGACCCTCCCTCCGTGCAACTAGGACCTCGAATTTTATTTGACAAATTGACCGCAGATTCTGTCAGTTGACCGCAGACGTTGACAGTTGACAACATGCTTTTGAATCATCATTTTGACTAGTATTATTGTTGGGATCATCTCTGGGATACAATTTGGTTAATTTTGTTGGATAGTCTTGTGAATGAAGAAATGGATTATTTTACTCTCTTTGCTAAACATTTTATGACACTCTAATAAGAAAAAGAATTTGAAAGGGTTTTTCCCCTTGTGGGGTTCTGCCCTGGTCTTCGACCAACCCTAGTGTCTCTATGTGTGAATGATTTTCTTCTATTGTTCCTTTATGTTTCACTGCATTGATGATGATATTGTTCTTTTTAATATAATAGCATATGTTGTTGATGATGTTATGATGTTATGGGGTGAATTCAATATGTAAATAATGAAATGCAATTATCAAGGCAAAGAACAATATAGCCCTAAGAAAAATTAACATTGGTTGTGGGAATTTACAGGGTAAGTTTCGTAGATCAAGAACCAAAGGTCACCACTCACAAACAGATCACAAATCAGAACACCAGTATAATCACGTGGTTAAAACCCTCAAAGAGGGAAACAATCCACGCCCTGAGCCAACGCGGCCACTTCAGGGAATTTATTAATATAAAAGAAAAGTTAAATATGTTTTTCTCATAAACGGTTATCGAACAAATGACCCTCCATGCTCTTTAAATAGAGATCATGGACCAATCGGGTGTTAAGCCATGGATCAAGTGTCGTTAATACCAAGGTGAGAGATAACCGTCGGATCACTACAAATCGTGATTGTCGGATTATAAGTTACAAATGTACATGGTAAAGAAACACACTTTACTTAACTCTACACTAGACTAAGTTATTCTTAACTATTTCCTATGTGTCGGAATATCCTAACATCCCCCCTTAAGAACAACTTGGGATGGGATTGAAGGATTTACAAAGGTGACACAAAAGGAGCCTATTTCCTATGTGTCGAAATATCCTAACATCCCCCCCTTAAGAACAAATTGGGATAGGATTGAAGGATTTACAAAAGTGACACAACAGGAGAAGGAAGGAGGCATTAGAGCCTATCCCCCCTTAATGACAACTTTCCTAAACTCCAAGCATGGATCGAAGTTTGATAAACTTCGCTTCTGTGAGAGCCTTCGTAAAGATATCGGCTACTTGATCATTGGTCGAACAATACTACACTTCAAGAACACAATCATGAATGAGCTTTATGATGAAGTGTATGTGGAGTTCAATGTGTTTCATACACTGATGCTGAACTGGATCTTTACATAGCTGAATGGCACTTTGATTATCACACCAAAGTGTAGTTGGATGCTGCTGATGAAGACCAAATTCAGACAGGATATGACGAAGCCACATGGCTTCCTTGTTGGCTTCAACTGCACCACGATACTCTGCTTCTGCTGAAAAAAGGGAGATGGCACTTTGTTTTTTACAAGACCAAGTAATAGGTCCTGAACTAAGAGTGAATACATATCCTGCAGTGGACTTCCTACATCAGGGTCACCAACCCAATCAGAATCAGTGAAACCAATCAACAAGGGAGATGCTCCTGCACTATAATGAATCTCGAACTGAACTGTACCTCGAATATATCGAAGTATTCTTTTAGCTGCTTTCCAGTGACTTTCATGAGGTTGGTGCATAAACCGAGCGACAAGACCAACGGCAAAGGAAAGGTCAAGACGGGTATGGGTTAGATACAAAATTTTACCAACAAGTTGACAGTATAAGGTAGCATCAACTTCAGGGGTAGTACAGTTGACTGAAAGCTTGACTCCAGACTGAAAGGGAGAAGGGGCAGGCTTACAGTCTTCCATGTGAAAGTGGTGTAGAAGATCACAGGCATACTTGGACTGAGAGAGGGTAATTCTTTCCTTGGATTGCAAGACTTGAAAACCAATGAAATAATGCAAGTGTCCTAAGTTTGTCATTTCAAACTTCTATTTGAGGCTAGACTTCACATGGTTTATATGGTTTGGATCACTACCAGTAAGGATAAGATCATCAACATAAAGAACAAGGATGGTGAAGGAATTACCCACTTTCTTGGTGTAGACAGTGTTGTCATAATGACACCTAGAAAAGCCATTATCTAAGAGAAATCTATCCATTTTGGCATACCAAGCCCGAGGAGCTTGTTTGAGACCATAGAGAGACTTCCTAAGGCGACAAACAAGGCTGGAGTCTTTTTGGATAAAGCCAAGGGGTTGTTCCATGTAGATTTCTTCATGCAAATCTCCATGTAAGAAGGCGGATTTAACATCCATCTGATGGACTTCCCATTTAAAGGAGGCAGCAAGGGAAAGAACAAGGCAGATAGAATTCATTTTGGCAACAAGGGAGAAGGTTTCAGTATAGTCAATGCCTTCAACTTGTAAAAAACCTTTAGCGACAAGACGAGCTTTATGTCTATCCACTTTTCCATCTGGTCCAAACTTTGTTTTGTAAACCCATTTGCATCTGACAAGTTTTCTTCCTTTTGGAAGAGGAACAAGATCCCAAGTATTGTTTGCCAATAAGGAACGATACTCTTCATTCATAGCTTCATCCCAATCTGGATGACCGGAGGCTTCTTCAAAGGTTTCTGGATCAAGTTTTTCTGGAACTTGAGCCAATAAGGAAGAGGCTCTTTCGAACTGAGAACGTGTACGTCATCGATCGACAGGGTCACCTGCAAGAGAACCTGCTGCATCCCGAGTAGAGCGAACCCATCTTGGAAGCGGTGGAGTATAAGGAACAATTTCACGAGATGGAGGAGGATTGTCATCCTCGCTGTCATCATCTGAACTAGAAGGAATGCTATTAAAAATAGAAGAGAGAGAGAGAGGTGGCACATATGCCGAATCAGGCTCGCAGGCCAAAGGTGGCACACTCGCTGAACTAGGCTCGCAGGCCGATATATTTTCATCAAACTTTACATCTCTTCTAATGATTATATTTTTGGATTTGGGTTGAAGAAGTCTATATCCTTTGACATCTTCAGAATATCCAACAAAAATACAATTTTCACTCTTAGGTTCTAAGGCTTTATGTTTCGCATCTGGAATATGGGCCCAAGCATCACTTCCAAAAACACGAAAGTGACTTACATCTGGTTTGATTGAGCTCCAAGCTTCTTCTGGAGTTATATGCTTTAAAACCTTAGTAGGAGTGCAATTTACTATGTAATTTGCACAGTTAATGGCTTCTACCCAAAAATTGAGACCAAGTCCTTTAGATTGAAGCATACAATTAGCCATTTCTTTTAAGGTGCGATTCTTCCTTTCAGCTACACCATTTTGTTGTGGAGTATATGGAATAGTATGTTGCAATTGAATGCCATGCTCAGTGCAGAAGTTGATAAATTTGTTGTTAACATATTCTACTCCATTGTCTGATCTTAACTTAAGAATTTGATGTCCAGATTGTTTCTCAACAAAGGCCTTAAAGGCCAAGAACATGTTAAAAACTTCACTCTTGAGTTTTAAGAAGTATACCCAAGTGCGTATGGAAAAATCATCAATGAAAGTTAAGAAGTACTTGCAACCAGAGAAAGAAACAACAGGAAGTGGACCACATAAATCACTGTGCACAAGCTGCAAAGGGGTTGAAGCGTGCCAAGAGGCACGTTTGTCAAAACTATCCCGATGATGTTTTCCGAGTACACATCCGAAGCAAACACCATCTTGGCAAGATACCATAGGAAGACCCGTCACCATATTTTCCTTACATAGAGTTTGAAGAGAGCGATAGTTTAAGTGACCAAATCGCTCATGCCAAAGTTTGCTCACATCATCATTATGAGCAACAAAAACAGAGGGAAGAGATGATGACCCAAATTTGTCAAACTTATACAACCTTGTGGAATCATCAGCAATGCCAGTAGCTAAAATATGTTTAGGATCTTTGAGGTCCTTGATTACAACATCATGAGGTGAGAATTCTACTATTTTCCCTTCACCTGAATGAGTTATCTGATAAAGAGATAGAAGGTTGCATGACAAGGTAGGAACACATAGTACATCATTAAACTGACCATTATCTAGATGAATGGTTCCAGATCCTACAACACTAAGAGATCTATCATCACCAACATAAATATGTTTGGTGTTACAATCATTTATTAAAGAAGAAAACATGGCTTTATTTTTGGCCATGTGGTAAGAAGCTCCAGAATCAATGAGCCACTAATGAGAAGGAGAAGAGGAAGATACATTTAACGCATAACCAGATCTTGATGCTTGACAACCACAAGCAGAAAGTGCCATGCCTGAAGACGAAGGTGAAGAGTGCTCCAAATTGATGTTGTGCTTCTTCATTGCTGCTTCTAAGGCTTCCATCTTCTTAAAACATTTGGACTCTATATGGCCATCACGATTGCAAAAGTTGCAATGTCTAGCTGTCTTCTTCCTTTTGTTTTTATTTGCTTTATCATTTTGGTGATTTGATTTTTCAGTTTGCGGCTGAAATTGCTTGGGACCCTTGTTTGGTTTAGGACCATACTTTTTAGGATACTACTTCTTGGGATTCTTTTGATATGGTTGTTGTTGGGTTGTTAAAGCTTTCTTAGAAGTGTTTCCAGGAGTGATAAGACCAAGGTGTAAGAGTTTTTCTTGTTCTTTTATCAAAGAATCACAAAAGGAATCAAAAGAGGGATTCTTGTAGGTGGTTCCAGAAGAGATGATGGCTTCTCTAGTGGAATGGAAGGCAGAAACAAATACAGAGTATGCAGGGCCAAGCTTAGCAAGAATGCAATAGATGAGGCTAGCATCTTCCCTTTTGACCTTACAACCTTCTAAAAGAAGTCTAAGGGTCTTGAATTTGGACAAAAAGTCTTCAATAGATGAGAAATTATTAGGGTCCAATGTACGCAACTCATTTTCAAACTGGTGGGCCCTGATTTGATTTTGAATGCCAAAAACATTATTTAGCTTTTCTAGGGATTTATCAGGGGTGTCAATGTCAAGGATGTGAAATTGAAGATCTTGAGCAATGGACATTCCTATCAACTCTCGTGCTTGATCTTGTTTATTTTCCCATTTAGGAACTTCATCATCATCGTAAGGTTTAGTTTCTTGACCTGTGGCTATTCTATAAAGCCCTTTACTTCTGAGTATATCTACCATGTGAGGTAGCCATTGGAAATAATTGGTGCTGTTAAGAATAACCGGGCATGCACTTTTCATTTTTTTTTAAACTGAAGCTGAGAAAAGCTGAAACTAACTGCTCCAATGGAAAGATCTCGAAAAATTAGGTCGTTTAAAAAAAAACGGCTCGAAAACCGGCTTCCGAATGAAGAAGTTATGCCTTTTGAAAGATCTGAGTTGTAGATGCCGAATAGTTACGGGAACGGGATGAAGTGTGGCTTTTAAAAAAAAAAATCCGCCCCTTTGAACAAAAAATTTTTACAAAAGAAGCTTGAGAAGGAGACTTGAACCCAAGACCTCTATTCTCATAAACTAACCCCTCACCAAGTGAGATAGTAAAAGGATCACATTATTGTATGAAAGGAGGAAGGGATTTTTTTATTTTCTTTTCAACTCTCCGGTGTGCGTGCTTTTTCCTGCACAAAAAAACACAAAAACCGAGTAAAAAGAAACAAAATGCAGAGCCATACGGCAGAATGTTAGATTTTCACTTCCCCTTACCGGGAACTATCACTTTTTTCACTATTTCTGATTTCCGGAGATCGCACAAAGACGCAGGGAGAAAGCATACGTAGCAAAAAAATCCATTTTTCCTGTTTCTGATTTGCTAAGATCACACGGAGCGCACAACAAAGAGCATACACAGAGAAGAGGGTATAGATCCGGCAAATAAATAAAACCTTAATACCGAAAATAAACAGATAAAAAATAACGAAATAAGCAGAACTATTAACAAATATCACTGCAAAATAGATGCTTTATACCTCAAGATCTAAACTAACATAACTTGGGCAGCCGAAAACCTTTTCACATGAAACAAAAGGCGTTCCTCACTGTAACACAAGCTCCGGACACAACCAAGCAGTTCTCCAAGCCCAAAAATGTTCAGAAATAATAGATCTACAAAACGGCATTCGCATGCAGTCAAACCGGCTTCGGATTTTGATCAACAATGGACGCGGCCCTCAAAATAGCTCTGATACCATGTAGGAATTTACAGGGTAAGTTCCGTAGATCAAGAACCAAAGGTCACCACTCACAAACAGATCACAAATCAGTACACCAGTATAATCACGTGGTTAAAACCCTCAAAGAGGGAAACAGTCCACGCCCCGAGCCAACGCGGCCACTTGAGGGAATTTATTAATATAAAAGAAAAGTTACATATGTTTCTCTCATAAACGGTTACCGGACAAATGACCCTCCATGCTCTTTAAATAGAGATCATAGACCAATCGGGTGCTAAGCCACGGATCAAGTGCCGTTAATACTGAGGTGAGAGATAACCGTCGGATCACTACAAATCGTGACCGTCGGATTATAAGTTACAAATGTACATGGTAAAGAAACACACTTTACCTAACTCTACACTAGACTAAGTTATTCTTAACTATTTCCTATGTGTCGGAACATCCTAACATTGGTCAGGCCGACTTGTCATCTTGGAGGGCTAACTTGGCAACATGGAGGAACAAATGACGCTTACAAAAATTCAAATTTTCCTCTTTTTATAGAGTCACGAAGAACATGCCCCTTGACATTTATTTTAACCAAAAATAAAGCATGAAGAACATAATTGATAATAATAATTATAATAATTTTTCTCTTTTTTTCTCTGTTTTTACACGGAATGCATATTAATCCAAGTACAATACTTATGAAGACTGAACCTAGTTACAATTTCAACACTAAGTTGGTGACTTTTCCCATTCTTGAAAGTAGATAGGACAGCATATCTAAAACTTTTAAAACATGTTTCACAGGATAGTAACATATTGACAATACTGAGCAGGAGGTTTAGCCATGGTAGGACAAACAAGGAAAAGGGATAATGGTGACAGCTAAGTTGCTGAACTATTATCTAACTTGAATAACTAAGTGGTGAGAATATTGTAAATAATTATGCTTTTAGTTTGTGGGTCACTTTAAGAAATACTTATTGGCACTTTTGAGTATAAGCCTGAATCTAAGCAGTTGAGATCATCCATAAACAAATCAACAGATATAGCAAGAAAAATAGATAATGGAGGGCACGTTAAGGGTTGATTTGGCACATTTTGTAGGAAAAATACGTCCTATTATGAGCTTTTCTTATGACAGTGGTAAGCATTCTAGCCACAGGCATGTCTCTCCATTAGAACTATTCATGGTTTTGCTTCTAGGATACTCATGGACTTGAATCAGAAACTGTAGGGGCAGACAGAAGTATATAAGGGGATCAATGTAATGCAAAATGTATTAATGTAATCGACACTCATCATTGCACTCTGGGGATTTTCCAAATTGGTGATAGCCAACAGCAATAATGAACAGGGGTCCTAATTTGCAGGTAAAACAGAATTATATATTTAAGAGAGTACTGTGCATCAAAGTTCTCCTGATTAATGATAGAAAGTGTTGAAACAGTATCTAACTTCTTGCTTTCTGCATTAGAAATTTTCCCAAACATAAATAAAGAAGCTACAGTGCATAATCACAAGTAGAAAAAGAATATGAATTTTGACATCCAGAGTAGATATAGATGGATTATAGCCAATATTTTTGTGCTTCCTGTTGCCTAGTCTCTTTGTTTGGCTACATAACTACTTGTACAAACATATTTGTCCCCCCTAACAACAAAAATGAACACAGTTGCCCTAGAACCACACATTTCATCTTAGTGAACTACTTACCTTTGTAAATTATTTGTTTGCTGTTGGGTGGACATAATGTCCATGCAAGCACTATTCGTTCCCAAAACAACCTCAGGAGTACTTGCAGCAGTCCCATCATGAGCAAAAAGTACTTTTACATCAGCACCATTAATAATTTCATTTAAATTGACAATATATGTAACCCACAAATGCTCAACATCCTTGTATTCACCCCAGAATTCAGAGCTATGGCATTGATCGCCATGTTTGATGTCTCCAACATAGTTAGGGTACACAACAAGAATCTTTCCCCGCATTGAAGCAACTATTGTTGGCCCATTAGTAAGAAGGTATTCTGCAGATGCACCATGTTGTCAAGTATTAGGAAACACGATATGCTTCACATGCATAAAACAAAACTGTCATAATTTGTGGTTTCTGCAACAATTAAAACTGCTATATTGAATGAAGGCTAAACTACAGCATAAGAGATCAAGAAAAGTGAAAATGAGCTAAACGAATTCCCATTAAAAGAGAGCTTAAATCAGAAGATGCATTTATCTTGTATGGTGTTTTTATCTCAAGTTTGGTTTTAGAGTAACTGGGAAGTAATAGGAAAGCATTTCCCTATGTCACTTGATCATAATTTACAAAGAATTGGGAACATGGAAAACACCAGTTTATGTGAATTTAAGGTAAGATATCAGGATAGTTATTAAAGTAACTCCTGCTACCATTTAAATCTACACAGGTTTGGGGACTGTTGTAGCCAAGGGGGGTTTCTACAGGAGTGAGGCTAGTAGCTATGACGTTGCTCACATTGCCTATGAATTATATGATTTGAGTACAAGGGATCCAAGGAGAATGCAAAGTACCATGCATTCTATCCCAGCATCAGCCAAAGAAGTAGGAATGAACTCTTCAACTGTTGAAAATCCATCAAGTACTCTAGTGGAGCCTCTAACATCTTTACGTTGCTTTCACTCCAAGACAGTCTTTAGTGAAAGTAGTGCTTTTTCTGGGCCTCTCAATAGTGGGAACTTGAAAGATGATGATTGATCCATTGATGATGAAGACCAAAGCCCCAAGGTGGCATGAGCAGCTTCAATGCTGGACTTTGGATTTTCAAGGATGAGTGACAGTTGCATCTGTAAAGAAATTTCAGCTTGCTACAGCTACTGAGCATGCACAATCTATCTCTCAGAGTGACCAGGATAAGGTTATACTCAGTGTTATCAGAACCGAACCGGTTCTGAAAAACCGGCCGGTCCAACCGGTTTGGAGGCAAAACCGGTCCGAACCGGCCCTCCGAACCGGAAATGACCGGTTCAGTACCAAACCGGCTGGTTCCGTCACCAAACCGGTCGGTTCCGTACCGGTCCGGTTCGGACCAATTCAGAGACCGGTTCCACCGGTTCACAGGGCTGGGCACTAAAAAAAAATTATTATTATTTATTTTTTTTTTATTTATTTTTTTTTTTAAATTATTATTTTCACTAGTTACTAATGCTACCCTAGACCCCCCTTAAAGCTACTTAAACACCCCCACCCCCTCTATTTCACTCACGCTATTCATTCGAGTCTCTTGCAATTCTTGAGCTAAGTTCGGTGAGGAGAATTCAAAGAGTTTTTTGTAGGGTTGACCTAAGGGAGTTTTTTTGCAGATTTGAAGAGTTGATAGGAGTCTTGCAGAGTTGTTGGGTTGGCAGATTTTTGAGATACTTCAAAGATTTTTTTTTCCCAAAGATCTTTGGGTTTTCTTCAGTGGTTTTTGCAATTGGTGGAAGATTTTTTTTATTTTGTTGGGGTTGCTACATAGTTGATTTCAAAAGATTTTGGAGTTGATTTTCTCCAAAATTTCAAAGGGTAATCAAGGGCCATGGGAATCAAGCCATAATTCCATTGTAGACTTGGATGCTACTCATTCTTCAGATGAGGATAAGGAGGACGATCAGGATGATGATTCATGATTGATGATTTGATCATTGATTTGTTGTAGCTGTAGCTTGTAGTATTGTATATTGTAGTATAATAATATGATCTATGATGTTATTTTGGACTATAAAAGCCTTTTAGAGCCTGCTTCTTGATGTTTGTAACATTTTAAGTTCAACGATGTTTTGCACTAAGTGCTATTTTGGTTGTATGCACTATTACTTGCTATATAAATGAGAACTTTTGCATATTTGTGTATAAATGGTTTGGATTCATATGGATGCACATGAATATATTTGTTTTTTCTTTAAAATATGAATATTTTATGTGTTTTTGGTAAACCAGTTTTTTTCCCCTTTTTTTCCGATTCCGATCCGGTTCCGACCGGTTCCCGATCCACAAGGTTTTCCGGTTCAATGACCAGTTTGGTTCCGATAACATTGTTACTCCAGTTTCCAACGGTTGCAACGCATCTGTTCACTACGGATTACCAATATCCCTTCCCAGCGTTTCAGGCATTTTCCATCTGTCTTAGCAGTTTCAACACTATGTTGGCTTGTGATAGGGGGACTCTCATGCTGTTGGTTGATCACATTTGCTCACCAATATACCTTAACAGAATTAGAGGGTCTCGAATGGTTAAAAGTCTATATTGCAGATGGATCCACACTGCAATTAACTACAGGTATAAAGCAGGTTGATGACATATAAGACCAGGCAAGTCCAGTGTTATCAACACCGGAATGGAACCAGTTGAACCAGCCAGTCTTGTTGCTTTCAGACCCTAACAGGTCAAACCAGTGGCACAGAACTCACCGAACAGGCCAGTTCCATAACATACAACTAAGGACCCTCAAAACGCAGTTCTTCTTAAAAAACAATAATTTATCAGTGGGGCAACCTAATATTCAACCCTAGGGCCCTAATAATGCTATGAAATTAATGGCGATGTTAAAAAGTAAAAGTGGCACTCTCCTTTACCTTTAATTTTCATACCTAATGTTAAAAACGTAAAAGTGATAAAGGAGAGAGTCACTTTTACTTTTTTAACATTAGGTATGAAAATGAATAAGGAGAGTGCCACTTTTACGTTTTTAACATCACCATTAATTGTTTCAGGATGTTTGAGAATGGTTCCAAGTTCCAACCTCGTTGGATTTCATATGGAGAAAGTAGAATTTAAGATCCTACTCAAAATCCAACAGACTTGATTTTCAGGATTGGGGAGATTACAGTGTTTCCATTGGATTTTGTCATGTATGAGGGTATGGAACTAGCATTTCATCAATAGAAAGAAGCCCTATATGTACCTCAATGTCGATGGCATTGATTGTTGAACTCCTATATTATAATTTATGACCCTAGTAAATATCTACCCATCACACAAACAAAATCTTGATTTGATATGTTAAGTTTTCTATCTTATTTTAATGCTTAGAGGGTGTTATTGCTAATGAGGATCCCAATATAGGCAATGATATTGATGATATGTAGGGATTTGTTGTAGTATGACTTCATTTAGACTCTAGAATCTAGAGCCTCTTTGTTGAAGTATTTTTGGTTCATAGATGGATTGTACTCAATGCTATTTTGGTTATATGTGTTAGGGTCCTATAATAATAGGGTTCATAAAAAATTTGAATTGATTTTGATAAGTCTTGTAAATATGTACATACATTGCTTTCTACAAGTTGTTTTCCCATATTTTGAAAAAATGAAAAATAATAAAAAATCAAAAAGAGGATAAAAAGTCCTAAAAGAAAGATCAAAGGACTTAGAAAAATATAAACCCCAAAAGTAAAGAAATAAGACCTGAAAGTGAGCAAGTTGAAATGCCACTACTTTACTTTTACTGCAAAGAATAATGATTATGTGCAGAGTGTCAATAAATGCCATAATCCATGATCAGTTAAATAGTTTAATCTTAACTTTTCATGCTTTCAATTTCATGTTTTAGACAGAGAATAAAGATTTGTCAAACAATTTAAACTTGACAAATCAGTAGATAGGTAGAGAATAATGAGGAGCTCAACAGTTTAATCTGTGCCCTTGGATGAAATAAGGTAGATTTAGATTAATTTTATGCTTTGAAAGAAAATGTTTTAAGGTTGCAAGCCTAAATGCACCTGCAAAATGAAGAAAAAATGTTAGAAATAGAAGTTGGGTAGGTAGAAAGCAGTGGAGCAATCATGTAAATAATACATCATCGGGAAAAATCACTAATTTCCCCTCCCCCATGAGTATTCAATATTCTAAGCTATTATTTAAACAAGCTCAGAGCATTTCTCTGACTTTTGTTGGGACTGGACCCAAGGCTCTATGACCATTGACTGGTTAGTTAAAAAATATTGAGTTCTTATGTTAAATCCTCATTTATCATCATTTTCTCTTTATTCATGTTTTAAAACCCCTGTTTCCTAAGTAAGCACACATTCTTGCTTAGAAAATTGTAACCTTAGAATAATTAACTTCATCCCTTCAGAAGCATTCATAAAAACCCACAAAATTACATTTATCCTAAGTATTAGTGAAAGAAATATGAAAATGAGCAATGCTTGATTATTATACTATACTTGGAGATAATATGCATTTTTGTTTTACATTTCACTACCTTTCATATTAACTTTTAACGTATCTTATTAAATCCCTAAGAAATACCCTCTCCTAGTTATTAATTCCCTTAAATTTGAAATACTCCAAAAACCCACTATTATAATGTTTAAGACCAAAGTCTATTATCCATGTGCGCAAATATAAAAACCCCAAATTAAAATCCCTTTGGTCTAAAACTATCGTTATTCAAATACCCCGCCCCTATAGTCTTTAAACTATTCAAAAAGTTTAAAAACTATATAATAAACTAAAATCCTCCCCGTATATGTTTATTAGAACATCTCACAAATGTTTTAAAAACCATATTACTACCCTCGCTTATAACCATATATTCCAAAGTTTTTGAATCGATTAAATCATTTTTATAAAGTTCAAAAACCATAGCCATTTATGTATAAAACCCGCTCCAATATACATTTTATTAAAACCTTGTATTATATGTTTTAAACCTTTAACCCTCACTTATATCTTAAAGGCTTAAACGCATTATAAACCCTTTCGCTGCATTTGATCCACCCCGGTCCCACCATTACTTTTCAATACAACTCTCAAAGCAATCCTAACCGTTCGCATTCATTTCTCAAATCCAACGGTCAATATCCAATATCGCATAGAACAGATGCACGACCGCCCCAATGCAAAAGCCATGCAATATGGCTGGTTTCTCGTCGACCCTTCCCCTCCACGTGGTCTCTTCTAATTGGATCGCATGAGTTTTGTTTAAAACCGCTTACCACTTAAAACCTACACCATAAACGGTCGGTTTTCAAAGCCTTTGTAATTCGAAACTGCCTCCCGCCAGATAAGACCTACATTCAATACAGATTCATACGTTTTAATAAAACCTTGGCAAAATGCATTAATTCACTTCTTTTGCGCGTTTAACCATTGTTTCGCTTCCCCAGACTGTGTAAACCTGTTAAAGCCCCTGGTACCCATTTTAACACCCAGAACCTCCGAATTCACCAAAAAAAACCTGTAAAAACTGCTGAGGAGCCGCACATTGCTCCAGATCAACCGATGAAAGCCATCAATTCAACCAAAGATTGAAGAAAAACCTTTTAAAAGTCGATACCTGCATCAAAACAGGTATTCTTCTGAGTTTTAAACCTGCAGCCAAATTTAAAAGCCTTTTAAAAGAAAAAGAATCATTTCAAAGTCAAGAAATTAAGAAATTAAATTGCCCAAAAGTCCTAGAAACAGGCTAAACTCAGGCAAAATTTTCCCAGAAACCCTAGTGTCTGTTGCGTGATATTTTCAAGAAAATTTATCAAATTTTCACAGTCTAATGATCAATATCAAGCTTTAAAAGGCCAGAAATCCTCTGCAGGTTCCCTAGCCTTCTATAAATCCTTTTTCAAACAGAGTTTTAGCCCATTTTTCAGTCACAAAACTCAGAAAACCCCTGTTTTTTGTTTTAGACCAGTTTTTAGCCTCAGAACTTCATTTGAGAAACCTAATTGAGCATAAAATCCAAAAAGACATTCTATTTTGCTAAATTTGCTCAATCAAACCTCTGTTATAGTAAAATGCCTCTGCAAACAGTTTAAACATGCAAAAGCCAATCAAGATGCCTAAAAAACTGAGTGTAAGCAAGCCTGAAAGTTCAAAAGTTCCTAAACCTACTCCTGCCATGACTCCAAATACTGCAATTGTAGTCAACCCATTACAACCCCCAGTTGTTGATATTGAGCATATTCCCCTAACTGATATTGACTACAAAATAGCTGATCCTATAGTTGAATTCAATCTGTTAGATATCCACAACTGGTGTTTTGAAAAATCTTTAGATGATAATGAAGAAGTTCATATTGGGGAATCTAATTTACCCAAATATGTAGTCCCCCTGACTCACCCTTGTCAAGAAATTATCAGACTATGTCACCAGTACTACATTCCTGAACAAAGAGCTATTGTGAATGCAAATAAAGAGGTCCTATTTACCATTACTGCAGAGTCAATAAACCAAATGTTGCAGCTTCAACCAGACCCCCAAGCAGTACCTTTGTCTATTGAAGCCCTAACTAAACTATACATTGGCCTAGATTTCCCTAAAAGATTCATGATTTTTCAGACTTTTATGCCCCTGCATGTTGAAATTCCCAAGTTAAACCCTCCATATTCAACTGCCAAGTTCCCTGAAGGTTCAAGGCATGTGATCTCCATGCTTTCCTTTATACTTGGGTATTTCGTTGATGAGCACACTGATGAGTCTATTTTGGGATTTTTGTCCACCTTTTCTCCAGGACAGCTTCCTTCAGTTATATTTGACTATGCTGGTTTCATTGCTAATAGTATTCACTATCAATTGACTAATGTACAGCTGGAAGGAGTATTCAGATATACCTCCTATCTTTTCCACTTGTTTTTATTCTTCCAATCAGAGAGCTTTCCAATTTCACTTCAAAAGGTGGATATAGAAGGAAAACCTCTATCGGTTATCTTTTGGACATCTATACTTAGAAAAGAAGGCGCAGAATTCAATTATTCAGAGTTTGCAGAGTTGTTTTTACATCCATTGATCACCATCTTGACAAAAACAGAGCAGCCTAGAATCAGTGAGGAAATGAAGAAAATATTGCAGCTATCAGAGCAGAGCAAAGTAGGTGATTGGTATTTATATGAGAAATTCATTGAAATTAGAGTTTTTGGTTCTAACTTGTTGCCTTACAAGTTACCTAAGCATCCATCAATGAGGATCTTTGCCTTAAAGTACATTAGGCAGATCCTAAATTCAGATTCAATTAATTTCATGGTAGCCAAAAAGAAGACCCAATTCAAACTCAAAAATCAAATTGGGCCTTTCATATCTAATCACAGAGATGCAGAAAAGGAAGCAGCAAGTCAACTACTGGAATATAAATTAGAAAAATGCTTCCCATGGAATTATGATCCACAAGGGATCTTAAGTAAACTAAGGGTAAAATGTAAATTGACACCCTTTATCCATGAATCAAAGCCAGAAATAGAGAAGTTTGCTAATCAAATTGAGTGGGTTGAAAACATTTTAAAAGAGGCAGTTAACCAAAGGAATACTAGTCATACTTTGGAAATTGCCAACCAGCCAGAGACATCCACTAAAAGAATCAGAGAAGAAGGAGCTTATACTACAGAGACTGCAACAGAAACAAAGTTTAAGATCATTTACAACAAGAGGCCAAAACTGGATACAGTAGCTAAAGGTAATGTAACAATAGATGTTGAAAAAACACAACCCTTGAATACCAACACTGTTTTACCAGAGACCAACGTGGCTATTGTAATCATCAGTGAGCCAAATCAGAATGAAGAACAATTGAATAATGAAGATGCTCAGTTAATGGAAAGGCAACAAAGTATGGAGGCTTCTTCCTCACATTCTGCTGAGAAAAAGATTTAGATATTAAGGAGAAATACAAGCAAATCAAATTGAAGAATGAGGAAATCAAAACTGAAATATATTCTCAGTTCTTAAAGCAAAAGCCAGGTAATCAAAACAGACTCCTATGAACATTTGATTATTCAACTAAAAAATTGATTATGTCAGTATTACAGTCCACAGTACCAGTGCCAAAGACAGTTGTTGACTATAAAAAAGTTGATATGGAAGTAGCTACAAACACAATCCATGAATTGGATCAAATTGAGTTTCATAGGCAAACCTCAGAGATGTTGTATTCCACAGTCACAACAAAAGCTATAAGAGCTCATAAACTTCAAAATACCATCTCAAATATGCAAGATCAAATGAAGATGGATAAAGCTTCATTATATGCAAAGGATCTAAGGATAAAGGCCTTAGAAGATTTAGTATTACAGGTAGGATATGACCCTACAAACATCAAAGCAGCAGAAGCATTGATTAAAAAGAAAAATGAGGACATAGCTGCCTTGAGGAAACAGCTCAAGCTTCCTCAAAGTGAGCATCCTCAAACAAAGGAAGTTTTACAAGATCAAAAGGAAAAAGATGAAATGGTGAGTTTGATACTTTAACTAACAGCTCAAAGTAAGGAAATGTAAGTAGAAATGGACCAAGTTGTCCAGGAACAGGTGAACAAACCAACAGGTCAAGGTATTCCCACGGGAAAATTATTGTTAAAAAGTTTTGAAGATTTGTTTTATTTGCAGTATGAGATCAAGCACTTATTTGTCATCAAGCCCACATTTGCTAGGTACACTGAGGCTGATGAGAATTTTAGGAAACTCAAAAACATTCGAATTCCTAAAAATGAGGATTGGCAAGCATTGACTGATTTGCTATGAAGAAAGAAAGACAAGCAAATGAAAAACAAAGAATATGTTTGTTGCTTTCACTGTCAAAACAGATTTTACAGTAGAAAGCAATTTTACTGAAGGTTAAAGAGTATCCGAAATGAAAGAGTATCAGCGAGAAAGAGTATCAGTGAAGGCAAGTTAGATTCTGAAAAATATCTAAAGAGCCAGCAAAAAGGACACATAAGCAGTCAGCTGCTTCTTATCTTAAAACAGTTTCTATTTATTCTAAATAAAATAGGACAACTTGCTAATTTGTTGAGCAGCGGTCACTATTATTGTTGTAAGATATTTTATTTTCCTAAGTTAATTCCTAGAAGTCATCTAGGATATTTTGTCAAACATTATGTATAAGTACTTCACTCTATAGATCAACTATTTGGCATCATACTTCAGGATCCTTGTGATAAGCTATCTGGAGTGAAGTACTCTCTTAAACTTGTCATCGTTATCTTCTTTTGTTACATGCATATATCTGTGTTTTAATTCTAAATCTGAATGTATAACTAGGAGTATTACTACAGGACATGTTAATAGCACCCTGTTTTTAACTAGTTATCATTTCTTTGTTTTCTTCTGATTTCCGGTGTAGGGAACCCTTAATTGCTCCCTCTCCCGTTTGACCTCTATCTTCTACTTCCCTTTTCCGGATTTAAGGATTCTTAAGTGCCCTTTATCCCGATCATACCATCTCAAAAACCAATTTTCCAAATATCTCCAAGGGTTATCTATCTTGCCCTGCAGACATTTGACCTCTTAGGACTTGATCCCAGTTCTGTTAGCTTGACTTAGACTCCATAGCCCAATGGACAAGTAGATTTCCCTCTATCTACCCTCCAAGTGAAATTTTCCCACCAAATCCAACAAAACCAAACCAAATCTGCACTTTCATAGCTAGCCTAATATTCATAAATTAAAACAAAGTTAAACTTTAAAGAGGGAGCCCTCTCTGAACCCTAGGAACGCTAGATCCTAGAGTTTGAAGTAGGTTTGTGGTTACCTCTAGTATTCTTTGACTAAAACCCAAAATCCCACAACTTAAGAATTTACTAGAGCGATAGCAATATGCACCCTTGCTATATATATGAGAAACTTGCAAATACGAACAAGATAGAAGCATCGATTAATTTTTGAAGAGATGCGACGACTAGGGAACCTTATTTGCCTCTCTTAATTGGTTTGGTTGTCGCTTGCGTAGGTCTCCTTGGTCGTTGTCGCCTTGCCCCAACAATGCTTCTTGACAGCCCATGCTTAGGTGTTGGACTTCTTTGCCATGGTTTGTGCTTGTTCCATTGAGGTTTCTTGTCATTTCCACCTCTACCAGTGTCACATGTTGTTGTTGTCGCCTTCCTTTGTTGGCTCTACCATTATTCCAATCTGGTAGATGCGAGATTTTTTTGGTTGGGGTCTCGCCTACCACTGCTTCTTTTGCATGTTTAGCCTGTTATCGTTGTTCCTGTGCTACTCGTGGGATGCGGCAGGTCATGTTTGTTTGAGGTTTACTGTTGTGTGTACTTGTGTCGTGCTTAGCTTCGGTCGACGCGACATTCTCGCCGGTATTTTTGCTTGCTGCTATCTACACACTCATTTTCTACTTGGGACTCTGGCATTAGACTTCCTTGTTGGTTGACTTGGGAAAAGCATTGAGGGAGTAGAGGTCTTAGCAGCTGGAACCCTAGCCACCTTGCCCTCTAGTTTGCGTTGTTTTCTCTTCCCCCATGGTCCTTGCTACAAAGTTTCTCTACCTCTAGTGTGTTGCCTTGTGATGTTTGCATGTCTCGACCTTCGTGGATTCGTGATTCTCCGTCGTTGTCTCATGTTTGATTGCGGGTATATGACGATGTCATTGCTCCTCTAGATGGAACTCTCCTTCACAGCGTTCTTCACGGCTTCGATGTTGGCAATCTATGCCGCCATTGGTTTTTTGCAACCTCCACATTCGTGGCTCTGTGTTTCAAGGTGGCCTCTGGTCTTAATGTTGTCCATTTTGGGGTTTACTCCCTGTGATGTTTGTTGAGAATTTGGAGGGTTGTAGGTTAATACAAATTCTCTTCTTGATAATTGCTTATGACCTTAATTATGATACTTCTATCTTCTCTTCTTTTAGTTAAGTTAAACTTTCATCAAGTGAATTATCAAAGAGCACAAGACACGAAAGTTAGGCTTCTAGAACCAGGGCATAACCTCTCCCTCTTGGAGAGGAAAACTCGAAAAAGAAATCTTCTTATAGATCTTCAAAGGACAAGTACCATGACCCAGACTTAGAACCTTAACCTAGATGTGCTTCCAATACCTTGATCTTCATTTCGCATATGCTTGTAGATGAATTTCTTGAACAGTAGGAAGGTACAATTACTGCCTCTTCTCTTAGGATCATTGTCTCAATCTCTGCAAATTGTGTCTATACTTCAAAACGTCCTTAGATTCATATTTCAACAAAGTGATATCATTGTACCCTTCTTGCAACTTTCCTTCTTATTCGCAGCCTGTACCTTATACTTCTTTGCAATCCTCTTCCTACACCTTTCCGCAATTTTCTACTTCCTGCACTTTCTGCAATATTCAGTTTTTAGATCCGCAATTTGTACTTCTCACTTATCCGCACTATATGCTATCAGACCATTCACTTTTCACTATTCTTCAGACCCTTTATGTGATCATTCCTTTCTTGGAGTATCTTCGGCATTCCTCAAACATGCGAGGTAAGTACAGAACAAAACAGAGACCCTTTATTGTTGTGTTATTCTCCTTCTTGTCTTTGCTAAGTAGGCTTCTCTCCTTGCTATTCAAAACCGTAGACTTACCTTTTCTGTCATTACAAACTTGTTCGAATTTCTGCACCTTAAACTCTGTAAACTTGTTCAGAGTTTTTCGATTATTTCCTTCTAAAAACAGTCCACAACCTAACCCAAATTTTGTCCGCAATCTTCAGAGGGAAATCCTCAAACTTCTATTTTTTCAAATGAACCACAGGTCTGCATATATATAGTGGTATGTTCTTCTATTTAGGTGACCATTCATCTTCATGAAAGCCGACTTTAACTTCTGTTCATAGGCCGACATGTCAGTAATAATTTGAGAGGTGTTTCTCCAGCAACGATGAGGGATTGTCTTCACTATGTTATGCGCTTGACTTCAACATTTTATGAGGGTTGTTTGAGAGCTTCTTCAAGGTCATTGGAGCACAAACACCTAAACTAAATCCTTCATGAATATGACTCCTAATTATATTTATTCCTAGATGACATAAACCTAATAGACATCAAGAAGAAGTCTATCTACATAATAAAATCTTGCTCATGAAACCCATGAAGCAAGTACACCAAAAATACATTTTATTATCTTTGACATCTTCTTTGAATAAATACATAATTACATAGTCAACATGAAGACCGACCTAGTTACACTTTTCAACACTCCCTCTTAACTAGGGAAGTATTCATACAGGTACATGGTCACTCTCAAACTGAAAAAAACTCATAAGAAGAATCGGATTGGTAATCGCATCTGTATAGCATCATATCAACTAGCATTGTCCTAGTGCAAGGCCTTGACTAACAACCCCATCTCTCACCGAGACAATGGGCTACAATGCTGGCAAGACACATGACTAATAGACACCATAGTCATTGTCTCTCCAAGGTACATACCCCACCTAGGTGTTCCCAGAGTATGACCTTCTTAGACTATTCTTCTCTTGGGTAGCCAGCCCTCAAAGAATATCGGTCCACGACTACTCTATCTTGAATGCCCTATCTCATTCTCAAAGAGTATCGAATGCCAGATGATTACCCAATCCTCCATTCTGTCTTCCAGGTGAAGACCAGAAAGATATGTCTATCCATTCTCTTCACATGGCCTTCACTTAAGACTTACAGTTGTTAGTCCTAGTCTAGTGCATGACACATGTAATAGAGAATCACATACGTCACTCCCTCTTAACACAAGAAGGACATATTTCAAGTTTCTTCCAAGCAGGAAACTTACCACCAAGCTTCTCATCAACCAGGGTCCTGCAACAGCAATCCAGCTACTCATGAAGAGTTCCTCCCCTCGATGTCATTGATTTCGATATTGAGGAATCTTCAACTTTTGGCTTCATAGGGCACAGATCATCCATCACTTTTAGTCACGAGTCATGTCCACTATCAGAAAGTGATTCATCAGTCATCCTCATCTGGTCCACTGTTATGCCATGTTGCTTTCCTTTGAATCATCCCCAAGGATCATACATCATTTCTTATGATTAGCAGCCCTGCACAAATTCATGTAGATAAACATATACATATGAAGTTTTAGAACAAAAGTTACCTTAGTGATGATCTTTCACCATGACATCTTCCTGTAGGTATTGGCATCCTTCATACAGATTAACGCATCTCCTAATGATATGTTTTCTCCAGGGTCTTCTTATTTACTTTCTATCAGAGTCTACATATCCTCCTAGGAGATCTCCTAGTCACATCTTCTTGGCTTCCAGAAGATAACTGCCTCTTGACATGGTTGCATTTCATGATCTCTTCCTTTCTACACAATCTCCATTCCCAGGAACTTACAACCTTACTAGTTTCTCGTTCATATACAACCACCTCATATCCATGAGGACATATTATGTTGATTTCATATGTCCGTGCACTTAGAGATACTCGTCCATAGATCATACTTCTAAATATAGAAGTTCATTACCTGCAACCATATGACATGACTACACAACATCCAATGTTAGCATATAAATATATACATACCTCATACCCTTTTCCCTTGAGTCATCCTGTAGCAATTTCTCAAGAATGAAGAGCTTCATTCTCTTGGCTTGCTCCATCAATATGTCATCTCATCCCAGAAATTTGTTTCCATGATGACCCTTGCTCTTGATGACTGCTTTCCATTAGTAATGTTTTCTCGAAGCTAATTCACCAGGAGCTCCTACCATGCTTTCATCAGGATGCTACGCTACTTCCTATCATATAACCAATAGAAATCACTCAAAGGAGAAGATGATCTCAATCATAGTGAAGATCCCTTACTTCTTCTTTCTTATCAGACTCTTTCCTCATTTCAGAGACATGGGCTTCTTCCCTATTTCTCTTGTCCTTTTTCGATTAATATCAATTTCTATTTTAATGCCCAAGTTCATCATATCCAAGGCATCGTGCTTCGTACACATTTCTTCTTTTACTCTGAGGACCAAAACTTACCGAATCTTCCTTTCTTCCTGGACATGGCTGCAAAGGTTTGATTCCTTCACTTGATCTCGTAACAGCTTTGGCTTTCAATCTTGTTTCCTCTATTTACATAGAGACACTAAATCGTGGAATGGTGTGACTTCTATCTTCCCGTATAATCCTGAAGTGAAGTTTCCCCATTCTTCTGGCAGAGCATTCAACACCACTGTAGTCATCTCAGAGTCAAATATTACTTCTCCTAGTTCCTGCAGTTGATCAGAGAGATTGCTTCTCTTGCAGTACTCACAGAGAATAACTCCACCAATTTCTCATATATTCCTTTTGATGATTCTAGATTTGGTAGATCGGAGATGATAGAGTCTTTTATGGATTCTGTAAGAATTCTTTAGGCTCTTATATCTCCCTTCATGAATTTGGCATGACTTCATTGTCCTTGGCTTCTATGCAGGAAATTTTGAAACCCTAACCAGTTTGTTTCTTTCTTTGCAAAGAATACATTTTAATAGATTCATATGAAGTCATAGATATACTTACTTGAGTAGATGCTTTTGTTCTTCTATTAGCTTGATTACTTTGAAGAGGATGTTCTACTGCTTCCTTGAAAGATCAAGGATGATAGGTAACTTGCCTTGAAGCTTTTGATGGCAATACTTTGAGATGGCAATGAACTGCTGGCACATTTAAGATGGTACTATAATACTGCCTTTAATGCCAAACTGTCTTATTTCTTTCACTGTGGAAAACTGACCTTTCTTCTAATCAAATCCTCGCTTTGTATACTGTGATCCAATGTTGTTCATTAATACAAAGATCCTAACTGTTGCGTAGACTTCCTTCTTTGGTTTTGATTCTTCAATATTTCACCTTGCTTTGATGCCTTCCATGAAATCTGATACTTGAGTGTCTCTATCCCCTTTCTAGCACCTTAGCTCTAATACCATGTTGAGAATTTGGAGGGTTGTAGGTTAATACAAATTCTCTTCTTGATAATTGCTTATGACCTTAATTATGATACTTATGTCTTCTCTTCTTTTAGTTAAGTTAAACTTTCATCAAGTCAATTATCAAAGAGCACAAGACACGAAAGTTAGTCTCCTAGAGCCAAGGCAAAACCTCTCCCTCTTGGATTGGAAAACCCACAAAGAATTCTTCTTATAGATCTTCAAATGACAAGTACCATGACCCAAAGTTAGACCCTTAACCTAGATGTGCTTCCAACACCTTGATCTTCATTTCGCATATGCTTGTAGATGAATTGCTTGAATAGTAGGAAGGTAAATCCTTCCTCACAATTACTGCCTCTTCTCTTAGGATCATTGTCTCAATCTCTGCAAATTGTGTCTATACTTCAAAACATCCATAGATTCATATTTCAACAGAGTGATACCATTGTACCCTTCTTGCAACTTTCCTTCTTATCCGCAACATGTACCATATACTTCTTTGCAATCCTCTTCCTGCACCTTTCCGCAATTTTCTACTTCATGCACTTTCTGCAATATTCAACTTTTAGTTCCACAATTTGTACTCACTTATCCGCACTATATGCTATCAGACCATTCACTTTTCACTATTCTTTAGACCCTTTATGTGACCGTTCCTTTCTTGGAGTATCTTCAACATACCTCAAACATGCGAGGTAAGTACAGATCAAAACAAAGACCCTTTATTGCTGCGTTATTCTCCTTCTTGTCTTCGTTGAGTAGGCTTCTCTCCTTGCTATTCAAAACCACAGACTTACCTTTTCTATCATTACAAACTTGTCCGGATTTTTGCACCTTAAACTCTGTAAACACCGCAGAGAAAACAGCACTTAAATGCCTTAGTGAATTCAGTAATATAAATTCAGAGTTGTTCAATTATTTCCTTCTAAAAACAGTCCGCAACCTAACCCAAATTTTGTCCGCAATCTTCAGAGGGAAATCCACAAACTTCTATTTTTTCAAATGAACCGCAGGTCTGCGTATATATAGTGGTACGTTCTTCTATTTAGGCCGACCATTCATCTTCATGAAAGCCGACTTTAACTTTTGTTCATAGGCCGACATGTCAATAATAATTTGAGAGGTGTTTCTCCAGCAACGATGAGGGATTTTCTTCACTATGTTATGCGCTTGACTTCAACATTTGAGGGATGTTTGAGAGCTTCTTCAAGGTCATTGGAGCAAAAACACCTAAACTAAATCCTTCATGAATATGACCCCTAATTATATTTATTCCTAGATGACATAAACCTAATAGACATCAAGAAGAAGTCTATCTACATAATAAAATCTTGCTCATGAAACCCATGAAGCAAGTACACCAAAAATACATTTTATTATCTTCGACTTCTTTGAATAAATACATAATTTAATAGTCAACATGAAGACCGACCTAGTTACACTTTTCAACAATGTTATGCACCCTTATGGGTTTTGTATGCAGGCCTTCGTGCCCGACTTTTTATTTGCAATTTTGACGGTTTGTCTAGTTGTTTCTTTTAGAGGGTTTCGGCCCTATAGTTGATGCTCAAGTGGTTTTTGTAAAGGCACAACCTTATTTAGGTAAAATCCACTATTTTCGGACCTATGTTTTTGAAACATGCAAGACATGTATCAACAATACGTAATTTTATATCTTATTGATTATAAAATTACGCTTTCTTCCGAGGAAAAAAATATGAGAAACTTGCATATTTGTGTATAATGGTTTGGATTCAAATGGATGCACAACAATATATATGTTTTTCAATATTTATTAATCTATATATTTTTTTTATTTTTATGATCGACTGGTTTCTTTTCAAGTTTCGATGGGGTTCGCTTGGGTTGATCAGTTTGATGACCAGTCTGGCTCTATTAACATTGGTCAAGTCATGAGGACCTTATGTGTTTTGGCTGAACACATCTTCTTTTGCTTAGATAGATCACAGGGATGCAAAGCTATTGGTTAGAGAAGCTTTTATAACGTCTTATTTTGCTTAGACAAGCCATCGGGATGTAGGGGCATCGATTAGAGAAACTTTCATAATCCTCTTTTGATATGATGAGTGGTTTTAAGAATAAATGGTCATAGGAGGCTTTTGGACTAGCATATGTCTTTTGCAAAATAATCATGAAGCCCCAGAATTTGAAAAGACAACAGCATGTGAAGCTACATGCCAAGCTATGTTGCAAGAAATGGCCCCCAAGGTGTTGTACTCATACTAGAAACATTTCAAAATGTACAAACGCACCTGAAATGACACCAAAATACCATCGATTCTACCATATGGTGTTTCAAAATTTGGAAATGTTGTGCGGTATGGTCGACAGTGTTTTGGTGTCGTTGTGGGCCAATTCTGTAGTATTTCAATGCATTTGTTTGCTTTTGTAAGCCAGCTCAAGCTCCCAAGAAGGGCACGGGGCCCTTATATGCCCAAGAAAAGATCAATTTATCATTAAATTTAATTTTACATAACTCTACAAAGCAATTAACTTGATTTTACATTCATTTCAAAAAAATGTAAATTAGAATTCTTTGGTAACCCTAACAGCCTCATTTCTATAAGAAAGCACTTCATTCACTCATTTCTCACACATTCTTCAGCAAGAGGAGCTTCCTACAGCAACAGCAACCATATTACTTGTGTTTTGGAGCATTGGGAGCAAGCTTTGGTGTATTTCTAGCAACATGATAGTTGCAGGCAGCAAAAGGAAAGGTGTGGGCGGCAGATTTCGTTTCCATTCACGAAGTAGCCTATACAAACCCATAGGCTAGAGTCAATGATAAAAGGGAGAACCCATTATCCAATGCTTTTGGGGCAACATTTGGTAAAATGGGGTAATTGGGGGAAAACTTGTGAAGGAAGCCAGAATTGGAGCTAAGGGAATGGAAACTTGCAACCCCTCAAATTAAAATAAGGAGAAGAGACCCCAAAGGGAGTCTATAAATAAGAGAAAGGAGAATCATTATTCTCATTATGGTTGATTGGATATTTTTGTTTAGTGAGTTGAGGCTCTAAGGGTTTTAAGACCCCTTTCTACTTTGATTGGTTTTGGTGGTGAAAGATTCCACCCTAGCCAATCCACTCTCTTTCTCTATTTTGTGTGGCATAGTCTTCTAATGCATCTTCATTTGGTTTTTGGTAAGCAAGAGGAGAATTTTTGTCGATGATCTGGCTTCAAGAGTCACGATGTGGTATCTTTCATATGTTCTAAGGATTTTGAGGCTAAAACTTAGGGCAGTGAGGCAGCCTCAGGTTTCTGTGGAGCACAAATTACCACCAAACCTCTATCTAGGCCGGCAAAACCCATCTAGGGCCTAGCTAAGGCCATACTGTTAGAAAATCAAAAACGTAGAAAGATTTTCTTATGTTGATAATTACTTGTGTTAATCTTGGATTCTTATTATCTTCTGTATGTTCTTCTTTTATCTTCTTTTCGTCAAGAAATCATCAAATCAAACATGAAGATCAACAACACCAAATGTAGGCACTCAGCCAAGGCTAAAACCCCTCTATAGGGGTAAACCCAGTCAAACTCTTCCACTAGTAAATCAAATTGAGATAAACCAAGACCCTAGACCCAAAAGACCTTCCTCCTCCACCAATTCAACCTTCCAAGACGATTCAACAAACTCCAGTAGTCTCATTTTGTCCAGTAGCTTTAGCCCAACAACAATCTAGAATTTTGACCCCAACAACTTCAGAATTTTGACCCAGCTACAATCCAAAATTTCGACCCCAACAACTTTAGAATTTTGGCCCAACTACAATCCAAAATCTCGACCTCCAGCAACTTCGCATGTGTGAGACAAAGAGAAAATTCAACTTCTTATGCTTGACAAACAGTTCCTTCTCCTTCGCTAGGGTTTCCTTCCTCTTCCTTGCATTCCACACCCTTTTCTGCCTCCAGCAACTGCAGATCAAACTTTATGAGTTAATGCTCCAAATGAGGTTGAATTGTTGCCTTTATATAGTGTTTGTGTGAGGTCGAATTCCCTTGATGAGGCTGGCATGTCTTTCTTTGAGGCCAACTTAGTGGAGGAGGCCTAAATGACTTATTTTACACAAAAATAAATTTCTTTCTTGACTCAAGAAGCCTAAGAAGTGTCTTTTACATTATGACATGGACAAGGACACTTGACATAAACCCTAGAAGCCTACAATGGAGGCTTTGGCCTATTAACCATTGACCCAAGCATGAAACCCATGCTTTAATAAGTCAATTTCTTTTATAGTTAAATTTCTTTTTCTTTTTCTTGGAAAATATATTACATCATGACTCAAATACAATTATGAAGACCAATACTAGTTACATTTTTCAACACTCCCTCTTAACTAAAGAGGTATTCATAATTACATATATACAGAGGTACATGGAAGATCTCAAAGTGATATACTCTATGAAGAGTTTACAACACATGCAATGCTCCAGATTAGATCCCTGACCAGAGTACTCTAATCGGGTGGGACTAAGGTGATTCCAAGCTTCAGCCTCTATAGGTACCATCACGCTACCACTCTAACACCAACCCATGGATCTAGGTGTGTATCCAAGGTCAGAGCTCTTTGACCAACGCCACCCTCCCTACTTCAGGATCTAGACACCAACACATAGGTCGTCCAGATGTCCTCCCAAGCATCAGGTACTCAACCCCAAATGCTTACATCTCTCCCTATAAACTAAATCAGATATATATCTGCCACTCCAAACATGCTTCAAACATTTAACCTTTTTACGGAGAGATCTTGCACAATCACAACCCCAATCATTAATAAACCTTCAAGTATATATACAAGTAAAAACAAACATTTGGGTTCCTTAATCATTCTGATGGTACTTATATCAATTGTAATATCCCGTTTCGGGGATATCTCTAAAACACGACAAACTCCAACCAGAGATGGACTGGAAGGGCGTTTACCAAAGATGTCGCCTCTGAAAAGAGGACGGAATCTGGAGGCTACCTGGCCCTTTCCAGAGTCCGTCTAAGAGTATGAGATAAACACACCAAGTGGTATAGAACTAGAATGCCCAAAAATATATAAGATAACAGTGCCGCAGACATACAATAGCATAGAAAGAATGTACGACAAATCATCCAGAAATATAGAGAGAGAATGCTAAGCCATTTTATTAAACTGAGAAATATAATGAAGTGCAATAGGTGATCAGAGTGATGGTACCTAAACTTGCTCAAGGAAAGTGAAGAAATACTCTCAGAATACACAGGAAATGGCTGCTCTCTGAACTGCGTCCCAGCTGCTGGAAAACTGCCATGTAGCTGCTACTGCTGAAATGAACTGATGACTAGGGGTTGTTCCCCTTGCCGGAATGAGCTGAAAATCTGGAATCCTCCTCTACCAACCAATCTCGGCAAAACCCAGAAACCATATCAGAAATGGCTGATCCCCGAAAAACACCCCCTTGGGGAATTACGCTGGCCTCCAAGGCTCTGTGCAGAGGCTGAATAGGAATGAATAAAATAAGGCCTCAAACTCCACCAAAATCCTCCCAAAGGCAAAGGTTGATCCTCTGCTCACTCTCCCAGCTCAAAACCCCTGCAAAATTCCCAATCTGGAGCTCCTCCTAAATGGACTGCATCCTCCCTCTCAATGACTGCGCAGTCTCTCTGAATGCTCGGCTCCACAACAAAAACCAAACACCAAACCTCCCGCAAAATGCTGAAGAAACTACCTTGCCCGAGCAGGCACTCGAAGTCCCCCGGGGCTAAGGGCGAGATCTCCGATCGGAGACACTCAACGCACTAAACAGTGCTGCAGACAGGCTAAACAGCCAGCGTGCTCAAGAAGTCAAAACGACCAGCTCAATATCATCAACAACGAATGAATGAAATGAGGAGGCTCCTCCCTCTTTATAACGTTGGCCTTCCTCCAAAACCCTAAGGCCTATCTCCTCAACGTAGCCTCTCTTGCCACGTGCTCATCCTCATCTGCGCAGTCTCTTCTAGAGCATACGTGGGCCCCCTCTCTACGTGGTGCTTGGCCCCCCTTAGCTCCCTTTAAGTCACAACGTTGTGCGACTAGGGAGTGTGTTTTATTCCACTAAGTGAGTTAGACCCTCTCCACTCACCTTTTTTTTATTTATTAATAACTATAGACGGCAAAATTGAGCAAAATCGAATATTCCAATTAGCCACTGCTAATTAGGAATATTACAGTCTCCCCCGGAAAAATGTTGCTTGTCCTCAAGCAACTGAAATGATGGATGCTGCAAAATCTTCTCACTCTCCCAAGTGGCATCCTCATCCGGCAAATTCTTCCACCTCACCAAGAACACCCAGACTGTCCTGCTCCGTAGCTGCCTCTCCCTAGTATCAATAATAGCCTCTGGCTGCAACACCAAATGCCCCTCATCATCCGTGGGTGGTAGCTCATCTGTCACTGTCACTTGCTGCCCCAGTGCCTTCTTCAGGCATGATACATGAAAAACGTTATGGATCTCGTTGCCTTGGGGCAGCTCCAACTCATACGCAACCTGTCCAATCCTGCGTATCACCCTGTATGGCCTGTAAAAGCGGGGCTTGAGCTTTTCAGCTCCCTTCTACTTCAGTGATGACTGTCGGTATGGCTGTAATCGTAGGTAGACCAAATCCCCTACCTCAAACTGTCTCTCCACCCGACCTCTGTCAGCATACAGCTTCTGTTGGTTTTGTGTTGTAGCCATATTATCCTTGAGAGCTCGGACAATGTCCTGACTCTCTTAGATCCAAATCTTAGCTCTAGGAGCCTTGCTAGCACCGAACATCACATCAGCTAAAGATAAAGAATGATACCCATACAAAGCATAAAATGGTGACATACCAATGGACATGTGATGTGTCGTGTTATAGCAGTACTCCCCTAGATGCAACCACTTCAGCCATGCTCGTTGCTTCCCACTGACATAGTTACGCAAGTAGCCTTCCAGCCACTTGTTAACTATCTCCGTTTGTCCATCCGTCTATGGGTGATAACTGGTACTCGGTGTCAACTCCGTCCCCACTAACCGGAAAAGCTCCTGCCAAAATCCGCCCATGAAACGGCTGTCCCTGTCACTGATGATGGTCTTAGGAAGACCATGTAACCTGAAAACCTCTCTAAAGAACAGCTCGGCCACCTGTGCTGCTGTGTAGTGCGCGGATATGACGAAAAAATGCGCATACTTTGTCAATCAGTCAACGACGACAAAGATACAATCCTTTCCCTGCACCATGGGCAACCCTGTGATGAAGTCCATCGAGATACTCTCCCATTTCCCCTCCAGAATGAGAAGAGGCTGCAATAATCCTGCGGGATGGCTCATCTCCCCCTTGTTCCTCTGACAAACATCGCACTCCCTGATGTGCTGAAGCACGTACTCCTTGAGGCCCTTCCATGAGAATCTCTCTCTAATGGCCCTGTAGGTTTTGGTAAACCCCTGATGGCCGGCCAATGGTGAATCATGTGATGCCTGGAGTATCTTCTTCTTGAGCTGAGATCCCTCGGTCAAGAAGATCCTGTCCCTGTAGTAGATGATCTCATCGACCACCCTGTACCTGTCATCCGCCACCTGTCCATCCAGAACCTCACATGCAAATATGTCTTTGGAGTACTCCACTAAAATTCGAGCCCTCCAATCTGTGTCCAAGCTCATAAGAGATAACGTGGCTGGTCTACGTGAAAGGGCATCTGCTACCACGTTATTCTTACCCTTGACATACTCAATGTCAAAGTCATATGCTTGGATCTTACTAATCCACTTCTGCTGCCTCTCCTGTAACTGCTTCTGCTCCAAAAAGAACCTGAGGTTGTTGTGATCAGTCCTCACCCTGAACCTGTTCCCTACCAAATACTGTCGGAATTTGGCCAGTGCATGCATAATGGCCAACATCTCCTTGTCGTATATAGAATACAACCTCTCGTGTGGAAGGAGCTTCCGGCTCTCAAAGGCTATAGGGTGTCCTCCCTGCATCAATACTGCGTCGATCCCCTCTCCCGACGCATCATACTCCAAAACCAATGGCTGCGTAAAATCCGGCAATGCAAGCACTGGGCAGCTACTCATCACCTCCTTCAGCCTGTCAAAGGCTCGCTGCGTTGTATCCAACCAACTGAATGCCCCTTTCTTCGTCAAATCTGTAAGGGGTGAAGCAAGCTGTGAGAAAATCTTGACGAACTTCCTGTAATAAGTACATATGCCAATGAACCCTCGAAGTTCTGTCACGTTCCTCGGCTCTGGCCAATCTCTGATGGCCCTGATCTTTTCCTCATGGACTCTCACTCTGTCCACTCCAATAATGTGACCCAAATACAACATCTCCGTCATCCCAAACTCACACTTGGAGAGCTTAGCATAGAATTGTTGCTCTTCCAAGATATGTAGTACTGCCTCTATATGTTGGAGATGCTCCTCCCAAGTCCTGCTATATATGATTATGTCATCGAAAAGACAAATACAAACTTCCTCGGGTGACTGCGGAAGATATTGTTCATGCAAGACTGAAAAGTAGCTGGGGCATTGGTTAGCCCAAAAGGCATAACCAAAAACTCAAAGTGCTCATAATGACACCTAAAGGCGGTCTTGGGAATGTCCTGTTCCCTCACGCGAATCTGATGGTACCCCGATCTCAAATCAATCTTCGAGAAGAACTTGGCTCCTCTCAGCTCATCCATCAACTCATCAATCCTGGGTATAGGATACCTGTTCTTCAGGGTCTTCTTGTTCAAGGCCTTGTAGTCAATACACATCCTCAAGGTGCCGTCCTTCTTCTTCACCAACGCCACGGAAGAAGCAAATGGACTCATGCTCGGTCTGATGTGCCCAAGAGCTAGCAACTCCTAGATGGCCCACTCAATCTCATCCCGATAGGCTTTGGGATGCCTATAGGGGGTAGTAATCACCGCCTGAATGCCCTACTCAAGCTCAATGGTGTGCTCGAACCCTTGGTCCGGTGGCCAACCTGGTGGTATATCCCCAAACACTGCATCATACCTGTCAAGGATGGCCTGTATATCAGGATGAACTGCCTGACCTGTGATCTCTGCCTCTGATGCCCACAACTCAACCGCCCACTCTATGTCTCCCTTCCGGAAATCTGCCTCCATTCGGTGTGCCGAAATAGTCTAAGGTGGGTAAGTGTGCATCCCGCGGATCTTCTCGTGCTTCCCGGTCTTCTTATCATCCCACTCCATCTCTAAGGCCTCCCAATCTGTGGTGACCTTCCCCAGAGTAATCAACCACTGAACACCCAATACCACATTGGTATCCGGTATGTTAACCACGAAAAAGTGATCAGTCACGGTGTAGGTACCCATCGTCATGGCTAACTCTGGTACATACTGGGCACACTGCATCATCTGGGCTCCTAGGACCAAAACTAAAAATCCGTTGAAGCTCTCGGTCAGTGTACCTCTCCTCTCGACCATCTGTGCGTCGATGAAGTTGTGGGTTGCCCCACTGTCAACCAAAACTGACACTCGTTGGCCACGAACTGTCCCTCGTACACGCAGCGTCAAATACTTGGGAACTCCTCGCAATGCTGCAAGGGTCCCTCCTGTGGGTGCAAAAGCTACACCTCCTGTCCCTGGAGGTGGAGGTGGCAACTGATCTTGGGTCGTCTGACTGTCTCCTGCCTCCTCGTCATCCCCTTCATCCTCTTCCCCGCTATAATCGAAGAAGACCTCAATGAAGTGTGCTTTGCCAGCAGCACACCTATGTCCTGGTGCCCACAGCTCCTGACAAGTAAATCTTAGCCGCTTCTTCTTCAGCTCCCTTCTGGCATCATCATCTGTCTGTGCCCGTCCTGGATTTCCCTTTGGAGGCGGAATCCTCACATCCTTCCCCTTGGGTTGGAAGCCCTGTCTTTGGGGGTAAGGTGTCTAAGTCCTGGGCAATGCATCCTGTAAGTCTCGGGTACTACTAATAGCATCCTGAAGTGTAGCTGGTCTAGTAGATCTAACTAGACCCCGAAGTGGCTCTGCTAACCCCTCCACAAACATATAGATCATCCGTGCTGCGGATAGATCTGGCACCATCACTGAAACCCTCAAGAAATCTGCAATGTATGTCTCTGGGCTCCCAGTCTGCTTGAGCCTCGTCAGCTCAACAAAGTGTTGTTCCGGATCCCTCCGATCAAATCGCTCCATCAATCTACTAGTAAACTCGGCATACGTCGTCATTGTAGAGTGTCCAAGTGTGACCATCCCATGGAACAACTAGTCCTGAACCTCACCATCCAAATGTAATGTCGCCACCTTGATGGCCTCCGTCTCCGACATCTGGTTAAGCTGGAAATAGATGTCCAGCTTCTCCACCCAAGACTTTGTCGAACTGTTTGATGACCCATCAAACGTAGGCAAATGGAATCTGCTAGATGTGCGGTCGCTATCTCCATCATGATAATGTCAGTGCCCTCTATGATGGTCGTGGGGTCTACTGTCTCGCTGGAGCTGAACAAAATATCGGAATGAGAGAGCATCCCTGAACTCCTACCCATATCCCTGATACTCTGCAAAATACTCGCCCATGTGTCCGGGCTCTGCCTCCTGCTGGGCTCCTGCCCCTGTGTCTGCTCCCAAGAAAGTGAGCATGGTAGAGCATGTAGGTACATGTGAAGCCATCGACTGAGTAGTATCACGTTGAGCAGCACCATGCTCTGGCAAATGGTGGGATGTACCTGATCCCTTACCTACCTGGAATACCCGTGGGGTCTCACGCTGTCTAGCCTCTACAGCGGTGAATCTCTGACCCATCACCTCAATCTGCCTCGCTAAATCCTACACCGATTTGAGGAGTGCCTCCCCAAACTGTTTGGCCTCAGTGTCATCTGCCATCGGCTCTCTCTGCTCTGAATCTAACACAGGCTCCTCCTGCTCTGCGTCTGTCACAGGCTCCTCCTACTCTGTGTCCACCACCCGAACACAATCTCCCTCTCCGTAGGTGTTCTACAACCTACGCTCACGATCTCTGTACTTCCTGCCTTTGTAACAAATATATGACCTCTTCCCCAGTGTCATAGACAACTAGCTCCACAGGTTGAGCCAGAACTATGCTCTGATACCACTGTAATCTCCCGTTTCGGGGATATCTCTAAAACACGGCAAACTCCAACCAGAGATGGACTGGAAGGGCGTTTACCAGATATGCCGCCTTTGAAAAGAGGACGGAATCTGGAGGCTACCTGGCCCTTTCCAGACTCTGTCTAAGAGTACGAGATAAACACACCAAGTGGTATAGAACTAGAATGCTCGAAAATATATAAGATAACAGTGCAGCAGACATACAATAGCATAGAAAGAATGTACGACAAATCATCCAGAAATATAGAGAGAGAATGCTAAGCCATTTTATTAAACTGAGAAATACAATGAAGTACAATAGGTGATCAGAGTGATGCCACCTAAACTTGCTCAGGGCAAGTGAAGAAATACTCTCAGAATACACAGGAAATGGCTGCTCTCTGAACTGCGTCCCAGCTGCTGGAAAACTGCCGTGTAGCTGCTACTGCTGAAATGAATTGATGACTAGGGGCTGTTCCCCTTGCCGGAATGAGCTGAAAATCTGGAACCCTCCTCTACTCACCAATCTCGACAAAACTCAGAAACCATATCAGAAATGGCTGACCCCCGAAAAACACCCCCTTGGGGAATTACGCTGGCCTCCAAGGCTCTACGCAGAGGCTGAATAGGAATGAATAAAATACGACCTCAAACTCCACCAAAATCCTCCCAAAGGCAAAGGCTGATCCTCTGCTCACTCTCCCGGCTCAAAACCCCTGCAAAAATCCCAATCCGGAGCTCCTCCTAAATGGACTGCATCCTCCCTCTCAATGACTGGGCAGTCTCTCTGAATGCTCGGCTCCGCAACAAAAACCAAACACCAAACCTCCCGCAAAATTTTGAAGAAACTACCTTGCCCAAGCAGGCACTCGAAGTCCCCCGGGGCTAAGGGCGAGATCTCTGATCGGAGACACTCAACGCACTAAACAGTGCCACAGACAGGCTAAACAGCCAGCGTGCTCAAGAAGTCAAAACGACCAGCTTAATATCATCAACAACAAATGAATGAAATGAGGAGGTTCCTCCCTCTTTATAACGTTGGCCTTCCTCCAAAACCCTAAGGCCTATCTCCTCAACGTAGCCTCCCTCTTGCCACGTGCTCATCCTCATCTGCACAGTCTCTTCTAGAGCATACGTGGGCCCCCTCTCTACGTGGTGCTTGGCCCCCCTTGGCTCCCTTTAAGTCACAATGTTGTGCTACTAGGGAGTGTGTTTTATTCCACTAAGTGAGTTAGACCCTCTCCACTCACCTTTTTTTTATTTATTAATAACTCTAGGCAGCAAAATTGAGCAAAATCGAATATTCCAATTAGCCACTGCTAATTAGGAATATTACATCAAGTTATCCAAATAGAACTTGTTGGAATCTTTCTTCTTTCATTCTTCAATAGCACCAAATACAGCCTCAATACTTCTCAAATCTTTTCTTTGCAAATCCATCTGTAGTACTTTCATCCTTTCTCCAAGGTATTCTTATGACTGTTATAATATGCCCTCTCTCTCAACTGGGGAGATGTATCCTTTCTTCTAACCATGTTCCCTCTCAACTTAGGGAGAACAATAGCATTAGATATACTTCATTCTTTCTCATGTCATCAAGGTCATCTTGATCATCATCATTCTTATATCTTCCTTCATCATGCTCATCATCATCTTCAATCACGAACATCTTTAACATCTTGAAGATTATGTACGTGCAAAACTTTAATAGCAAGTACAACCAAATACAAATATATAGATGCATGAAGTTAACTATATCAAGATCATATCATTACAATGGAAGCATCAAATACTTAAACCTAGTTAGGTTCATATTCAGCAGGGTTACATTTTACATTCTGTACTTCAATATCTTGTTAGGGTTTTGTCATAAACCCTAGACTCCATCTTCAAGACACAAAGCCTTAGATATCTGCAATAACAATCCAATCATAGTACTATACATATAAAGTTTCAACAATATGCTTTTAGAATGACAGACACTACTACGGTGTGTTGCAAACCCTACATTTTATCATCAAATCTAAACAATATTATCATGTCCTAGAATATCAATCTCTATTATGGTTTTGTTCCAAACCCTAGATTTCACAAACTAAAACATGAGTATCAACAATTAAGTTAGCATATCTAGGATGCACAAGCATTTCACATCAATATCTACTAGGTAAATCCAAGACAAAAACATCAATATATTGAAGTTAGATATACAACAATTTTGACCAGGATAGGATTTTGATCATATAGACAAATATACACCTAGGGTTTCATTCCCAAGATCTTACTAAAACTATTACAAGGGTTTTGTTCATAAACCCTAATTCACCAAACCCTAAAAATATACGGTTTTATTATATCCCCTAGACATTAGCAGTGAACCATAATGGATTAGGGTTTTTACCACAACATTACCAAAGCCCTAAACTTCAAAAGAATAAGATTTCAATATAAATTCTAGACTTAATCAACAACCCTTGAGTAGACTAGGGTTTCATTATTTAATATTGAACCCTTAGCAACAAGACGCTAGGGTTTTACAATGAACCCTAAAAGTTAGAGTTTCACAAGAATGATCAAATGGCAAGAGACAATATAACGAGGGTAGATTCAATCTAATGATTATCACCCTAACAAGAATCTCTATGATTCAAAACCCTAGACATAAAGATGTCAGTAATGTAAAACAAATTTCAAAAGAAAATGATCATACCTTTTGTATGTAGAAAACCTTGTAACAAAACTTGTAGTATAAGACATACCTTGAGTTGTTCTTTAACAAACCTTGTAGGACATCAGTTCTTGAAGGGCTTCCTTTGCAACAAAACTTCTTTCATGATTAAATTATATCAATTGAAGTTTCCTCCATAACCTTTGTGTGTTTCGCAAGCTTTCCTACCAAGGAAAATATAAAGAAAAGATTGAGTATGTAATACAAATAAATCTCGACGTGAGGAGGAAACCAAACATAAAAAATGAAACAAAGAACAATATACTTATATTTTGGTAGAGTGGTGAAGGCTCCCTCTTAATCCAATCTTTCTAAGGGATACCTACAACTTATCAAAACAACTTCAAGAATTTCTAACAAGACATATTAGATCTATCATCTATGAACCCTAAAAATCATAACATAAAACATTACAAAACTTAGAATAGTGGATTTAGAAGGATATGAGAGAGAAGACTCAATAGTATAAGTCTTTGACTTCAGATTCTTCAGTCTTGTTCTTCTAAGGTGGAGCTTCATTGGCAACATTTGGATCTTCTCTTTCTCTCCTTATTTCTTGGATTCTCAGGACATTGACTTTTGTAGTGTCCCATTTTATCACAATTGTAGCACTCAATCTTTGATAGATCAACCTTCTTCTTTGGTCCTTTGAACTTCTTGTATGTTCCCTTCTTCCTGTGATGAGCAGAGTAGGCATTTGAAGTGTTGTCTTCTTCATCCTCCTTGTTACTTACTAATGAGATGTGAGCTTCTTCTTGACTGCATGCATTCCACATTTTTTCCAAGGTATTTGTGTCTTTCCAACTGGTAAATCTTGATGCAAATGAGCTCCATGATTTTGATAGACCTAGTAGTGCAGCAATCATGAGTTCTTTCTCTGGTACAACTTCATCAATAGCTTGGATTTCATCTCTTATTCTAGAGATCCTTACAAAATATGATGACACAGTATCATCCTTTGTCATCTTCATTGTTCTTAGTTCATTCTTGACACTAGCTATCTGACCAATATTCTTGATGGTGAACAATTTGGAGAGAGCTTCATACATTTCTTAAGTGGAATCTATACTAGATATGTGTGGGATTAGAATGTCCTTCACTCCATCTACCATAAGATTCATGGCCAAGATGTCGATTTCCCTGAATTTCTCCTTTACTGCATCATCCATAGGTTTCTAAACATTTCCTTGAACAAGATCCAAAACTTTATGCTTAGCTAGAATCAGATCTATCCCCTTCTTCCATGCCCTGTAGTTGGAGGCTCCTTCTAGCTTATTTTCAGTCTTCATTGTGGTTGACATAGACTTTATAGATAGTAGGCTTCTCTTCTTATATGATCCTTTTCTTAATGACCTTCTTTTGTTCCTTCCTCCTTCACTCTTCTTTCAATTGACCTTCATGTTGACTTTTCCTTCCTTCTTCACCTTAGCTCTGATACCATGTTAGAAAATCAGAAAGACAGAAAGATTTTCTTATGTCGATAATTACTTGTGTTATTCTTGGATTCTTATTATCTTCTTTATGTTCTTCTTTTATCTTCTTTTCATCAAGCAATCATCAAATCAAAACATGAAGACCAACGACACCAGATATAGGCAATCAGCCAAGGCTAAAACCCCTCTATAGGGGAAAACCCAGTCAAACTCTTCCATTAGTAAATCAAATTGAGATAGACCAAGGCCCTAGACCAAAAAGACCTTCCTCCTCCACCAAGTCAACCTTCCAAGATGATTCAGCAAAGTCCGGTAGTCTCTTTTTGTCCAACAACTTCAGCCCAGCAACAATCCAGAATTTTGACCCTGGTAACTTCAGAATTTTGGCCCAGCTAAAATCCAGAATTTCGACCCCAACAACTTCAGAATTTTGGCCTAGCTACAATCCAGAATTTCAACCTCCAGCAACTTCAAAATTTTGGCCCTTCCAGCAACCCAACAACTTCACAAGTGTGAGACAAAGAGAGAGAAAATTTGACTTCTTATGCTTGAAAAATAATTCCTTCTCCTTCGCTAGGGTTTCCTTCCTCTTCCTTGAATTTCGCACCCTTTTTTGCCTCCAACAACTGCAAATTGAAATTTATGAGTTAATGCTCAAAATGACGTTGAATTGTTGCCTTTATATAGTGTTTGTGTGAGGTCGAATTCCCTTGATGAGGCCTACTTGTCCTTCTCTAAGGCTGACTTGGTGGAGGAATCCTAAATGACTTATTTTATATAAAAATAAATTTCTTTCTTGACTCAAGAAGCCCAAGAAGGGTCTTTTACATTATGACATGGACAACGACAGTTGACATAAACACTAGAAGCCTACAATGGAGGCTTTGACCTATTAACCAGTAACCGAAGCATGAAACCCATGCTTTAATAAGTCAATTTCTTTTATAATAAAATTTTGTTTTCTTTCTTTTGACAAATACCTTACATCATGACTCAAATACAATTATAAAGACCAATACTAGTTACATTTTTCAAAACATACTAGGGTAGCGAAGCCCTCATCTAACCAACAAACGCTCATTCTGTGGCACCAAGGCCTATTTGTGGCAATTTTGGGAGTAGCAAGGTGTGAAAATTTCTGAGCATAGAAATCCTACCGCTAACTATTGATTTACTTGTCCTACTTGTTTTATTTACACAAGTTATTTAACTGAATATTCAGAAAAACTTCGAAGTGAACACAAATAGCAACCTACACAAATACAGATCATTTACTGAACATCACGCACATATGACAAATGACACAGATTTTTCGGACAAATATCCCCGGAAAAACCCAATGCGGGAAAGCCAGTGCAGCAGATATGAGGGTTTATTACTATTAAGCAGCAATTTCTGAATATATCTAGGGTGCCATAAACTCGGCTCACCCAACAAAGAAAACCTCGACAAACAGATAAAATGTGAGATATACCTCACTCTCGCAAGTCCCGACTAGTCCGAATGAGCAACTAGTGAAACCCCAGCTAGCTTTGTGGAGCCTCTGCGTCAGCCTGCGTAGCCTTGGCTGAGGGACTGCGTCACCCTAGCTCTACGTGGACCTGCTTCTCCCGGATCTCGGTTTCAGCACTGCTGGCTCAGAAACCCTTGCTTCCGGCAAAATTTCGGACTTCTGCTTGGAGACACTACGCTGCCCCTGCATGAGCCTTGCGTCACCCTCCTGAGGGACTGCGTCACACCCTCTAATGGTTGCGCTGCCTCCAGTGCGTATTTGCTTCCCTTGCTCTGCGTTGTACTCTTGGCCCTCCTGGCCAATCACTGCATTTGCCCCTCACTGCAACTCCGAGGCACTCAGATCTGATCTTCGTTCGAAACTGCTCCGTTAGAAGAATTCGATCTCTTAGACTATGTGTGTGTCCTCCAATTGACCCCAAGCCCTTCCTTTATACTTTTCTCATTGACACATCAACAGTCGTGATCTAATCTCTAATCGACGACTAAGATTAAAAGAATGCTTGATCCATGTCACTTAGAACATTCTCACCACATGTGTAAATTAATTCACTTTAATTTTTTAATTTCCCTATGTTAGACTTAGGGTCCTCATTAAAAAATTTAACTATTTGAATAACTTTAACACCAGATGGAATTTCTCCATACGCTTTCTGGGTCTTGGAGATCTCATGTGTTCCAGCCCCTCCACAAAGTTTCGAAGCTACATCACACCCGATGCTACCCCAAAATATCAACACAAGGGACTCTTTAGCGCTTATCTTTGGAAGCACAGCATTTTTAGGGCAACTGTGACAGTGGCATTCTTCCGAAGCTCGGACAGTAGCTTTAGGCCAGCGAACAAACTAATCTAGGACAACAAAGTTAGCAGAGATATGCTCAAGCATTTCCTTGGCAACGAGGTGCAGTCAAGTGGGCGTTTGGAGGAAGAGAAGACCCAAGCAATTCATGGTAGCAGCCTACTTGCAATGGAGGGCCCAGCTTGTTGGAAAATCAGGAGACTTATGTATTTAGATTATTTTCCTTAACTTGATAATTACTTGTGATATTTGTTGGCCTTTTATTACTTTATTAGATCTTTGTTCATCAAGAAACTACCAAAAAACAATGAAGATCACAAGAGACTGAGTACACAAGATATAGGCTCCAAGCCAGGGCAAACCCCCTCTAAGGGGAAAACCCAGAAAATGCTTCTCTTCTTCTTTAGAATCTGCTTACAAAAGAGACTTCCAAGACCCAAAAGACCAAAGCCAACAAACCCTCCAAGCCCAAGACAACCCCCTATTGAGAATTTAGAGGGCGGTGATTAATTCATATTCTCTACTTGATAATCACTTGTGAACTTACTTATTTTACTTATGTCTTCTCACTTAGCTTATTAAGTCTTTCATCAAGTCAATAATCAAAAATACAAGAGACACAAAATTAGGCTCTTGGAGCGAGGGCAAAACCTCTCCCTCTTGGAGAGGAAAACCCACGAGAAATTCTTCTTATAGACTTTCAGATGACAAGTACCATAACCATGACACAGACCCTAGACCTTTATATGCCTTCAAGACCTTGTCACTTCATCTTCAATGACTCCTTGAGCTTATCCTTCTTTCTTGCACCTTTCTGCACCGACCAGCATCGTTCAGCACCAACCTTAGAGAGCTCGGTCCCTAATCTTCAATTTCTCCTTCACCTTGGATCGTTCTATGCTTCTTCTTGTCTAACTCTTATGCCCAAGATAGAGGTACATATTTTTGTGCCTATCCTTTTACATGCAGCCCTAGATTACCTTAACACAACACTTTAACCTACACCATCACTCAACTGAATGCAGCCCTAAACCTGCACCATAACACAGCTCTTTAATCTGCACCATAACACAGCAAAATGCAACCCTTAATTCACATCACAACATGGCTGAACGCAATCCTTAATCTCGCACTTACCTCAGACTTCTTCACATCAAAATGTCATTGATTCATTTGCACTTTAACTCTGTATTGACCATCACCTGAACGCAACCCTCTTCAGCATCTTGATCCGCACTAGAAAGCAGCATTAACTTCACACTTTCTCAATTCTAAAATTCCTACAACTTAGTCCGAAAATCTCAGACAAGTCTGAATCTGTTACACTATTCTTCTGCGTAGAACTTATAGGGCATATATAGTTGTTGTCACCTGTAATTTAGCCGACCTGTCCATAGGTTATGAAGCTGACCTTTATATGTTTATAGAGCCGACTTGTAGGGCTTATATTCCAGCGTGAAGGAGGTTGACTTGAGGGTTGTCTTGAGCCATTTCTCCATGGTTGAATGACAATGTCTTGAGGCATATTAATCTGACTAGACTTCTTCATATACATGACTCCTAAGTACATTTATAACTAGAAGACAAATCCTAATAGACATCAAGAAGAAGTCTATTGACCTATAATAAAACCTTGCTCATGAAACCCATGAAGCAAGCATAACCAAAATACATTTTATTATCTTAGTCTTCTTCTTTACATAAATACATAATTACATAGTCAATATGAAGACCAATCCTAGTTACACTTTTCAACACCCCCAGCAAGAACTTCCTTCACACAGCTTCCAGAACTTTGATATTGCTTCTTTGATGCTATAAATTCAGCCCCTGCAATAAAATTTTGGCCTCCTGCCACTACTTCAAAATTTTGACCTTCTGCAACTGTCAGCCTCACAAACCCAAGCGAGACAAGGAAAGAGATTCTTTGAAAAACTTTGACTTCTGCTCCTCTTCTTTGTCCTCCCAGCGTCTCTTCTTCACCTTCGCTATTGCAGATCGAACTTGCTTGAGATGAGTGACCAAATGAGTCGAGCTTCACTCCTTTATATAGCCCTTCTTGAGGGTCGAATTCCCTCCCTTTAGGCCAACATGATATGCTTCTTACGCCGACTTGGTCTTGGGCTTATTAATGGCTTTTTCTCGACAAAATAAATATTTTTCTTCAATACAATGAGTCCAAATGGGACTATGACACATGACCAATATCATAGAAAGACCTAGAAAGACCTTAAAGACCTAAAAATACTAAGAACATGCTTTTTGACTCAAACTTGAGTATGAAACCCATACTCCAAAATAAAATATATTTTCTTTTTCTTTATTTATAAAGAATATATAATGTCATGATTACAATTACATCATAATGAAGACCGAACCTAGTTACAATTTTCAACACAGCCATCTACCAAAGCATCCATAGATCATGATAGGGTCTATTAGGACATTGCTTGGGCAACAAAGTTGTAGTGAAGAACATTGTAGGTTGTCTCATGAAGCTATAATTTATTGGTGTTAAATAAGCCCAATATGTCGTTTTGCTAGTAGGATTTGACTAGTATTATAATCCTTGTGTTAATTGTTATTATACACCAAAAAAGACTTATTAAATGTGAATTGATGAGAATTGTCCACTTGGAAATGTTGGTGAATAGTCCTAGAAGTAAAATTGCAATTTGTAGTCTATTGTGAATTATTGACGAAAATCTACTACTTGCCTACACTATTGCACATTTAAGATCACCTTGTTTGAAAATGGAAGAAATATGGTGATATTGGTACAAACTGTTGGGAATCACGATTGTCGTTAGACCAAAACCCACAGGTGTTGGTAAACTGACCCATTGCCAGAATTAAGGATCATCGAGAGGTTGTTAAACCATGTCAGGACACATACAGAGAGGCGCTGACTTTTCTTCATGCAACAATCTCCCCCTAGCACGAGTCGAGTGTGTATCGAACCCGTGACCTGGGCTCTAATACCATTTGTTGGGAATCACGATTATCGTTAGACCAAAACCTGCGATGGACGCATCGCTAGAGTTAAGGATCATCATGAGGCTGTTAAACCATGTCATGACACACACCGAGAGGTGTTGACTTTTCTTCATGCAACACAAATTGGTCATATGTTCCTTTCAATCCCTAAAAGAAATTTCCCTAAGGGGCATTACATTTACTATCGTTGGTTTAATTGGATTTTGCACCTTCATGTCCACATCCTTGAGTCAGTCAAGGAAAACTTTGCCCTGGAGGTTGATGTAGTTAAAGGAAAGATAAAATCATAAGATGGCCATAACAAAAGAAGAAAAAAGTTAAAATGCAAAATATGGTTGTGAGTCGAGACAATAATTAGCGCATGGAAAAAATCCTAGCATAATCTCTACCCCCCTTAGAAGCCATAACTCGGTTCTTAAGCTCTAGATGCTCTATCACGTAATAAAGGAACCCTTACATGCCTCAACCCTGATGAACCAAAAGCCAGCTCATCATTAAGGGGTAAATCAATGCTACATCATTAAAAGCAGGCTTGGACACCTGACCTATGCTCCTTATCAAAGCATTATCAAAAAGAAGTAAAAGGCACACCAAAGGGGTGGACAAAGTATCCCAAGGAAAGGGGTACTCATGCCTCCATGATTTCTCTATTCATAGATCTATACACTTAGGATGATGGACCTCCATTAGCTGGTCCCCTGCCCATGGCACCTAGCCATGAAGCATTTCCCCCCAGTCGGCACCACTATCACAAACACGTATGAATTGACGGGTTGACCTCAAAAATGTCACCTCCCCTTAGGGGCTACAAGCACCTGATAGGGTTGACTATCTAGCCACCCCTGACGAGGTACATAACACTTTTACAGGACTTCTATCTAGTTATATATTTGATGGTGATCCTTGTTTGAAGTATTACTATGCCCTTAACAATTAAGTATGGTCCACTTTGATGCATCTATGGTCATTGTCTCTAATGAATGATTTCTTTCACTTGAGTTTGACAGTGGTTTTGTCATGTCGTATTTTACAAATCAGCAGAGGCCATGAGGGCACACATTCCATGCTTTCACTCCACATGATGCCCAAGTTATGCTACTCATCCAGAGAGCAGTGGTGACCTTGCAGATGTAGCATTTCCCCTCTATAACAAATCATTGGGCACTTTGATGATTGCAGTGGTTGGTTGACACCTCAAAGCACCCCAGATGTTGAAACATTGAGCTCACTTTACTTAGTGTTGGAGATTCTTGATGATGTACCCAGCAGACCCAACATGCCCCTAAGTTGGCCATGACAATGTTTGATGGGCATATAGCCTGATCCAGAGTCCAAATAATGATGGTCATCCCAAGGAGGGATTTGATGCACTGGTAAAAATACTTGTGAAAACTTTATCTCTATAAAAAAAATGATTCCTTGGGAGTCAGCATCCTCCTCAGTGCTTCACTACCTGCATACAATAAAGACTGCATAGATTATGCCCACAATTGAGCTTTGAAAACTCCATCTAACTAGATGATGCCACCATTCAATTTCCTCTTCAACTACTCTCAACGATCCTCAACCACCGAACAGACAAAATCCCCACTGCGGATTGTTTGCTTACCAGATACAAGCACAATCCTACACACATGTAAATGGACTACCTCCTAAACACATGTAATGCATATCATTCTAGATTGTGACAGAAACATCATGTGCCTATATGTATTTGAGGAGAATAGGCACGATTAGTTTGTCGATCAATATTGTTGTCTTCTCCTTTTTTTCACAAAAAAAAATAATCTCTCCATATAGTGAGCCTCCCTGCAATTTCTTACACAGATTTCAAGCGGATCCAATTCATACATCAACCTTCAGTAAATTACACCTTACCTCTATCCACCTTATCAAATCTACTGGACTTTGGATCGATCAAGATGTTGATTGCTGAGGTAAGATTTTATTCACAGGTGAATAAACACAACGCTAGAAACCACTGTTGTGTAAAGCGCAGCGTCTTAGGTGTTTACGTAGCATCTCCAGTGTATGCGCAACGCTTCCAATGTATGCGTAGCGCCTCAAAGGTGTTTGCGTAGCTTCTCAAAGGTGTTAGCGTAGCATCTCCAATGAAAACACAGGGTTAGGATTGTAAATGTCGAAACTCCACAATGCTACTAGAATTGAACTCTACCACTAGATCTGAAGTTCAAGGATCTATAATTTATTTATCAAAACTCTTTATCTACGTTTCCCTTGCATATGAACTTCCTCTTTTATGAGCCATACCATCTATGCCATTGCATTCCCACTAAAGGATACTCTGTTCTGGTGTTCTACCTCAAGGCTTGAATCGTTGAATCAGCAGCCATGATCTTTATACGCAAATGACTTCCATTCTCAACTGGAAACAGTTCTAGCTTTTCTCCTCAGTGAGCTTTGCCAGCGCTGAAATCTTAAGTCTACAATAAGACTTTGATACAATCTTCGATTCAACCCATTCAACAAGATTCATTATGGCATACTAATGCCTTTTTATATGCAAACGTCCAACGAACTTTGTACAAATCAGGATCTGTATGTGTAGATTTAATACAAAGATAATAATAGCATAGCATGGTCCATTCAGAATATACACAGATAACACAAAGCATAATGAAACTCTATTTCATTAAATAATATTGCTCAAACATCGACTCAGACACTCTCTCGTTCCTCTTTTCCTGTAGGCCTCAATATGCATTTTCTCGGCCTCTCCTCACACTCCCACACACTAATCCTCTCTACTCTACCTCTCTCCTATCTTCTCTTTTCGAATTTACAACACAAAATATCAAACTAACTAACAGCTTCCTTCCACAAATGAAGGAGTTCCTATTTTTTTTAGTGCACAAAATCCTATCATGACTCGATGATCTAACTACTTGGCTTGATCTCCTCGCAGGGAGGATCAACTTGCCACTTATCCCTATTTTTACTCAGAATTTGACAACAAATAACTACTCACATAAATTGCAATCAATAAGACACTAAGTAATCAATTTTCCTCCAACCCCTCGTTAACCACAACATGTGAACACACAATCACATTGCTGGCTAAGGCTAGATGCTCTTGCATAAGGATTATACCACCTCTTGGAGCTCCAATGCTTGAGAGAGATTACACAACATTGTCTTTATAGCCTGCTTTGAGATGATGCAAAACACCCATAGTTGGCTTTCGACAAGAGATGGAGATGACAGATGGAGGCATTCTAAGCAATGATTTGAGAGCTTCCCCTCAATCATTTGACTGATTATGATGCTTGGAGATGCATCTTGCCCATTCCATGCATGTTTGGAGCTTTACTTGCCCTAAAAAAGAATGCCATCATGCTAGAGAGGAGTTTCGACCCACACGTGTGGTCTTTTTGTGGTTTATTTTATTGTACTGAGCTATTGGGTTAACTTGTAACCCAATTTCTTTGTGTACACTCAAAATTAAACTTATCATAGCGCTTTTGGGCTAATTAATGAGAATGCTTAACCTCATACAAATAGAGGATCACTCATTGTTATTTTTCATCATCACTCATGGATTTTTGCCTCCTTTAGAGAGCTCGACTTAGCCTTGTGTAACTCGTTACTCGTGGAGATGTGATCTTTTTGGAGCTATTGCTATTAGGGATTGATTTTTGTCTTCGAGATGTCTTTTTAGGATTGAAAAAAGCCTATTTCATGGAAGAATTGCAAATTTAATTGCAGATTTTTATTGTTTTTCATGTGATTAATTAATGCTAGAGTTTTTTTTGTGCCATGTCTAAATGCATATTATTTATAGAAATTTTTTGTTGATTGTTACATGTCAAATTTATCTTCCTTGAAAACCATAGGGGACATCTTAGCGAGCTTACCCTACTTAATTTCTCCCCTCACAAAATAGATAGTTAGGGTTTGTACAACATAAAACTATGTTTCCCCCCTTACTCCAAAGCATTAATTAACCTTCTCTTAAATTTAGCCCTAAGACTCCATCACCCATGAAGATATATGCACTAGTATTCTTATTGATGGTCATGTTACCACACAATCTACCATGGCCCTAAGGAAGGGAAAACCTAAGGGACAACTACTAGACTACACGACAACAATGGGACTGTGAACCACTATCACCTTAGTCAAAGTCCTCCGCTCTTTACAAACTTTCACTGATGGGAGGGGTCCTGGTAGGAAGGGAATCACTTAGAATAAATAGATCAATGATTTAGGTGTGAAGTGATTCCAAAAATCCCATTCAAAGAGAGACACGATAATGGTTCAATGCTTTAAGGAAGCAAAAGACTCTCCAAGAAAGACCTAGGAGGAGATCAAGACTTAGGATTTGAGACTTATGATGATAATAGGTATTCCTAAGGTCACGATGCCAAGTGATGGGATAGGTAATGAAAATTGGCAGCTCGGGGATGAATTTCCTTAAATAAAATTCCATTTCTAACAATTCTAGAGTGACTTTCTAAAAATAGAAATTCATGTCTACCATCTCAAGTATGACTTTCTAGAAATAGTAAATCACCTTGTATCAATTGGTAATCAAGTACAATTGATTGAAATTCACTCAACTTATCATTAATCAATCCTAATAGTTCTCAATATTATCATTATCCTTATGATACTATGATATTATTATCAAAAAGAAAATCAAGTAACCCTACCTTCATACTTCGCACTCGTCTCTCGTTAATGTCTCACGTGACTCTACGTTACTCTCTCTCTCCCTCTCTCATTAAAGTCTTGGCCTATTCCTCTTACACACTCATTGAAGGCATGTCATAAAAGATTCATCTTACACACTCATTAAAGCATCTGTTACACACTCTCTTAAATGCATAAGTTACAAAGGCATGTGTACCCCTCCTTAAATGGCATTTGTTACCCTCTCTCCTTAATGACATGAGTTACTCTTCCTAAAAGGGCATGAGTTACACTCAAAGCATGCAATATTCCTCCATTGAAGGCATGTGTTGCCTCTCTCCTTAATGGCTTAAGTTACTCTTCCCTATTTGGCATACAAGTTACTCTAAGCCATGCTCCTCCTTTATGGCATGAATTTGTTGCTTCTCCTATATATACGTGCCTCATATATTCTCCCCTTACTACTTGTGCATTGTGAAAGAAGGATTTGAAATTGAGAGAGAGAGTTGGAGAGACTTGAAGAAGATTGTGATGAAGAGAGACTTGGAGTGTAAGAGTAGAACTTGAAGGTTGATTCAGTATTTGCATCAATTGCTGGTATCAGTAATCTTCATGCTACAACATGTTCAGATTTGGGTGAACTTACTCATTTTCTTGATCTCTCATTGTACTTTGTATCTTTGCTGAATAATTGATATCTAATAGAAGAAGAATTTAGTTGGGTTTTGCCCTAGTCATTGGACCTAAATTCTTTGTCTCATTATGTTCTTGGTTGTCTTCCATTGTGCATTTGGTTTATGTTCTATCTACAATTGCTTAACTAATATTGCAGCATAACGAAGTTTTGTAATCAGTGATTGTTATAGCATAGAACATTTGATTTTAACATGCTATCAGAGCTTTGGTGAAGACAATCCCAAGAAGATAAAGAGTTGTCACTTCTTATTTGTTGCTGAAATAAAGAGCCTTGTTGCTCCTTCCTTGCTGCTGAAATCTTACTTGTTGCTCCTTCCTTGTTGCTGAAATCTTGTTGCTCCTTACTTACTACTGAAATCTTACTTGTTGCTCCTTTCTTGCTATCAAAATCTTACTTGCTGCCCCTTTGAAGATCCTATTTGTTGTTGAAATAAGGAGATCTTATTTGCTATCCTATTTGTTGTTGAAATAAGGAGATCTTATTTGTTGTCCTGACTGGTGTTGAAATAAGGAGATCTTATTTGTTGTCCTGTTTGCTGCTGAAATTTGTTTGACTTGATCAAGATGTGTTCTTCTTACTTCGAGAATGAAGAGAAGTTGAATGATGCTTCAAATTTTGGTCCATGGAAGGCGAGTGTTACCTGTCATTTTGTCACCATGACACTTGACGATCAATATGGATCTATCACCATCCATACTCATGCTTCCTTGCAAATCAAACATTCATATTCCTTGACCAAGTCATGAATTTTGGGAAAAATGACTCTTTAAACTCTTAAATATTACTTGCGCACTTTATATAGTCATTTCCTGTGCATGCACTGATACTGATAAGGTTCCCTGCGCAGTTTTGCGCTCTGTTTTCCATATAAAAGTGCGCAACTAACTCAAAATAAAGTAAAAAAAAAAAAAGTAAGTTCTAGAAGCATAGTTGGGTGAATATATCCCAACTAGAAGCCTCTGAGTCATATCAGTTTGAGACAAACCCCTCCAATCATGGAGCTAATTCTGTTGGATCATGGAACCTTAATCCCCTCATTTCTGGATCTCACCCCTCTTTGGTGAATCTAAAACCTCCTCAATTTCTCCTATAAATTGAGTTGAGACATCAGGGTTAGCGGAGCCCACATATAGTATCTTATGCTGGTATTTTTGGATTGGAGAGTTTGTTAACCAAGGAGGAAGAATGGAGGCATTCGAGAGGAACCTATACGACATCAAGGCTTGGTTGTAAGATTTCTCTCTGTTCTCTGATAATACATTTGGGTACTTTTTCTCACTGATTTGTTTTCTTGGATTTGTGAATGATTTGTGTTCATCTACTCATTAAAACAATTTCATTTCCTAATCTCCTTGATCATTAGGTTAAGTTGGTTTTTAGATTATTATTATGTTGCAAATGCCTTTGATCCTTTGCATGTTTGTGGTTGCAGGTTTCTTCTAAGCATTGAGGAGCTTCATCGGAGCATAGTGCGAGGTCTTCATTTGGCATTTCGTGGAAAAGGTAAGAGCATCATCCTCTTCTCCTAGTTTTAGTAATCTAAAAACTGTTAACTTAGGGAAAGAGATATCCTCGTGTTTTGTTTGTTTCTAGTTCTCCATTGGGACTCTAGGGAGATCGCTCTTGTCTGCAAGAGGGATTTATCCAAGTAACAAATTAGCCACTTCACTGGGGAACGTCTTAGTTCTCTTAGTTTTCTTTGGTTTAACTTTCTTTTTTTACTAGTTTGATTGCCTCTGAATGTTGTATAAGTGATGACCTTTTAGATCCTCTGGGTTGGGTGCCTTGTTTTTTATTTTTTCTAAAATTTCTCGCCCCTGCATGGTTCGGTTTTAGCAACAGAGCGCAGTATTGTGCAATTTGCAGTATAACACAATGCGCATACGCACTGGATTACATTGGTTACCTGCACACCCCTTGGAAATTTTTCAAAAAATGAATTTCCTTCTTAGTTCTCTTAGTTTTCTTTGGTTTCACTTTCTTTTTTTACTTGTTTGACTATCTTTGGATGTTGTATAAGTGATGACCTTTTAGATCCTCTGAGTTGGGTGCCCTGTTTTTTATTTTTCTAAAATTTCTCGCCCCTGCGCGGTTTTGTTTTAGCAACAGAGTGCATTATTGCACAATTTTGCAAGTATAACACAGTGCGCATACGCACTGGATTACACTGGTTACCTACGCACCCCCTGGAAATTTTTCAAAAAATGAATTTCCTTCTTGTCAGAGTCTGATTTCTAATTTCTAAGTGGTCATTTTTGCTTATGTCAAACTTTAGGACCTATTTGTGAGCTTATTTTGTTTGCCTTCGTGTCAATTTTTGATAGTTCATCCCTTTTCCATTTTTGGAGTAGGATTTGCCCTGATTGGTTTAATTGCTCTGTTTGGAAAGATATATTGCCTCTATAGATTGTTGCTTTTCTGTCTTTTTCTTCCAGATATACCAGGTGTGTTGTTAATCTTGCTCGTTTGAGTGTTTTGTTTTGCTCATTTTGTGAAAGAAAGCTTCTAGATTCGTGAAGTATGGTTTGTCTCGAAAAACTAGTGTTTTGTGAAATTACTTTTGCTTGTTGAGTGAAAAAAGTGATTTGTTTTGCTTTCAATTTGAAGTAATCATAAAAATACACTTGTAGGCATCATTAGTTAAATCTTTTATTAAGAGCTTTTGTTTTCAAAAGTTTTTCATAAATTTTAGGGTTTTTGTGTTTTTTTATCAATTTTGAGTATTTGGGAACAATTGTTTGAAAAAAGAATCATATGTTTTGGCTTAGAGCGAACAAAAATTTTCATTAAAGTTTCATTGAATAAACTTCAAAGTGAATTGGTTTCTTTATGAAAAACACTGATATGAGATTTTTTAGGAAATTGGCACTTTCAAGTTCAAAGAACCTCTAACTTTCCCTTAACTAGGAGGAATTCATCAAAATGAAAAGTTGCATATTCATTGTTGAGTGCATTAGAGTATTTTGAGTCAGTCGCAACATCATCAAGTTTCATTTTCGTACCCCTCTGCGTAATAACTAGCAACCAAATTAACACAGCGCTAATTAAAATTAATCTAGATATTTTTATATTTTCTAGGGCTCATTCCACCAATTTAGATCAGGTTTAGTGCTTTGGAATAGGGAAGTGCTTAACTTTCCAAAGCAAATAAACAAACAAATAGTATCTCGTGGAAGGAAAAATTCCAATTTGTTACAATTTTGCTCTGGGAAGCTCTTCGTAAAAGAGTGAAGCACGAGGTCATGTCAGACCCAGTGGAGTAATCATACCTACTTCATTGGTAAAGATAGAAGATGTGCACGCATTACAAACGGTAAACCTCGCATTAACCATTGTCGAGGAGCCTGGGATCACTTGTCAGTAAACCTCGGATTTACCGTGTCGAGGAGCTTTCAAGGGGATTTAGCTTTGTTACTCTGCCCTTGCGTGCATATCGGGCCACAAACTGTTCCCCCAAGTTTAATTGTCTCAGTTGGTAACCTTAGTGGCTATAATCTTAGGATTTTTCAAAAGGTGACAGTGGAGGGAAGGTCCCACTGTACCTGGAGCAGACGTTGACTAGACTCACTTGGACTTTTTGGAGGGCTATCTTCACTCAAGATGGCATAGTGAAGTTACTTGCACCAGACTGTTTCATTAAGAAGGTTGTCAAGGTAACTATTCCAACCACTAGTGCTCCACATTGATCTCTGTGAGGATGGATTTCATCACCAACTAGTGATTTTATCGTGGAAACATATTGTTTGACCCCTCTGCGTAACTAGCAAGCAAATTAACACAACGCTAATTAAAATTAATCTAGATATTTTTATATTTTCTAGGGCTCATTCCACCAATTTAGATCAGGTTTAGTGCTTTGGAATAGGGAAGTACTTAACTTTCCAAAGCAAATAAACAAACAAATAGTATCTCGTGGTAGGGAAAATTCCAATCGTTGCAATTTTGCTCTGGGAAGCTCTTTGTTAAAGAGTGAAACACGAGGTCATGTCAAACCCAGTGGAGTAATCATACCTACTTCATTGGTAAAGAGAGAAGATGTGCACGCATTACAAACAGTAAACCTCGGATTAACCATTGTCGAGGAGCCTGGGATCACTTGTCAATAAACCTCGGATTTACCGTGTCGAGGAGCTTTCAAGGGGATTTAGCTTTGTTACTCTGCCCTTGCGTGCATATCGGGCCACCAACTGTTCCCCCAGGTTTGATTGTCTCAGTTGGTAACCTTAGTGGCTATAATCTTAAGATTTTTCAAAAGGTGACGGTGAAGGGAAGGCCCCACTGTACCAGGAGCAGACATTGACTAGACTCACTTGGACTTTTTGGAGGGCTATCTTCACTCGAGATGGCGTAGTGGAGTTACTTGCACCAGACTGTTTCATTAAGAAGGTTGTCAAGGTAACTTTTCCAACCACCAACTAGTGTTTTTATTGTGGAAACTTCTAGATTTTATAGCGTGTGTTCAATTCTTTGTTTATTTTTAGAGGCCTTAGGTGTGATTTATTGAACTTTTGTGATTTTGTGTGTTAAAAATTAATCGTGGCTGAATTACTGAGAACTTCACGTAGAATGCAAGGGAAACCCCCCGAATACACACTAAGTCAGTTGGAGAAAATTAAAACTGAAAGGGCAAAATCAACAGGAACCATGTCTTCAGAACAACCAAAGTCATCTATTGTGATTCATCCTGATTTTGAAGTAACTAGACCTCAGGAATTTGAAACAAGTTTAGAATAAGATCCACTAGAAATTTCTGAAGCAGTCACAGTAGAATTTGTTACTGGTGAACTCTCTGATACACAATTCTTTGAACCAGAAAAATTTCTGAACCTCAGTCTAATTTTACAGAACCTGAGTCGCCTTCGATTGTTATAGCCCCTACTCTTGGTCGTCCTCGTTCACAACGAGTAAAACTCCTCATCACTGAGAATCTTCCTCCTGGCCTTATTAGCATTTAAGAGATAACTGACGACGAAGAAGAGCAAGAAATTCCTTCTCGTCAAATTTCTTTAGACTTATGGCCCGGTGAACAAAACTTTCATTTAGATTTACCTTTTTCTCCTTTTCAACCAAATCCTTGGTACCTTACCATCCCTAACTTTATACATTCATCTGGTTACGGTCATCCACGTCGTTGAATCCCAATTTACTCTTTACCTAGATATAGTATGTCTGATATGGCTTCTAGGAACATGTCTACTGATTCATCCATGCTCTCATCTTCCCCAGAAAACTTATTGTACAGTGGTCCTTCTATTCCTGCTAGGTACCAGTCATTTGAACTTTTTCAGGAGCATCTCCTTCCCCTCAAGATTCTACTGTGTCCACTGGTTTAACAAAGTCTACTGCCCAAAATTGGACTATGGACTATATTTATATGCTTTCCGGGAATACCCCTCAAGTTAACTCATCATGTGCTTACATCCCGCCTAGGGGGCAACAGCCTCTTCCAAGAGGACAACCTTATACAGGAACTTATCCTACGGTTGTAGGGCAACCTTTACCTGGTAATTATCAAAGTTATGGTCCAATGCCTCAAACTGGCTATGGTCAACCTTATGCGTCACAACCCTTAAGAGGAACTCCTTGTCCAGGGATGAACACTATATGGAATCCTTCATTTACTCAACGGCCTTTGCAATCTACCCCGCAGATGCCTTACAATCAACCCACTCAGCCAACTGGACCATTTGGTTATACTCAAGTCCAACAAACTATTCAAGGAATACCTCAAATTACACCAGGGCATCTGTGCCAAGTAGTCAGCAGGCTGGCCCGAGTACTCCTCGTACTCCCGTCCAACCTATTGTGCAAACGTTCGTTCAGCAAACCGGAATTCTTCACACGCCCATCCCGAGAGTTTCTCAAGTCTCTATTGCCACTGCCCCTCAAATGTCAATGTCGACTGCCACACAGGCCATCCCCCATATTACCATTTATCAAACTGGAGCTACAATCCAATCTATACTTCTAGTATCTTTGGGACATCCTGGTGTAGTAGCCACGCAAACAAGTCAACCTTTTCAAAGTCAATTTGTTCAAGGCCAACCATTTCAAAGACAATATCAATTCGGACAAATGAGACTAAATCTACCTTTCCAGAGTCAACCATACCCTGGTCACACATTTCAGATACCAGATCAACCTCAATTTGGTATGGCTAAACCTGGATACCCTGGAGGTATGCACATTCCAACTGCTCAGGCTATTCCAGGATATCCTGGATACCCTCCTCCGGGTACCGGACTTGTCCCTCAAGGTTATCAATTTGCTCAGCAAGACCTTAACCAGCAGTTACCTTTTATAGCAACTTTGGATTTACCAGACTTGTCTCTGCTAACAAATGATCCTATTTGTTATTTTCATTTTTGGCCGGCCATGCCTACTAAATTGCCCAGTGACGTTCCAAAGTTTGAAGGAAAATTAGGAGAGGACCCTTCAAACCATGTTATGACTTATCATTTGTGGTGCGCATCCAACTCTCTAATTGATGATTCCATTCGATTAAGACTTTTTGAAAGAACCTAGATTGGTTCAGCAGCGAAGTGATACATTGAGTTACCACGAGCCTCTTTCAACAATTTCAATGCCTTACCCATTGCTTTCCTAACTCATTTTCAGCTACTAGTCCGTTATGATAATGGTACTGAACTTTTGACCTCACTCAAACAAAGTATGTCTACTTATATTTCAGATCACATTCATGAATGGAGACGTAGACGCGGTTTGGTCAAAGTTTTCACTCTAGATCAAATGTTGGTTGAATGGTTTATTAAGTCTTTACTTCCAAATATTACTGAAGATGTAGCCAAAGGAGGTGTTGTCACGAAAGAGCACGTTATTGCTCAAGCCCAATATCTAGACCTCGTTTACACGAAGTCTGGCACTTTGTATGAAAAGATTCCATATTTACCTCGCCCAGGTCAAGTCAATACAACTCCTTCCGGCTCTCATGTCGCAGATGGTGTAATCAGTACAGTTAACACATCTAAGAGTAAGAAGAAACAATCTAAATCTACCACTCTGATTATAACTTTACCTGATTCAGCTAAAGGAGACTCTTCTCTAGAAAATACTTCCGAAATTAACGTTGTAGATTCATCTACCGCTAACACCAAGTCAACCAAAGGTAAAAAGAAAGCGAAGGGTAAAAACAAACAGAACAACTCTTCAAAAGAGAAAGCAGATAAAACTGAACCATCTAACGAGAAAAAGAAACCTCGTTATCCATGTTTAATTTGTGACGAAGATCATTTCATAAAAAAATGCTCCCATCAGGCTGAGGTAACTAAGTTCGTCAAAGGTTCACCCAAACCCGTTGTTCTTAAAGATCCATTTCCTTCACAGGATGGTAAAATGATTTCTCACAATGCATCCTCTTCCAATTCATCAGCGGATATCTTGATGATGTCCTCTCAAGTTATGGTTGCAACGCGATCTCAAGATTATGGATCTAAGGGCCCTATCAATGGAAAGGAAACTGGATCATCCAGTCAACCTCCCACGTCAACTCCTACTTCCGAACCATTACAAATCAAGAAACCTAGTTCTGATCTGGTAATTAAACCGCCTGCTAAAGTTGTTCTTCAAAAATCAGCTTTCAATCCACATGCGAGAGTTGTTCAGAGTTACAACATTGTTGAAGATTTGGCTATGTCACGTTTAGCAATGTTGGCCCTCGAAGTGCTGCAAACTTGCCTTGCCCAGAGGAAGTTACTCTTATCAGCTATTGGAGCTATTGACCCTCACGACTCTAATCTCATGATCTTTGATCTCGACAATTTTGTACCTAGACTCCCACACCAAATGGCTTTTCAAATACCTATCTTCGTCAAATCTAAGCAAGTTTTTCGCACAGTAATTGATGAGAGAGCATCTACATGTATAATGTTTTTGGTTAGTTGGAAAACTCTTGGTTCTCCAACAATCAATCAATCACCCACAATTTTGAAAGCCTTCGATGGAAGAGGTTTTTGCCCTTTTGGAATTCTTCGAGATTTACCCATAGAGATGGAAGGAAAAATTGTTACAGTTGAGGTGGAGGTCGTTGATGCCCCGCTTGACTACAACCTTATGTTAGGAAGAAGTTGGTCTTATGCTATGACAGTTGTATTTTCCTCGGTTTTTCGACTTATAATGTTCCCCCATAAAGGGAAGATTGTCAAAGTTGATCAATACTTCAGATCCTGCCTCTACGGATAGTGTCCCTTATGTTGGAAAGTCGATTATTCCCTATGAAGATGTTGGAGTAGGATTGCTTAAGGATTCAGCTCTTATGGGAACTTTTGTCGTGCCTCCTCCAAATATTCCCCATACTATTGTGAATATCAACATGATTACGTCAAGCACAAATGCCATTTGATGAACCTTGGATTGTCCCTTTAGAATCTAAGTTGGACCTCTATGGCAGTGAAATGCCTTTGAGTCCGTACGAAATGGCATATGTCGCGGTTCAATCACTTTCTGACCCCCAACCAATTGAAACTGATCAAGTGAATGTGATCAGTGAGTCTTCTCATTTATCAGGCTTAACAACAACGCCTTTTTCTGATCCTTTCCACCAAGTATTTACAACTGACGAAAGTGTTCAGGAAATTATGTTATTAGTGATTTACCTTAGGACGATCTTCACTATCGCTCCTCTTTTCTACAGGACCTTGATAAACTTGAGAATGACTTTTCAAAAATATTTTCGGTTGAATATGTCGACAAATTTCAAAATACCATGTCAATCCTTCATTCGAATTCCGAGACGAATTTAGGAAACATTTCGGCAACAATTCCAATTGACATTTCGGCCAAACAAGGAATAACTGAGAACATTCATATAGGTGCTTCATGCTCAATTGATGAAATCAACATGTACAAAGCCCTATTCCAGGAATTTTGTGACATTTCTGCCTAGTCTTACGAAGAAATACCAGGAATTGATCCCAGTATTGCAGTTCACGAAATCAAGACGTACCGAGATGCTAAACCTATTAGGCAAAGATTACGCCCAATTCATTAGTGGAAACCAGCTACTATTAAAGCTGAGGTTGAAAATTTAGTTTGAGCAGGTTTTATTTATCCTATTCCCTTAACTGATTGGGTATCCAATATTGTTCGAGTGAACAAAAAACAGGGAACTATCAAAGTATGTGTCAATTATAGGGATGTCAATAAGGCTTGTCCTAAAGAAAATTATCCTACCCCTTACATCGACCAGATTGTTGACGATTGTGTTGGTCAATAATTGTCATTGAATGGAATATAAGCTCTATTAATGAGCTCTCTTAATGGAAGATTGATAGATGCTGCACTATGACATATGATGACATGGAAGACACACCATGATGAAGAAGCTCTAATGATCTCTTACTGTCCCAATCACCTTCTGCACTAAAATTTTATGAAAGTCACAAAGAAAAATAAATTTAGACACCTTGGAGGCATCCTTTCACAATGAATCCTAGACCATATTAAAGAGGATTTTTCCCTCTTTCCAACAAGCTCTTACTTGCCCCGAAACTCCCAATAGTTTGTGAGAAATTGAATTTTTAAGATAAAAAAATATATATTTGCAGTCAAGCCGACCTATGTAGTCATATAATGTCGACCTTTTTTCAATGGTTATGTCTCTTCATAGGGACAAACAACTATATATATAAATCCGTGTTTCATTCATTTCTGGCCAGCAATTCGGTGAAGAACATCTAAGAAAAACAGAACATTGAGGAGAGTTCACATCTTGTGAACTAAGGCCGAGGAGGACTTAAAAAATAAATTGATTGGGTTATCCTTCCATTGAGATTTCGAACAGTGTACAGTAATCTGTGAAGGGTTAGACTTGTACAAAATTTCGGACCTTAACCTCAATTCCTGTGATTAGTTTGAAGAGCTTGGATCTGCTGTGAAGACCAGAGAAACTTGGATCTGTAGCTTAGCCTGTGGAGAATCAAAGTAGGGCTCAGACAGTCACCAATAAGAAAATCAGACCAACAATAAACCTTGAAGAATAGTCACCTCTGGAAGCCTCGGATCAGTAAATAGAGGGCTCAAATCTGTGGATAAAATTGCACCTGTGACAACCACCTGTGGGAGACCGGACTGGTGGACAGGCCTTTATTGAAGACTCCTCCAAGCTTGGACTTGCAGTAGTCTTCGAACCTGTGATCTAAGTTTTTGAGGAGCTCAGACAATTTTTCTTATGCTTGGATTACAGTCCTTTCTGAAGGGTCTGGACTTAGTAATCTGTGGCTTATTTCAAACTCGGTCTAATCACCCAAGGAGGGAAAATCACCTATAATAGATTGGATTGACGACTAGGAGAAGAAGGATTGCAGTCCAGTGGTATATCTCAAGACCAGTTCCGTGGACAGTCACTCAGACTTATGTGAGGACTATTGAAGTCACATGATGGAAAAAGTATAGTGAAGAAATAACAGTGAAGAATCTTGTTGATGACAGTCAAGTAAGTACATCACACATTTTCTATTAAAAAGAAGACTGAGGGATTGGTGTCCTTGGGGTAGGTGCCCCTAAACACAAGGTTGGTGCCTTGAGAAGATAGGGTCGAAGCCCTAGAGGTCGGAGCCTCATCAAAGTCCAAGTTGGTGCTTGGAAATCAGGTTGGTGCCTGTTTCATTAAAAGGGTTGGTGCCCTTCTCTCATCTATTGTATACTATTATTAAAAAGGGATTGAAGTTCTCTTTAATTCTTAATATCATTATTATATATATCTCTTTGTCTTTAATTGTGAAGAATCTAACTGGCAATAATTAACAATTGAAAAGAAATATTGATTCACCCCCTTCTCAGTATTTCCAACAATCGGTTTCAGAGCTAGCTTCTTCATTATTAGCCTAACAGCTGGAAGAAGGATTCCTAGGCACAATGAAGAACATGGAAGCAACAGGGAAACTCCCTATCTTTGATGCAACAAATTTTAGTTTTTGGAAAAAGAGGATGTCCTACTATCTAATGTCTCTTGGCCCTGAAGTATGGCACTCTATTTTGGATGGATACAAAGCTCCCACCGGTCTTCCAACTGATCCAGATGAAAGAAAAGCCTACATTGCTAATGCCAAAGCTTTAAATTCCATCACTAATGGAATCACTGGCCTCCAATGACTTATATGATCCCATAGCCATGCCTGTAAGAAGTAAGATGTAGCCAATGATGCATTCCTTCCTTATATAATCTTATCAAGGTCATGATAGGTCGGACCAAATATCAACCACCATAGGACAACACCTACTCATTGGTATTGCTAAGAGTGGATTTTATATTCGAAAGTCATGAACTGTGACTCAGCCAAAGAAGTATGGGATAAATTGGTTTCGCTATATGATGGGGACTCCAAAGTTAAGAAGGCAAAGCTTCAAACCTATAGAAGACAATTCGAAAGTCTGAAAATGGATGATGAAGAAGATATTGCATCATACTTCTTCAAAGTAGCTGAAGTGGTTAACTCTCTTAAAGGACTAGGGGAAAATATTGAAGAAAGCACCATAGTTCAAAAAAATCCTGAGATCACTTCCAGATAGATTTGACTCCAAAGTAAGTGCCATAGAAGAAATGAAGGACCTAGATACTCTCAAGATGGATGAACTTCATGGAATTCTTATTGCCTATGAGATGAGGACAGGGATCCCAAATTTCAAAGAAGCAGCTTTCAAAGCCTCAAAATCTACAAAAGAAGGAAAAGGATGGAATTACAACAGCGATGAATCAGATACTGAAAACGAGTTAGCTCAATTTGTACAAAGACTAAAAAGGGGATCTAAGCTAAAAGGTAAGTACCCTCTTATTTGTTTCAATTGTGGAAGAATAGGTCATTACGCTGCAAAATGTCCTCATAAACATGATAGTGATGATGAAAAGGACTCTAAAAGAATGATGTACAAGAAGAAAGTGTTTAATAAGAAGAACTTCTTCTCTAAACAAGATGAGTCTGATGAAGATGAATTCGAAGTCATAAAGAGGAAATCAACTAGAAATGCACATCAGTACAAAGAAAGCAGTGATGAATCAGATGAGGAAGGTAATTATGTTGGAAGCAAAGAAACACTATTCATGGCATTTCCAAATGATGATGACTCAGAAATAGAAGATGAAAGAAACATGGATAGTTTGCTAATGAGTGCCATTAAAGAAAATGAGAATCTACAAAAGAAGATAATTTCTCTCAAAATAGAAAGAGAGGAAGCAAAAAGAAGGGAACACTTCTTGAACATAAAGTTAAAAGAGAAGGATGATATCTGTGAAAAACGTGAAGTTGAAATAGTGTCCCTAAGAAAGGAATTGAAGCAAATCAAAAGGAGTTGGCAAAGCTCTCTAGCTCTTGACAACATTCTTAACACTCAAAAACCTCAACATGACAAGTCTGGAATTGGTTTCAAAGGAGAATCATCAAGTACGAAGAATAATGCCAGAAGTTATGCTAATGTACTCTCTTGACCTCCAAAAGAAGAAAAATCATCTCAGGAAAAAGGTCACATCTCAAAACCAAGATTTGAAAGAGCAACTCCAAGGAAGAATGTTGATTCAAGCTATGGATACTACAACAGGTATCCAACTATTTTTCTTGGGCATTGTTACAATTGTAAAAACTTTGGGCATCAAGCTAAGCATTGCAAGGCTCATAAGAATGAAGCACCAAGATTGAATAATCAACCAAACCAACTGCGTGGGCCTAAAGAGCAAGAACAAATCAAAACTTACAATTCCTTCGATCCTTTGGCTAAGTTTGATCCATCTCGCTCATTATGTGATGATTATGATCATAATGAACAAAATTGCCCTCTCAAAAGGGAAAAAGCTAAAAATGTAAATCTCAAAACTGATAAATGTGGCCTAGCTCTATGTGCTCATAGTGAAGAAAATCAGTGATTCATAGATAGTGGATGCTCGAGACATATGACAGGTGACCAAAAGAAGTTTACCTCATTGAAACAAGAAAAATGGAAATGTATCCTTTGGAAGTGGATCTGCTAAAATCACTGGAAAAGGGACTGCTACCCTTGTCAATGGACTAGGAAATGCTCAAAATACCTTGCTGGTAGAAGGGCTCAAACGTAATCTCTTAAGTGTCAGCCAGATTTGTGACCAAGGACATAATGTTGTCTTTAGTACAAAAAATTGTGAAATAAGAGACTTGTCCTCAGGAGAGCTTGTGGCGAAAGGAGTAAGAACACCAGATAATGTTTACATTATCAGTAGAATCCAAGAAGATAAATGTTACTTAAGTCAAACAGATGAAAGTTGGTTATGGCACAAGCGATTGGGGCATACAAGTTTTGATAACCTAGTCAACATCAACAAATTAATGCAGTAAGGGATATTCCAAAAATGTGCAAACCAAATCAAGTTGTATGTGGCCCATGCCAACATGGAAAGCAAACCAGAACTAGCCACAAAACTAAGGAGTTCTCAACAACAAAACCTTTGGAAATTATTCATGCAGATTTGTGTGGGCCAACCAGAACTCCAACTCTTCAGGGTGAAAGGTACTTTGCTCTATTTGTTGATGACTATACTAGAATGATGTGGATATATTTCATAAAATATAAATCTGAAGCATTTGAATGTTTTAAAAATCTTAAGGCTCTCATTGAGAATGAGAAAGATTCTAAGATTAAATGTCTTAGAACGGATAGAGGAGGAGAATTCACCTCAAAAGAGTTCGATAAATTCTGTAAAGAGCATGAAATCGAAAGAGAACTCTCTACTGCTAGGACACCCCAGCAAAATGAAGTAGTTGAAAGAAGGAACTGAACCATTCAAGAAATGGCAAGGACAATGCTACTAGTAGCCGATTTGCAACCAAAATTTTGGAGAGAAGCAGTTGGCACTGCAATTTACACCTTAAATTGAACTCAACTAAGACCAAATAATGAAAAGACTCCTTATGAATTATGGAAAGGAAGACCTGCTTCAGTAAAATATTTCAGGGTTCTTGGAAGCAAATGTTTCATAAAAATAAATGATGACTCACCAGGTAAATTTGATTCAAGAATTGACGAAGGAATATTTCTTGGATACTCCACTAGGAGCAAAGCTTACAAATGTTACAACTATCGTCTACGAAGAATAGTTGAAAGCATTGATGTAAAGATTGATGAAGTCCTTCCAGAAAAAGGAATTGAAGATCATGAAGTTGAGCCTTTCTTTGAACAAAGTGAAGAAGAAGAACCTGAAAAAGAAGAGGAGAATGAAGAACCTCAAAGAGAACCTCAAAATGAATCTTCACAAACTCCCTCCAAGATCAAGTTTGTTCAAAGATATCATCGAGAAGAATAGGTCATCGGAAATATAGATGAAGGAATCCAAACTCGAAGAAGGATGATAAGCACCCCTAGAAAAGATGATGTGGCTCTATTATCTTTAATAGAACCTGAAAATTTTCTCAAGCAAGCAAAGATCCTCATTGGATAAAGGCCATGGAAGAAGAAATGTCTCAAATCGAAAAAAAATGAAACTTGGGAACTGGTACCACGCCCAAAAGATAAAAATATAATTGGAACAAAATGGGTATTCAAAAACAAGATGAATGAAGATGGACAAATCATCAGAAATAAAGCCAGACTTGTCTGCAAAGGATACTTGCAAATCGAAGAAATTGACTTCGAAGAAACCTTTGCACCAGTAACTCGAATGGAAGCCATAAGAATGTTTCTAGCATTTACTTGCTCAAAAGGATTCAAGGTTTATCAAATGGATGTAAAATCAGCGTTCCTGAATGGAGATCTCAAGGAGGAAGTTTACATGGAGCAACCAGAAAGATTTGATCTTGCTGAAGAAAAAGACCTTGTATGCAAACTAAAAAAGGACTTGTATGGATTAAAACAAGCCCCTAGAGCATGGTATGCAAAGTTGAATCACTATTTGCAACAAGAAGGTTTCAAAAAGGGAGTGGCAGGTAGCAATCTCTACATGAAGATGGACAAGGAAAAACTTCTGATCACTCTTGTTTACGTTGATGATCTAATCTTTGCTAGCAATGATGAAGAAATGAGCCATGAATTTGCTCTAAATATGTCCAAAAAATTCGAGATGTCAATGATTGGTGAGTTGTCTTACTTTCTTGGGCTACAAATATCTCAAACCTCTGCAGGCATGTTTTTATCTCAAGCAAAATATCTTAAAGACATGCTTAAAAGATATGGGATGGAAGATTGTGCACCTATGAGCACACCAATGACCATAGATTGTAAATTAAGCAAAGACGATGATACTCCCCAAATAGATGCAACTCTTTACAGGTCAATAATTGGAGCTCTCCTATACTTAACCGCTACAAGACCAGATATTGTGCCAGCAGTAGGAATGGTAGCGAGATTTCAGTCAAGTCCTAAACAATCCCATCTAGCAACTGTGAAAAGAATTCTCAGATATCTGAAAGGAACGACTGATTTCGGTCTTTGGTATCCTAAGAGTTCAACTCTTATTGTGACAACTTATTCTGATGCTGATTGGGCTGAAAGTGTGGATGATCGAAAAAGTACCAGTGGAAATGCATTCTTTATGGGAGATTGTCTTGTATCTTGGCTCAGCAAAAAGCAATCATCTATATCCTTTTCTACAGTTGAAGCCGAATATATAGCTGCTGCTGATTGTTGTACACAAATTCTATGGATGAAGGAAGCCTTTAAGGATGTCAACATAGAAACTAAGCAACCAATTACTATTTTTTGTGACAATACTAGTGCCATCAGTCTTTCAAAGAATCCGGTGATGCACTCAAGAACCAAACATGTTCCAATCAAATACCACTTTCTCCGTGAACAAGTTGTTGAACACAATATCAAGTTGGAATACGTCAAAATACAAAAGAGCAAATTGTGGATATCTTTACAAAACCCCTTCCACGAGAAACATTTGAATATCTTCGCCAAAAGATGGGGGTCATTGCTCTTGCATCACATTAAATCAAGCAACATGTCAAGGGGAGTAGCATAAGAAGGGGAGTACTTGGGCACCCCATTTGCCATTGATGTCAAAGGGGGAGAGAATTCTATAATATTTCCATCAATGACAAAGGGGGAGATTGTTGGTCAATAATTGTCATTGAATGGAATATAAGCTCTCTTGATGAGCTTTCTTAATGGAAGATTGATAGATGTTGCACTATGACATATGATGACATGGAAGACACACCATGATGAAGAAGCTCTAATGATCTCTTATTGTCCCAATCACCTTCTGCACTAAAATTTTAAGAACAGTCACAAATAAAAATAAATTTAGACACCTTGGAGGCATCCTTTCACAATGAATCCTAGACCAAATTAAAGAGGATTTTTCCCTCTTTCCAACAAGTTCTTACTTACCCCGAAACTCCCATTAATTTGTGAGAAATTGAATTTTTAAGATAAAAAATATATATATTTGCAGTCAAGCCGACCTATGCAGTCATATAATGTCAACCTTTCTTCCAATGGATGTGTCTCTTCATAGGGACAAACCACTATATATATAAATCTGCGTTCATTCCAGGGTTGCAAGGAAGCTTTACCCCCCCCCTAGTTCCCGTTTCCGAAACGCGCTCCGTGCGGGAGCGTTTTGGAAACATTCGGAAACGCGCTCCCAAAAATGCTTCTTGAGGGGAGCGTTTTCGGGAGCGTGTTTCCAAACCTATTAAAATGCTCCCTGCATTTTCGGGAGCGTTTCCGGAAGCGCTCAGGAGCGAACACTCCCTGAGCGCTTCCGGCTTTTAAAAAACACTTCAGGAGCGTTTTTTAAACGCCGGAAGCAGTCGGGGAGTGTTCGCTCCCGAACGCTCCCCAAAAAATATATATTACAAAAAACAAAAACAAAAAAAACGTTTCCCGTCGGGCGGAAATTTTTTTTTGTTTATAGGGGGGGGGGGGGGGGTGTGCATTTTGTTTTTATTGTTTGTTGAGTGAGTGAAAGAGAGCAAGAAGAGCTTGAGGAGAGAACTGGAGAGCTGAGCTGCAGAAGTGACAAGGAGAGCAAGGAGCAAGCTGCAAGGCAACAGGAGGATTGCAAGAAAGAGATAGGCCTTCTAATCTAATTTTGTATTTTCTAGGATGAATTTGTAGGTTGTTTAAAAATGAAAACTTGATTTTTTCTTGAATGTTGCATTTTAATGGGTTTAAAACTTTAAAAATGAATTGTTTTTTTCCTATGTTGCATTTCCTATTTCCATTTGGCATTTTTCCATTTGTTTTGCAAGCTAGAAACTTGAAACTTGAAACTTGTTTCCATCATGGCTATATGGCTAGGGATTTTCCTCATGTTGGTTCCTTTCTTTGTGATAATGGTGTTGGAGAGTAGTAGAAGAAAGAGGCAAATCAGAGAAGAGGAGGGTTATGGTGGATTTGAAGAAAATCCTGAAGAGGAGGAGGATTATGGTGAGGAGGAATTGGGGAGTGGAGAACATGAGGACACAGATTCCCCAATTAGACAAGACCAAACTCAGACACCTTTGTGGAAATATGTTCAGAAACAGGAAGGAGGGAAAGGTGGTGGAACCACTAAATTTATTTGCCCCCATTGCAATAAACAATACCATGGTTCATACACTCGTGCGAGAAGGCACCTTTGTGGGAAAAAGCCAGGGGATGGAGATAAAAATATTGGAATCAAAATTTGTACTAGTGTGCCAGCAACACAGAGAGAGACATATAGGAAGGAAGAGGAGGCTGCCCTACAGAGTTCATCTAAAAGATCTAGGGGTTTCATTGATTCTTATTCAGGCCCAACACGTCATGGACAAACAGGTTCAACTTCCACCCATGCCAATGGTTTTGGAGGCAGTGGCACACCTGGATTAAGGCATAGAACCATATCCGATTTCCTAGACAAAGGGTGTAGGAATGATGTGGATTCAAAAGTTTACCGGTTTCTATATGCATGTGGGGTGACATTCAATGTTCTTCGCTCACCTTATTGGCATGAAATGGTTTCTGCCATTAATGATACCCCCAAAGGATACAAAAGCCCTGGGTATGACAAGGCCAGAACCGTGGGTCTTGATCATGAAAAAGCTAAAATAAACCATTCTTTGGCTAGAATGACAAGTTCGTGGAATGAGTATGGGCTGTCCATTGTCTCTGATGGATGGACCAATGTAAAAGGAAAACCATTGATAAGTGTTTTGGCTGTGTCGGTTAGTGGTGCAATCTTCCTGGCAGCATATGATTATTCAGACAAATTCAAAACCGGCATTAACATTGCAGAACCATTACTTGATATAATTGAAAAGACTGGGCCATACAATGTCATACAGGTCATCACTGATAATGCTGCTAACTGTAAGGCAGTAGGAGCAATTATTGAGGATAAATACCCCAACATTTTTTGGTCTGGATGTTTGGTTCACACAATGAACCTTTTGATGCATGATATCATCAAAAACAAACAACCTCAATTCAAATGGCTTGGTGATTTGTACAAAAGAGGTAAAAAAATGATAAAATTTATTACAAATCATAGCAATACCCATGGGCTTTTCCGTACTCACTCCAAATTGGAGTTGTTGAAGATAGCAAAAACTAGATTTGCTAGCTATTACCTCACCTTCAGGCGCCTTTTGAAATTAAGAGAGTCATTGGCTGCAATGGTATCAAGCCCACACTAGCAGCTATTAAAGGATAGGGCAGCAACAATAGTTGACAGGCAAGGTTTCGAACATGTGGAGGAGACTGCCCTTGACCCTCTGTTTTGGGCACGTGTGAGGGAAATTTTGAATTTTACCAAGCCCATTTATAACATGATTCGGTTTGCAAATACTGATAAACCAGTGATTGGGGAGGTTTATGAGCAAATGGACAGCATGTTGGGGCAAATAAAAGATATTGTTAAGGATAATGATCCCAACTTGTATGCTATGATTCATGACTGTGTGTTTGCACGATGGAATAAACTCAATGTTCCACTACATGCTTTGGCATATATCCTTACGCCAAAATATTACTCTCCATCTTGGTTGGGCCAACCTGCACCTGGAGGTGGGGTTAGGATGAAACCTCACACAGATCTAGAGGTACAAGAGGGGTACATGAAGGCATTAGACAAGTTGGTACCCGACAAGGAAGAGTGTGCTAGATTGCGCCTTGAATTAAGCAAATACTTCAGTTGCACTGCTAACTTTGGTTCTTTCCATGCAATGGAAGACAGGGACAGATTTGATGCTCTCACATGGTGGGAAGCATATGGCGGCATGGGACTTTTGCCAAAGTTGGCTAAAAAAGTTCACTCACAGGTTGTGAACACTTCTTCTGCAGAGAGGTGTTGGAGCACCTACAGCTTCATACACAATGTGAGAAGAAATAGGCTGAATGAAAACCGAGCTGAAAGCTTGGTTTATGTGCATTACAACTTGAGGTTGTTGAGCCATCACTGTGATCAGGCAAATGAGGATCAATCATATAGAGTCTAGGACAACAACCCAGAGGATGACAATTTGGAGGACGGCACGTTACATCTGGAAGAATTGGAAGCAGAACTTTTTAGGGCTGATGATGAAGCATCAGCAGCACCGCCACACATAGGGCCAATCCCACCATCTACTGGTAGCAGTGCGGGTGCCAGTGCCAGTGCCAGTTCTCGATATCACACTATTGTTCCTTTGCAAATCCAGCCTCCACCTTCTAGTCATGGTCATGGTACTCCTAAGAGTACTAGAAGACCAACATTTCCTCGTGGCTCGCAAAAATTAGACATTTTTCGTGGGCGTGGCAAGGGGCCAGCGAGTAGATAAATTAGATTTGTTGTTTACTAGTCTTTTCTATTTGTTGTTGACAGTTGAACAGTCGAAACTTGACTCTTTCATATATTTAATGACAATTTAAGTTTGAAGTTTGAATTTGAAAGGTGAAACTTTGAAGTTGGCATTTATAAGTTTACTGTTTACAAGTCATTATGACTTATGAATATGATGCTTCATGAAAGTTATATGGTGATCAATGAATCAATGATGATAAATGTTATATAATATCAATGATGATAAAATTTAAATGTTATATATTGAATTTTGAAATGAATGAATCAATGATGATAAATGATATATGAATCAATGATGATAAATGTTATATAATATCAATGATGATAAAATTTAAATGTTATATATTGAATTTTGAAATCAATGAATCAATGATGATAAATGATATATATATCAGTGATGATAAATGTTATATATCAATGATGATAAATGTATATTGAATTTTGAAATCAATGAATCAATGATGATAAATGTTAGATATTGAAATTTGAAATCAATGATGATAAATGTATATTGAATTTTGAAATCAATGAATCAATGATGATAAATGTTATATATTGAATTTTGAAAGCTTGAAACCTTCAAATTGATGATTTGCGAGACTCAAGAGTCAATATGTTGTATGCTTCCAACTCGTGGGCGTGGTTGATGAAGATTATAACTTCTAGATGATTGATGTTATATGATTCAATCTATGTTTTTATGTTTTTTATGTCTAATTCATCATTCTACATGTTTTTGTTGACATATATGCATCAAAATATAAAAAATAAAAAACAAAAATATATATATATATATATAAAAGCTTCGGACCGAAAGCTTCTAAAAATGGCGCTCCCGCTCCGCATTTTCGCTCCCGCTCCCAAGTAACCTTGGTTCATTCATTTCTAGTCAGCAATTCGGTGAAGAACATCTGAGAAACACAGAACATTGAGGAGAGTTCACATCTTGTGAACTAAGGCCGAGGAGGACTTAAAAGCATATTGTTTGGGTTATTCTTCCTTCAAAGCTCAGACTACAGACCTTGGACATTCATCTGAAGAGGCCCGGATTAGTGGGCTATGAATGCTTGAACAGACCTGTAAGAGACTTAAATTATTGGCTCAGACTATACCTAAAATCATTGCTATACCTCGGATCTGAGGATAGACATCTATGAAGGATCAGACTCCTTATAGTCTTAATCGGACTCAGACAGGGTTATTATTTCTGTGGTGGATACCTTCCTTACCTTGGACTGTCCTTAAGAATTGAAACTCGCATAAGACCTCATCTCAGACTTGTGGAAGGAGGATAGCAGATACATGTTTGTAACAACTCGGATTAGTTGAGACTTCGGATCAGTGACCACATACAGGACTGCGGATCAATGACCATCTACAGGACTTCGGTTCAGTAATATAAGGGCTCGAACCTGTGGAGATTGAGTTATACACTAGATCAAGGACAGCCATTTGGAGAGGACTTGTAGTTTAAAGGCTCAAACTTGCAGCCATAGCCCAAGAGGCTCAGACTTGTTAATAAACTTCAGACCCGTGGAGAAACTAAGGGCTCGGACTAGTGATATTACAACTCAGACTTATGTGAGGACTATTGAAGTCACATGATGGACAAAGTACAGTGAAGAAATAACAGTGAAGAATCTTGTTGATGACAGTCAAGTAAGTACATCACACATTTTCTATTAAAAAGAAGACTGAGGGATTGGTGTCCTTGGGGTAGGTGCCCCTAAACACAAGGTTGGTGCCTTGAGAAGATAGGGTCGAAGCCCTAGAGGTCGGAGCCTCATCAAAGTCCAAGTTGGTGCTTGGCAAACAGGTTGGTGTCTGTTTCATTAAAAGGGTTGGTGCCCTTCTCTCATCTATTGTATACTATTATTAAAAAGGGATTGAAGTTCTCTTTAATTCTTAATATCATTATTATATATATCTCTCTGTCTTTAATTGTGAAAAATCTAACTGGCAATAATTAACAATTGAAAAGAAACATTGATTCACCCCCCTCTCAGTATTTCCAACAGATTGTGCCGGCAATGAAATCTTTTCATTTATGGACGGATTTTCCAAATATAATAAAATAAACATACTCCCTGTCAATCAGCCCAAAAGTGTGTTTATTTGTCCATGGGGAACTTTCGCATATCGCAAACTACCTTTTGGTTTAAAGAACGTTGGTGCTACTTTTCAGAGGGCCATGTCTTACGCATTTCTCGATATCAAACATATTGTGCAGCCTTATCTAGATGACTTACCAACCCATTCTATGCACCGAGAAGATCATCCTACACATTTACGAGCTATCTTTCTCTGATGTAGGCATTACAATATCCGTTTGAATCCACACAAATGTGTTTTTTGTGTACAATCAGGACAATTGTTGGGTTTCATCATTTCTAAGGAAGCCATTTGTGTCGATCCTCTCAAGGTCGAGGCAATCATCAATTTACCTCTTCCTTCTACTCTTCGCCAACTCCAAAGTTTGCAAGGGAAAGCAAACTTTTTACGTAGATTTATCTCTAACAATGCAGAGCTAACTAAAGCTTTCACTCGGTTATTAAAACAGGCGTTTCATTCTTTTGGGATGAGCTTGCTGATAAAGCTTTTGATGCACTTAAACATGCACTGACCCATGCACCATTGTTGCATCCACCTGATTATCACCGAGACTACTTTTTGTATTTAGTTGCATCCTATTCCACCATAGGAATGGTATTAGTTCAAGAAGATGAATCTACCATTGAACATGTGATTTATTATTTGATTCGGAACCTTACACCTATCAAGATTAAATACACACATGTGGAGAAATCGGCTTTGGCAGTTGTCCAAGTTGTCCAATGTTTCCGCCACTATATATTGTTACGCAAAACTACCGTGATCTCTTATTGCAACCCTATGAAGTATATTTTGAATAAACAACTACTAAGGGGCAAATACTCGAAGTGGATAGTTATTCTACAAGAGTTTGTTTTGGAATTTGAAAAATCCAAATCAAAGAAATCGTTGGTATTTGTTGAACTTTTGTGTGATTTTCCCTATACTGAATCCGAGACTGTGGCAGAAGATCATCTTCCAGATGAATCTTTGTTTCTGATCAGTACTCTCGATCCTTGATATGGAGATATCTTCATACATCTTCAAACCCAAACTTTTCGGCTTGAACTATCATGCTCTGATTGTCGTAGAATTCGATACCAATCCAGCAATATAACATTGTTGGCGATACTCTTTACCGTCATGGTGTTGATTATGTCTTTCGACATTGTTTAACACATGAAGAAGCCGAGAAGGCCTTAAATGACTGCCACTCTGGAGCATGTGGTGGTCATATGTTTGGGTTTGCCACTGCCCAAAAGATACTGTGCATTGGCTATTTCTCACTGTCACTCTTTAAAGATTGTATCCTTGCAGTTAGAAAATGTCACAATTGGCAATTTTTTTATCGAAAGATGCACGCCCCTCTCGCTCCTCTTCACCCAATCATAGTTGTCGGTCCATTTGCAAAATGGGGCATTGATTTCGTTACATTTAACCCTCACTCGGTCGGGGGGGCATCGGTATATTATTTTCATTGTAGATTATTTTACCAAATGGGCCGAGGCAATGCCTACATTCAAGAGCGACAGCGAAACTACAACTATTTTCATATTCGACCATGTAATTGCTAGGTTTAGTGTACCCCAAGCCATCTTTACGGACCATGGTAGCCACTTTCGAAACGAAACATTATGATGACTGAACTTTTTGCTCAGCTCGGCTTACGCCATGACAATTCTACACCTTATTACCCACAAGAAAATGGCCAAGTCGAAGTTGTAAACAAATTTTTAACCAATATGGTCAAACGAATGGTCAGAATTCATAAAACTAACTGGCATACCATGCTTTTTTCAACCTTGTGGGCATAACTTACCTCTGCAAAGACATCTACTGGTTTTGCTCCTTTCCAACTCGTTTACGGTTTGGAAGTTGTTTTACCAATTGAATGTGAAATTTCGTCATTAAAACTAGCCATTGAGTTATTACCAGCCACTTCTGAAGAGGAATACTTAGCACAGTTAGATGAAACTCATCGCACCGGTGCATTAGCTGTTGAGGCTCATAAAAAGCATGTTAGGCACAATACAATCAAAGCATTAATCCTCGTGTCTATTCAAAAGGAGACCTAGTCTTAGTTTATGATGAAGCACACGATAAGCTAGGCGCTGGTAAATTCAAACCTATGTGGTATGGCCCTTACATCGTTAAACGTGTACTTGCAAAAGGTGCCTACGAATTAGTTGATTATGATGGTGTCTCTTTAGGTCAACCCAGAAATGGTCTTTATCTGAAGAGATATCATGCGTGATTTACCCTGTGGAGATCTTCCTTGTATATTATTTACATTTTTACATATGTGCGCCATAGATTAGTTATTTTTCTTTACAAATTTCAACTATTTTTCCTTCTTATCTTGATTACTCTTGATATTGCAGATGTCAACGTTTCCTCAAGCTTACATTGGCTTTTCTAACGGCGCTTATTGTAGTACTCGGAATTTATCTTCCGCAGCTTGGGTTATCTATTCACCCACCGATGAGTTAGTTTCTATTCATGGAATTTGCCTTGGTCAAACAACAAACAACATAGCAGAATATAGTGCAGTGATTGAGCTATTATTTGATGCCATTTCATTTGGGATTCGATGTTTGATTCTTAGGTTAGATTCACAACTCATTGTATTACATTTGAATGGTGTTTATACACTTAGAAGTCCATCTATGTTAAGAATGTTTTTTAGGGTTTGTCTCTTGGAAAGACAATTTGATTACATTGAATATCAACACATTTCAAGAAATTCAAATACTTTAGTTGATGCATTGGCTAATCAAGTATTAAATAGACATTTGCGACATTAATTGTAAATTAAAACAATATTCCATCCATATTGAACAAGATACTCAGAAAACAAAAAGTAGCAATCATCATTAGGTTAAATTTAGTCTTTCATCAAGTCAAATATCAAAATACGCTAGACACAAAATTAGGCTCCTAGAGCCAGGGAAAAACCTCTCCCTCTTGGAGAGGAAAACCAGTGAGAAATTCTTCTTATAGATCTTCAAATGACAAGTACCATGACCAAGATACAGACCCTTGACCTATGAATGCCTCCAAGACCTTATCACTACTTCTTTGTCTGCCTCCAACACTGATCCTTCTTTTCTGAACCAACTTGCATTGATCTGAACCAACACTAGAACCTTTCACTTTGCATAACTCTAAAGCTTCTTCACTTGAGATGAAATCCTTCTTCTTTATGCACTGTAGAACAGTAAGGTAAATCATAGATTTACCTTCCTTTCTTTTTCGTACTGTAGCATTTACTTCCTTGCTTAATGTCACTGTGAATCATCGAATTTCCTTCCTTAGAACAGTCCAAAGATCTCTAGCATATCTGCACTGCTACTCTAGAGCTATCTGTACTCTTGTTATAGCATTTATCACAATTTCTTGTTGTATGTATGTATACTTACTTCAGACTAATCCGCATTTCCTTTTGCTTGTGATATGATCCGAATGTGTTTCAGAATTTACTCTTTCCTGAAGTCTACACTTAACCACTTGACCGCAGCTCCTTCATACACATCCACTACTTCAGTATGCTTCACAAAAAACAGATTTGCCCTGCCTACAACTTGCCTTTATACTAGAGCCTAACACATTGTAACCATCACAGAGAAATTTGCACTTCCTGTCCTGAAATTCCTGCAACTCTGTCCGAAAAACTCAGACAAATCGAATCTGAATGTTTTTCTATGCAGTATACTGGGGTATATATAGTTGACCTTGTCTATAAATGAGTCGACTTGTCCTTCTGATATTAGGCCAACTTGTAGTGCAATTATTCCAGTGTTGATGAAGGTATCTTTGAGCATCATTAAGCTTATCTTCTAGCATTGAATGTGGGTTGTCTTTAAGCCATTCTTCCACAATTTTATAGCAAGGTCTTGGAGCATTCATATACATGACACTTGATTATATTTATGACCAGAAGACAACCCTAGTAGACATCAAGAAGAAGTCTATCTATAATAAAATCTTGCTCATGAAACCTATGAAGAAAATACAACAAAAATATATTTTATTATCTTAGTCTTCTTCTTTACATAAATACATAATTACATAGTCAATATGAAGACTGATCCTATTTACACTTTTCAACACTCCCTCTTAACTAGGGAGGTATTCATAGAGGTACATGGTCACTTTCAAACTGAAGAATCTCATAAGAAGAATCGGATTTGTAATCGCATCTGTATAACATCATATCAACCAGCATTGTCCTAGTGCAAGGCCTTAACTAACAACCATAGTCATTGTCTCTCCAAGACACATGACTTATAAACACCATAGTCATTGTCTCTCCAAGGTACATACTCCACCCAGGTGTTCACAAAATATGACCTTCTTGGACTATTCTTCTCTTGGGTAGTTAGCCCTCAAAGAATATCGGTCCCCGACTACTCTTATCTTGAATGTCCTATCACATTCTCAAAGAGTATCGAATGCCAGATGATTACCCAATCCTCTATTCTGTCTTCCCAAGTGAAGACCATAATGATGTGTCTATCTCTCCCTCTCAGCCAGGGAGGATCTATTCCACAAGGGAATGTACTCATTCCTGTATAAGGAATGTACCTAAGCTCATTCTTAGGAATTACCCAGTTTCTTCCAAGTAAGAAACTTATCACCAGACTCCCTCTCAATCAGGGACCTACAGCCGCAATGGTGAGACACACAACTGCTCATGAAGAATTCCTCCCCTCAATGTCATGGATTTCGATATTGAGGCATCTTCAACTTTAGCTCCATAGGGCACAGATCATCCATCACTTTCATTCAAGAGTCATGCCATCTACCAGAAAGTGATTCATTTGTCTTTCTTATCTGGTCCACCTTTTATGCCATGCTGCTTTCTTTCGAATCACCTCCAAGGATCTTACATCCTTTCACATGATTAGCAGCCTTGCACAAATTCATCCAAATAAACATATACATATGAACTTTTAAAAATAAAAGTTACCTCAGTGATGATCTTTCACCATGACATCTTCCTATAGGCATCGGCATCCTCTATTCAGATTGACACATCTCCTCATGATATGTCTTGTCAAGGGTCTTCTTCTTTACCAGGCATCTATCAAAGTCTACATATCCTCCAGGAGATATTCCAGTCACATCTTCTTGGCTTCTGGATGATAACTGCCTCTTGACATGGTTGCACTTCATGATCTCTTTCCTTCTGCACATTTTCATTCCCAGGAACTTACAATTTCCAGTTCCTTGTTCATATACAACCACCTCATATTCCATATGAGGATATATTATGTTGATTTCATCTGTCAGTGCATCGAGAGAGATCCTCCTGCATATATCAGACTTCTAAATATAGAAGTCCATTACCTGCAACCATATGACATGACTTCATAGCATCCAGTGCCAGCATATAAATATATATATACCTCATACATTTTTCCTTTGAGTCATCCTATAGCAATTTCACTAGAATGAAGAGCTTCATTCCCTTGACCTACTTCATCAATATGTCATCACATCCCAGAATTCTGAAACATAGAATTCTTGATGAAACCATTCTGCTTTCTTTCTAATCAGTGAATTCAAAGACAACTCCATCAGTAAATGTCAGCACCAGTTTCCATGATGACCCTTGATCTTGATGACTGCCTTCCATCAGTATTGTTATCAGTGAGATTTTCCAAGAGCTAATTCACCAAGAGCTCCTACAATGCTTCTATCATGATGCTATTAACATACAATGCTTCCTACCATACTAACCAACAGAAATCACTTAAAGAAAAAGATGATCTCAATCATAGTAGAGATCCCTCGCTTCTTCTTTCTTAGATTTCTTTGCATCAGGTTCTTCCCTCGTATCGTGACATGGGCTTCTTCCTTTTTCCTCTAGTCCTTTCCAGATGTAGGACAAACTCTTTTATAATGCCCAAGTTCATTACATCCAAGGTATCATACTTTGTCCATATTTCTTTTTTTATTTTGAGGACCAAATTTTCAGAATCTTCCTTTCTTCCTGGATATGGCTGCAAAGGCTTGATTCCCTCCACTTGATCTCGTATCAGCTTTGGCTTTCAATCTTATTTCCTCTATTTTACATAGAGACCATAGATCATGGAATGGTGTTGCTTCTTTCTTCCCGTATAAACTTGAAGTGAAGTTTCTCCATTCTTCTGGTAGAGCATCCAACACCACTGTAGTCATCTCAGTGTCAGACGTTACTTCTCCCAGTTCCTGCAGTTGGTCTCTTATTTCAGAAATCCTCATAAAATATGAAGTGATTCCTTCTTCTCTTGACAATTTCATTTTGTATAGTTCTTGTCTCAGAGAGATTGCTTCTCCTGCAGTACTCACAGAGAATAGCTCCACCAGTTTCTCATATATCTCTTTAGCAGACTTTAGTTTTGATACATAGGGAATGAGTGAGTCCTTAAAGGATTCTAAAAGAATCCTTTGGGCTCTGATTTCTCCTTTCATGTACTTGGCATGAGCTAGAGCATCTTCTTTTGAGGGTTGAATTGTAGATCCTTCGATGTAATCCATAACTTCATTTTCAATTAAATTCAAATATGTCCTCTTCTTCCATGCACTAAAGTTTGATGACCCAATCAATTTGTTGCTCCCTTTACAATAAGTCATCTTGACATATTTAAGTAAGGTCATAGATACTTACTTGAGCAGAGTGAGATGCAGCTTCCTTGATGATGATGAAGATGAAGTCAAGAGCTTCTTCTAGGATTGAAATCTCCAATGTAGAGCAAGTGCAAAACCTCTCTCTCTTGGAGAGGAAAACCCGCGAGAAATTCTTCTTATAGATCTTCAAATGACAAGTACCATGACCAAGACACATACCCTTGACCTAGGAATGCCTCCAAGACCTTGTCATTGCTTCTTTGTCTACCTCCAATGTTGATCCCTCTTTTATGCGCCAACTTGCACTGATCTGCACCAACACTACAACCTTTCACTTTGCATAACTCTAAAGCTTCTTCACTTGAGATGAAATCCTTCTTCTTTATGCACTATAAAACAGGAAGGTAAATCACAGATTTACCTTCCTTTCTTTTTTGTACTGTAGCCTTTACTTCCTTGCTTAATATCACTGTGAATCATCTGAATTTCCTTCCTTAAAACAGTCCAAAGATCTCCGGTATATCTGCATTGCTGCTCCAAAGCTATCCGTACTCTTGTTATAGCATTTATCACAATTTCTTGTTGTATGTATGTATACTTACTTCAGACTAATCCGCATTTCCTTTTGCTTGTGATATGATCCGAATGTGTTTCAAAATTTACTCTTTCCTGAAGTCTGCACTTAACCACTTGACCGCAGCTCCTTCATACACATCCACTGCTTCAGAATGCTTCACAAAAAACAGATCCGCACTGCCTTCAACTTGCCTTTATACCAGACCCTATCACGCTGTAACCATCACAAAAAAAATCCACACTTCCTGTCCTGAAATTCCTGCAACTCTGTCCAAAAAACTCAGACAAATCAAATCTGTGACTTTGCTTTTCTGCACAGTATAATGGGGTATATATAGTTGACCCTGTCTATGAATGAGCCAACTTGTCCTTACGATATTAGGCCGCAATTATTCTAGTGTTGATGAAAGTATCTTTGAGCGTCATTAAGCTTATCTTCCAGCATTGAATGTGGGTTCTCTTTAAGCCATTCTTCCACAGTTTTATAGTAAGGCCTTGGAGCATTCATATACATGACACTTGATTATATTTATGACCAGGAGACAACCCTAGTAGAGATCAAGAAGAAGTCTCTATAATAAAATATTGCTCATGAAACCCATGAAGGAAGTACAACAAAAATATATTTTAATATCTTAGTCTTCTTCTTTACATAAATACATAATTACATAGTCAATATGAAGACCGATCCTAGTTACACTTTTCAACAATAGCCACGTGGGGAGCTGCAGTACCACATAATCTCGTGACTATAAAATCAATGATCTTTAAATCAAGTCGTTGGATAGTTTTTATATCTATCCTCCCATATTTGAGTTGTGAGTTGTGAGCGCAATATTGCGCCATGTATGATGCAGTACATTATCCATCAGGCCATAATCCAAATAAAGAAATGTCACATCCCCTACGGGGTAATCCAGTGAGAAAATAACAACAACGAGCCGGTGATCGCTGATGATAAAATATTGTTCCTAGATATCCCAGGCTTTCACCAGCCAAGTCATTAATTCTACCTGAGCTTTCATTCCTTGAATGGACCAAAATTTGTAAAGTACACAGTTTTTCAAAGCTCACAATGTTGTCAGGCTGCTAATTGCTTCTGCATCATGTGTTTCATGCTCACGTTCTCTCCACTCAAGCATGATTTGTTCAAATAGCCTACAAATGATCAATTTAAAGCTTAATAACCATGTGGGAGAAGGTTGGAGCATTTTTTATGGTAGAATGTTTATGTTTTAAAAACCTCACAACGTCTGCGCGACTTTTCTTTACACAATGCGTTTTTGCGCGTTGAATGTATAGAAAAACCGCGCAACCACGGTAACTTTCTGTATAGAAAATTATCGGGGGTGCGTGACCCCGATGAGGAAACCCCGCGCACCCCCACGAGCAAGTTTCAAAACCATAATTCCTTCTAAAAAATTACCCTCAAAGCTTAAAATGCGAAAATAAATGGATGAAATGCCAGGTAATGAAGAGATTTGTTACCTGGAAGAGACGGTTCACCAGTTCGCCTACTATCAACGTCGGAAGTTCTGTGGTAAAAACCCTTTTTACTGCTCTCAAAATGAAATGGTGAAAATGACTTGTCTTTTTCAACTTTTGTAAGGTTTTACGAATAAAATATTATTATTTTATTCCTTTGACCTTTTAGAAGTTCAATTTTTCAATATTTTTACCATAATAAAGAGCAGTTATCGTAATTTATTCAATTTTATGTGCAGAGAACAGGTCGCGTTTTAAAAATGAATCATTTTTACAGCAGAGTAAACTTTTATCACTTTTTCGGACTCTTGAAAAACAAAAAGCGAAACCATAGAGTCCTCTTTTAAGCCCTTTTCAGACTCTCTAGAGTCTAAACATGAAAAGGTTGTCCAGTACTTGATTATTCGAACTTGTTAAATTAAATGAACAGTTGTCTATTCAGTATAAGTTTACCCCTTTTCCGGACTGGACTAGACTATTTACGAAAAAGGTATACGTTGACTAAACATGGTCAATAGAGTTCTCTCCTTCATCATTTTATCATATTTAGGCTTGAGAGACTAAATTTACGAAAAAGAACACTACGGAGTTTACTTATGTTTTTCTCCTAACTCCCTAAAACTGAAAAACATCAAGTTTTACTTTCTCCGACCTCGTTAAAAATCTATGTTGAAAGAACTGATTGAGTTTTCTTTACATGTCTTTTCAAACTCTTTAAACATGAAAAACACCAAACCCCACCTTCATAAAGTTCGTTAAAAATGCTTCGGAGGACCCATCTGAAGGATGAGCTTATACAAACAAGCAAATGTTATCCTCCTCAAGCTCGACAAAAATAAAGAGGTACTTGGCAGTAATGGTGGGGTAAAAATTGGGAAAATAATCCATCTTTTGTACTTATCTTTGAAGCAGCATGTCACTCTTGAACACGACACTTTGTCACATTTGTACCTGGGTTGGGTAATCCATTTGTCTTACAGTTAGTCGAATATCATTGAAAGTCTTCAACTGGTTTTGGGTATTATCTTTGAGTCAAATGTTGCTAAGTCAATTATCGTGTCGTCATGTGTTCAAGAGAATGTTCAACCTCAGTCCATTTTTCACTTGCAAATATTAACCATCCCTGAGTCAGTCCTTGCAAAAACCTTCCTTCAACTTGACATAATATGTTTCGTGTCGTAGGCCCTCCTGCGACAGGTCACTTATTATCGACTTCAACTCATTATCTAGGAAGTTGATCCAAAAACCTTATCAATACATTGAAATCTACATGCCCTAATGGCAAGTTTCTCGCCTTCGACGACAGGTTCTCATCATTGGCCTTCGATCAAGCGACTCTATGAGTGTTCAACTACAAATCATTCATTCACACTTCATAGATTGTACTGAAGTACCTTGAGAGCTATTGTCATTATTGGTGGTTTCTCTCGCACTTGTTTACGATTTTCATCATCAATCGCTAATCAAGTGATTTCTACCATGTTCGACTTCGACACATTCAATTGCATGGTTAGATTCGTACTAATTCGAGAGATGGAGATCAAGACCCCGGATCTAGTTTCATCCATCCAGGTTGCGAGGAGTTATGTATTCATGTTTGAGTAGAACTATTCATGACAAATGGTTGTGTCCATATTGTGTCTATTATTGATGTAATGTTAGGTTATTTTTGTACCAATACATAGGGTTAGTTTTTACTCTGAGTATGGGAATGCTTACCTCAATGATGATTATATATTTTCATTGAATGTTAGTTGCAGGTTTCCGACCGATGTCCCTGATCCAATCCTTGGTATGATAAAGCACTTCTATATTTTTAAGACTTCTCAAACTTCGCACTTTAGGGGGCAATCTGTTACCTGTCATTTTGTAACCATGACACTTGACAGTCAATATTGATCTATCACCATCCATACTCATGCTTCCTTGCAAGTCAAACATTCATATTCCTTGGCCAAGTCATGAATTTTGAGAAAAATGACTCTTTAAACTCTTAAAGATGACTTGCACACTTTATATAGTTATTTCCTGCGCATGTACTGATACTACTAAGATTCCCTGTGCAATTATGCGCTTTGTTTTCCATATAAAACTGTGCAACTGACTCAAAATAAAGTTAAAAAAAAAACATAGTTGGGCGCATATATCCCAACTAGAAGCCTCTGAGTCATATCAGTTCGAGTCAAACCGCTCCAATCATGGAGCTAATTCCCTTGGATCATGGGACCCTAATCCCCTCATTTGTGGATCTCACCCCTCTTTGGTGGATCTGAAACCTCCTCAATTTCTCCTATAAATCGAGTTGAGACTTCAGGGTTAGGGGAGCTCAGATATAGTAGTCTTATGCTAGTATCTTTGGATTGGAAGTTGCTGGAAATATTGTCATTGATGGCAAAGAAGAAGACAAGAGTAGCACCTGAACTATCACTAAGGCAAAAGAACAAAGAATAACCAGCAATAAGGCAATGGAGAAGACAAGAAACAGAGGCAGCAAAGACAGACAAGGAGCAGAGAGGTAGCAGAGGCAGCAAAGAAGCAAAGAGGTAGCAGAGAGGCAGCAGAGAAAGCATTAGACAAGAAGAAAAGGCAGCGAATAAGCAGAGATAGTATGAGTATTGATGAGTTTAAATGTTGTGTGATGAGACTCTGTAATTGGGGGTTTAAATATACTCTGTGTATTATTGAAGAAATCCACATTCATGTCGATGTTGTGGTGTGCAATTATCTGTGCACTGATTACATATGTGAGTCGATCAGGGTTTATAAACAGTTTTGAATAAACTCCGTGGCAAGGGTTTAATAGTATTTCCAAAGTACCTTTGTGGGCAAGTTGTGAAACTCTGTGTTATTGGCTAAACTAGTGACTCTGTGTGAAATAGAGGGTTGATATAATTTTGCACTCATATCATTTGAGAAAGATCGACCACTGAAAGGATCGATCCTATTGAAGAAATTTGAACTGTCATACAACCTTTGAGTATATCAATTTTGGTTGCAATTGAATTGATAAGAACAGGTGAGTTCTATAAATTAATGTGGAATCTACATTTGATGGAAAGCACTTCTGAAGGTGAAATGAAAACCTGCTCTACTTGATTGTGTGCGTAAGAAGAGGTTTAAGGACCAACGAATTGTTGAATTGAAAGTGGAGTAAGACCTGAGTTAATGGAAGGGTTGCTTCAGTGAACAAGATTCGTGACCCTGAATGAAACAAGGGCGGAATTGTTGAACTCACAACAAGTGGAAGTATATGAAGAGAGTTTTAAAAAAAAAACTGTTTAATTTGTTAAAATTAGACAACATCGTGAATTAAGCGATGTAGTTGAATGGAGTGTTTAATTCGTTTGATGAATTGATCGATGTTGAAATTGTCTGGAGGAATCTGTTGAATGAAGCCAAGGAAGGACTTCATGTATGCCATTCAGATATATATAAAGGAATTACAATTGCATGAGGTTACAAGGAACTGGGCCACAGTAACGCAGTTCAGAAAATGGAAGTAAATGCGAGTTAATGAAACAAAGTTAAAGGAAGGCGGAATTATGAATTGAAACGGAACCTTGAACAAACAGGCAAACGAAACCGTGAGCAACAACGCGGTTTGGTATTCGCGCAACTTAAAAATGGTAAGTGGATTCGTGAAAAAAACGCGATATCACTAGTCAATGGACGCGTGGCAAAAGTGATAAGAGTAAAACCACTTTTATCGTGTAATTTCTGAGAATTAAGTGTCGTGCATCTAAATTGCGCGATATCCGTCGGATGGGCGCGTAATTGAGTTTTGGAACGCGAGAAGCTATTGACTGTCAGATCTATTCGATAGTTAATGGAAGGCGTGCTGTGGGACCTACATTATTTGCCGGTGAGTAAAAGTGGACCCAAAGATTTATGTGTTGGATCTTTTTAATCCAAAGTCAGCGTTTGATAATAAAATGTATGTGGGGGCCATATTATATAATGGGTTTATGATAAAGTTCATTCGAAAAAGGTCTTGTTCCGGAAGTTAAATGGGTTTTGGGTTTAAACCAAGTCGATGATGAATAATGAAGAGAACCAATATATATGTGGGCCCGAGAGAAAGACCAACGTCGAGTTAAATAATCATTCTAATGGTTATTGATATTATAAAACTTTGGATTTTAACCTAAAGTCCGCAACCGTTGGATGGCTGAGGTAAAATATGATGGTGTGTCCATCGTTGGATTCAATCAATATTTACATTGAAATAATGGTGGGCCAGGTATGAGCATCAATTGTATGCAATTCATTTGTTGGATGGAATTGGTAAGTTATGAAGATGTTAACGCACGGTAAGTTACATATGTGTGGGCCCGAAAGTGCGTATTAAACTATGCTGATGATTAAAACAAAGTTAAACTTTGGAACGGATATATGTTGAAACCTGAAGTTCATACTTCAAGTATAAAATGCTTTGGTCTAAAGTTTAGTGTTTTGATAACATTTGGTATTATTATATGATGGAAAGTTATACATACATTGCTGTATGTATTGGCCCGAGGAATACATATTGAGTTGTATTCCAAAGTTGAAATATTCATTTGATGACTTATGAAGTGGGTTGGACTATGGGTTAACCATAAGATTTGAAACAGGTAAAGAACCGCATATGAGTATTGTGAATTTGGTTTGATTTTGAATCAAAGATTGAATTGGTAACGCGTTAAAGCCTGAGTTATATGTCGAGAGTTATTTGGGTTTTATAGAAGAGCATTGTATATGCATTGAGTGGTTTTGAACCATATGTTTTGAAGAGCTTCCACAATTTAAAATATTGTGAATTTTGATAAAGCTGCCAGATTTGGAACATAATTTGAGAAATGCATTCTACATGCATGGAAAACAGGGGAGTATGCAGAAACTGAAAAAGACAGTGACAGCAGCAGAAAAGACAAACGCACAGCAAGCCAAGGGCCGAAAAAGGGCTGAGTGAAATTGATTTATGTAACTGTAAATATGAATGTAAATGATTTAAAATTATTTTTGTTGTGTGTGATGCAAAGGCAAGTCTCCGTAGGCAAAGAAATACCCCACTGTAATATTGAAATGTATACATATTGCTATATTTTTCTAAATATGCTAGGCAAGAAAACAAGAAGGTGGAAGGCAAAGAGTCATGGTTGTTCATTTCAAATTCCTTGAGGAATGCTAACAGTCATGAGGTAATCTCTATAAATAATATTACAAAGATATACATAGAGAGGTTAGAGAATGGAGAAATGAGGCAGAGAGGGTAAGAAGAAGGAGGAGCAGATAGAGAAGTTGTAAAGATTCAGAGATGATATAAGGCAAATATGAAGGCTGGTGGACAGCAGTGAAGAAGGAACAAGACAGAGCTGATATCCAGGTAAATCAACATGTGTTTTTTATGAAAGAGTGAGGAAGTTGGTGCTTCCATATCAAGTTGTAGTTTGATAGATGTCAATTGTAGCTGGCTGAGATAGGAGCCTCCTGTAGGTTGTAGCCTGCAGAATATAGTGAGGAAGTTGGTGCTTCCATATCAAGTTGTAGCTTGATAGATGTCAGTTGTAGCTGGCTAAGGTATGAGCCTCCTATAGGTTGTAGCCTGCAGAAAATAGATGAGAATTGGAGCTTCCTTGCAAGTTGTAGCTTGCAGAATTGAGGTAGGAGCCTCCTGTGGGTTGGAGCCTACAGAAGATCAGTGGTGAGAGGGAGTTGGAGCTTGCCTTTGCATCACAACAATAATAAGATGTGGTTTTCTCCCTTTTGGGTTTCCACTTATATCTGTTGTCTATGTGCATGATGTTTATGTGTTGATATGGTTATCTAATCTGCTTAATACTTGCTGCTCACATATAAAGATTGTTGTTACATTATGTAATAAGTTGATCATGAAATGAAGGTGTAAATAAATGTAAAAGGAAAGTTTTAAAAGTCCATGAATGTGTTAAACTGATTCACTCCCCCCTCTCAGTTTAACTAAGGGTTCAACAGAAGTTTGTTAACCAAGGAGGAATATTGGAGGCATTCGGGAAGAGCCTAAACGACATCAAGGCTTGGTTGTAAGATTTCCCTCTGTTCTTTGATAATATATTTGGGTACTTTTTCTCACTAATTTGTTTTCTTGGATTTGTGAATGATTTGTGTTCATATACTCATTAAAACAATTTCATTTCCTAATCTACTTGATCATTAGGTTAAATTGGTTTTTAGATTATTATTATGTTGCAGATGCCTTTGATCCTTTGCATGTTTGTGGTTGCAAGTTTCTTCTAAGCATTGAGGAGCTTCATCGGAGCAAAGTGCAAGGTATTCATCAAGGATTTTGTGGAAAAGCTAAGAGCATCATCCTCTTCTCTTAGTTTTAGTAATCTGAAAAATGTTAACTTAGGGAAAGAGATATCCTCGTGTTTTGTTTGTTTCTAGTTCTCCATTAGGATTCTAGGGAGATTGCTCTTGTCCGCAAGAAGGATTTATCCAGTTAATAGCAAGGTTGGATATTACTCTTGAGGAGCATGATGTACTGAAATATATTGAAGGTGAGGTAGTAGATCCACCAGAAAATTTGAATGTTGTTATAAAGACCAGATACAAGAAAGGAAAAGTAAAGGCTAAAAAGATTATCCTTGATTCTCGTGGAGACCATCTCATCACCAATGTCTCCAACTTGAAAAAATCTAAGGAAATGTATGACAAGTTGATTGAAATGTATCATGTAAACAACTTGAGTCAAATCCTTGCTTTGAAGAATCAACTCAAGGGCATTAAGACGAACAGAGGAGAGACCATTCAAGCATAATTCATGATGATATCAAAAATCAAGGATCAATTGTCAACAGTTGGTGAAATTGTATATGATAAAGAGCTAGTGCTAATTACGCTTGGAGGTCTTTCTCCAACTTGGGAAACTTTTATTACTACCATCAGCAACAATGATAAGTTTCCCACATTTGATGAGCTCCTAGGAAAGTGCAGTCAAGAAGAGGCCAAAATGATTTCCAGAGGAAGAATTCCCAAGCATGAAAAGGGAGTACCTCCTATCTTTGTTGTCCAAGACAAGAAGCAAAAGGGAAGAAGAGCTCATCACTTTTCAAGAAAGTCTGCTCCTAGATCCAATAGCTCCTATAAATCGAGCAAGGACTTATCAAAAGTTCAATGCTACAATTGCCATAAGCATGGCCATTATGCTCATGACTATCTAGAAAACAAAAGAGCACCAAGATCCAACTACAATAATCATAGCAACAACTTCAGATCTAATTATAGAAGAAGAAGAGAAGCACCTATTGCTCGTAAAGAAAACTACTGTTCTTCCAAGACTTCAAGAAACCTGATATGATAATAATGCAGCTGAGACTGTTATGCAACCAACTCACAAAATAGAAGAAAAGTTAGATCAACGACTTAAAAATTATCCTCTTCGAGGGGGAAACCTCCTTTACATTACATAAATGAACAATTATTGGATGATTCAAATGACAAAACCTCTTTTCTATATATAGAAGTCTAAGGGGTCACAATATAATGAGAGCTGACATAACGATAACAATGTAAGGGAACAACAATAACAATAGTGGGATTTTATGGGGCACAATAATAACACTATGGGGACTACATGGGCACAACAATAACAATAAGGGGGTTACACTAACAATAATAACAAGGGGCTACACTAGTATTATAGGGACCTAACATGCCCCTCTCCTTCAAAAGAGTGTTGTCCTTAACGCTTGAGTAGTTATGGATGCTTCTATATAAATTTATCATTCTCCCATGTCGAATCTTCAGCGGTTAAGTTCTTCCACTTTATGAGATACTCTGAAATTGATCGATTTCGTAGTTGTCGAGTTCTTGCTTCCGTGACTGCTTCAAGTTCCAATATAATTTTTCCTTCCTCGTCAAGTTCTGGCAATATTGTTTGGACTGGAAACTTGTCACCTATAACCTTCTTCAAGCATGAAACATGGAAAACTGGGTGCACTCGGGAACATGCAGGAAGCTCCAATTTGTATGCCATAGTACCAATCTTTTGCAACACCTTGTAAGGACCATAGTACTTTAGTGATAATTTATTATCCTTCTTAGCTTGCTTGAGGGACATTTGCTTGTATGGTTGTAGCCGTAAAAATACCCAGTCGCCTACATCAAAACTTCTTTCATTACGATGTTGATTTGCCTGTTGTTTCATTCAATTATGCGCCAAAGTGAGGTTATCCTTTAAGAGTTGGAGAACTTGTTGTTGATGCTCGATGTGATCTTCCACTGCCTGAACCTTAGAATTTTATTTTAAATATGATGTGATAGATGGTGGATGATATCCATATATTGCCATAAATTGGGTCATTTTTGCTGCAGTATGGAAGGAAGTGTTATACCACCATCCAGCCAAAGATAACCACTTGACCCATTTTATTTGTTTATCAAATACAAAACAACAGACATATCCTTCCAAACATTTGTTCACTATCTTTGTTTTCCCATCAGATTGACGATGATAAGATGAGCTATGAGCTAATTGAGTACCTAGACAATAAAATAATTTCGTCCAAAAATTTCCAGTGAAAATGGGATCTTTGTCACTAACAATAATCTTTGGGTTTCCATTTAGCTTTTGAATTGTTTCCATAAATGCAATAACAATTGCACTGGCTTTAAATGGATGAGATAATGCACAAAAATGTGCATACTTGGTAAGTTTATCAACTACCACCATGATGACACTCTTTCCTTCACACTTGGGTAAACCTGTGATAAAATCCATTGAAACATCCTCCCAACGTTGACTTGGAATGGATAAAGGTTCTAAGAGACTCGGGGTCTTCATTGTCTCAACTTTATTTTGTTGGCAAACCAAACATTACGTCACAAACTTTTGAATATCAAATTTAAGGTCATCCCAGAAAAATTCCTTCTTAATCTTGTGGTAAGTTTTTTAAAATCCCGAGTGCCCTAAGGGAGAGGTGTGCAATTCCAAAAGAATCTTTTGTTTGAGTTGGAAATTCTTACAAAGATATAAGCTATCTTTGTACCATAATGAATCATTTTTCCAGCTAAATGTATCAGATGTACTGGGATCTTGCTGCAACTTTTGAATGAGTGTCCGCACCTCTTCGTCACTCTTCCATTCATCCCTTGCTTCAATTATCCAATTTGGTTAGATAATAGAAATGGCACAAAGCAATGCTTCCACATCCTCATCCTTTCTTAAGACTCCATCTACAACAACACTTTGCTTCCCTTTTTTGTAGATGATATAAGTGATCTGTGTACCGGAATGAAACATTTTTCTTGCTAAATGTATCAGATGTACTGGGATCTTGCTGCAACTTTTGAATGAGTGTCCACACCTCTTCGTCATTCTTCCATTCATCCCTTGCTTCGGTTATCCAATCTGGTCAGATAATAGAAATGGCACAAAGCAATGCTTCCACATCCTCATCCTTTCTTGAGAGTCCATCTGCAACAACATTTTGCTTCCCTTTTTTGTAGATGATTTCAAAGTCATAACCCAACATCTTTGTCATCCATTTTTGTTGCTCTTCTGAAAATAATCTTTGTTCCAAAAAGTATTTAAGACTATCATGATTCATTTTTACCTTGAAGTGTCTTCCCATTAGGTAAGGTCGTCATTGCTATAGTGCATGTAGTATTGCTAACATTTCCTTCTCATAAACAGGTTTGTGTAAATACTTTCCTTTGATTGGACAGCTTTCAAGAGCAATGGGTTTTACTCCTTGCATTAAAACAACACCAATTCCATTTCCTGAAGCATCACACTCCACAATAAAGGTTTTTGTGAAGTCTAATGTAGCTAAGTTTGATGCTTGACACATTGCATCTTTAAGATGTGCAAAGGCCTTAGTTGCTTCTGGAGTCCAATAAAATGCATCTTTCATCAATAATGTTGTTAGAGGTGTTGTTATTCTTCCATAATTCTTAACAAACTTGCGATAATACCCTGTCAACCCCAGAAATCCTCACAGATGCTTTATGGTTGTGGGGATTTTCCATTCCTTAATGACTTTAATTTTGTTAGGGTCTACCTTAACACCCTCATGAGATACAATATGACTCAAATATTCCACCTCTTGTACTCCAAAGAAACATTTGGAGGTTTTTGCATATAATGTTTCTCCTCCAATAGTTTGAGCACCCTGTCAACATGTTGAACATGATCCTTCCAAGACTTGTTGTAGATTAGTATATCATCAAAAAATACTAACACAAATTTTCTAAGGAAGGGTTTGAAAATGGAATCATCAAACCTTGAAATGTAAAAGGTGCATTGGTAAGGCCAAAAAGCATGACCAAAAATTCATAATGACCCTCATGAGTTCTAAATGTTGTTTTCAGAATGTTTTCAGTTTTCATTCTTATTTGACTATATCCTGAACGAAGATCCAACTTGGTGAAGTAAATTGCTCCATGTAATTCATCCAATAATTCGTCAATGACAGGAATGGGAAATTTATCTTTAATAGTGAGCTTGTTGAGCTCCCTGTAATTTGGACACATGCACCATGATCTATCCTTCTTGTGCACCAATACTACTAGAGCAGAGAAAGAACTTTGACTAAGTTGAATTACACCTGCCTCTAGCATTTCTGCAACCATACGTTCAATTTCACTCTTTGGGGCATAGGGATATCTGTAAGGCCTGACGTTTGGAGGAACACTTCATGGAATCAGATGAATAACATGATCATGATCACGAATAGGTGGGAGGCCTTTGGGAGTTTCAAATACCTTGGAATGATTGTCCAAGATTTTTTGGAGATCTGGAGAAATAGATGATTTTGATGACTGAACTTCTACTGAGCATAATTGTGCAATTACGCCCCATTGTTCTTTCTTTAGAAGTTTTAATCATGCCATTAGAGTTTATTATCTTTCATGTTTTCCCTGCGATACCCCTTAATTCAAATTCCTTTCCTTCCCAAAAAAATTTCAAGAAAAGTTCTTGAAAATTAAAAGCTATTGTACCCAAAGATTGTAACCATTGGACTCCTAGTACAACATCAGCACCAACCATTGGAATGGAAAGCATTGGACTATTCAATACATATTCCCCCATGGTTAGCATGATATTATGGCACTTTCCAAAGCAATTTCTATTTCCTCCATTTGCAACCATCACTTGACACTCAGGTGTTGGATATAGGAAGCAATTCAATTCTTTGGTTATCTTACAATGAATTAAATTATGGGTACTACCTGAATCAATCAACACTATTACACTTTTCTTCTTGATATGTCCTTCTATCTTGAGAGTTTGAGGAGTGGTAATTCCTTCCAATGCATTACAATATATGGTCGGATTCATTTCTTCTTTCTCTAGGGTTGGTTCCTGGTGTATATCCTCTTCTTTTGAAGTTTCTTGTTCCTTTTCTTCCTCCTTTTCACAATCTATGTAAAATAATTTATTCTTAGCACATTTATGACCTTTAGTGTATTTTCTATCACAACTGTAACAAAGCCCTTTTGGTCTTTTTTCTTCCAGTTGCTGTGGTGTCAACCTTGTAGGTTGTGTAAGGCAACGAGCAAAAACACTTCCATCTTTATAGTTGTGAGTGGTAGGCTTCCTTGATGCCATAATTTTGTTTTCAATTTTTCTTGCCAACCCGAATGCCTTCTCTAATGAATCAAGTTCCCAAAGGTGAACCTCGTGTTGGATGTTATCCTTTAAAGTCCCTATGAAGACATCAATCCTATTCTCCTTTGGAATATCATTTACCCTTATATTCAATTTTTGGAAGTCCTCAATGTGCTCTTCCATTGAACCCTTCTCTTTGAGACTTATCAATTGGCTAAAGGTGGTGTTGCTCTTTATATACTCGTAATGTGCTATCATTTCCTCCGTAAAAATTGACCAAGTGACAAGTGATTTACGAGAACAAAGCAATCGATACCATACAAACTGATTGGGTTTTGAACATAAAGTTGCAATGCGTACATTTTGTGTGAGTTGCACATTATGGAGATCAAAATATTGCTCCATTTGTAGTATCCATGTTACCAGATCCTTGCCATCGAACTTCCTCATATCGATCTTTGCAATATGGTGGGTCTTCAATCCAAAGTTAAAAGTCTATGGAATCATGATTAACATTCATTTTGTTTTCATCATGAGTTTCATCTAATACCTTTTAGCCATTAGGAAGCATTTCTTGTAACAACTTTGTCAAAACTTCCTTCAAACTTTCCATGTCTGCTTTTAAACCATTCTTCAAATCTTCTTTCATACCATCCATCTTAGCTTCCATACCTTCTTCAAACAATCTATCTTAAGCTTCCATTTCATTTTTTGTTACCCTTTGGGAGAGCGAAATTTGTTGCGCTTAGTCTCGTAATTTTGATATATCATGTTGCATTTCTTCCTCTTCTTCATGCGTCATAGTTGAGCTTTTTGGTTGCTTACTAGGTGTTTCAATTTTTTTGCTTCGAGGCATTTTGGAATCAAACAATGATATATATAGTTCACTATGCCCTTTAAGTCACTTCAAACTGATTTTTAAAACAAAATTTATGCAAAATTTAAAAAAAAATACACAACTTTTTCTTGCTTTTTAGGATCTCAATATTGAAACTATTGTATCTTTGTAATTTCGACTCTTCAAGGTCTAAAATTCAGCCATGTGGTAGCCCTCTGAGTCTTCTTTCCAATGCCAGAAGTCCACTCAAAAATGGATTTTTCAAGAAAGAGTTATGCCCAATCACCCACAATGACCTGATTATTGACTTGTTCAATAGAGCGAACTTGTACGGAATGCCACGTGTCATTGTTTCGACATTCGACCCTGAAATTGCTACACGAAAAGCTACAGTCCATACACTTTCAGGCACTTTTTACAGAATTCAAATCTGATACCTGAAACGAAAGTTATGACGATTTTCCCTAGGTCACCTGTTTGAGACTGAATTTTGAAGCCTGCAAAAACCCTAACTTCCCTTAATCATATCTCTGAAAATATAGCGAACCAAGGTCTGAAATATTTACACGACGTTCACCGCAATTTCGTCTCCACGTGGTCGAAATTTCAGCTTCTGAAGCCTCATAGAAAAAAAGTTATAGCAAAATGCCAAGACACCCTATTTGAAGAAGCGAAACCCTAGAATCCAAAGCTCTGATACCAAATGTTATGCAGCCAACTGACAAAATAGAAGAAAAGATAGATCAACGACTTAAAAATTATCCTCTTCGACGAGGAAACCTCTTTTACATTACATAAATGAACAATTCTTGGATTATTCAAATGACAAAACCTCCTTTATATATATAGGAGTCTAAGGGGTCACGATATAATCAGTGCCGACATAACAATAATAATGTAAAGGCACAACAATAACAATAGTGGGCTTCTATGCAGCATAATAAGAACAATATGGGGACTACATGGGCACAACAATAACAATAAGGGGCTACACTAACAATAACAATAAGGGGCTACACTAGTATTATAGGGACTTAACACAGACACAATCAAAGTAGTTTCTCATTTCTACTCTTTCTAGTTCCTCTCCTGCAGATTCTTGTGATAGTTGGTTGGTTGATAGTGGTGCTTCAAGACACTTTATTGGTTATAAAGAAGTTCTCTCAAATTTAGTTGAGAGGGAGGCAAATCTGAAAATTATACTTGGAGATAACCCTACATATCCTATAAAGGGACTTGGTTCTGTTTCTTTTCATTTGGATCAAGGTAAAACTATATCTCTTCAGAAGTTTTGTATCTACCTAGTTTGAAAAAGAATATTGTATCTATATCTGCCTTAGAAGATAAAGGAATGAAAGTTGCTTTCATAAATGGAAAAGTTCTCACATCGCCAATGAGATCTAGCATGAGAGGTACCTTCACTCTGGGATAGAGATTTGAAGGTCTTTATAAAGTCAATGGAAGACCAATCATGTGTTGATTCATGACAACAATAATCAATGTGAACTTTGGCACCTAAGGTTCGCTCATCTGCACTATAAAGCATTGCCTCATGTGAGAAAGATGGTTTCTGGAATGTCAGAGATTAGAGTGGATCATGATGGGGTCTGTCAAGGGTGCGCAAGTGGGAAGCATGTTGAGGGACGATTCCCTTAAGCAAAAGCAAAACCAGTCAGGTACTTCATCTTATATATTCTGGTTTATGTGGACTTATGCTTGTAACTTTTCTTCGTGGCTACTTTTATTATATTGTAATATCCCAAATGGGAAAATGACAGTAATATAAAGCAACAATAGACTAGAAACTACAGCAACTAAAATCACACCATTAATACATGAAAATTGGAGCCAAAAACATGATCTGAGCCATTTTATTAATGCTTGGAAATGAGTACAATAATGGTGCTGGCATGGGTGCACCTAGACCTGCTCGAGGCAGGTCGAAATCTATCTCAGAACAAGCTGGAATGACCCTCTGGTAATGACTCTCTGTGGCTCTGGAATTGCACTGCTCTACCAAGAAATGCAGTTGTTGCAAACTTTGGACTGCTGGTTGGGCTGCTTCTAGTGCTCATAAAATTTTGGGACTTGAACACCGGACTCTACTCAAGAAACCCACAATAACCCGCGAAGGAATTATGGAATGGCTAAATTCTGAAAATTGCCCCTGTTGGGCTTGACCCACTGCGCTACTGCCTAAAGCTCCACACCTTGAGAATCTACTGCAAAATTGCCCCAAGGCTGAGCAATAACCCTATTAGGAAGCTCTCAGCTTCCCCACCAAGTCTCAACTACAATCTCCCACTCTTCTCACCTATCGAAACAACCTTCCCACTAGACTGTGTCCTCCACTACACAATCCCTAGAATGATAACGCTCCCCCCGTAATCTTGGCTGTCAAATGCTCCTCCAAAAAGGTAAATCTCCTCTCCTGAGCAGGCACTCAAAGTCCCCCGAGGCAAAAGTTGAGATCTTCACCTGAAAATCTCGTGTGCTAAACAACACTGCAGACTTGGCACCCGACACAAGCATGTTATGTCAAAATGACAATCAGAAAGATAAGTGAATGAATGAGGAATGATGTTGCCCTTCCTTCCTTTTGTCAAGTGAGCCTCAACGTTCCTCTTGGGCCCCACCATAGACTGCGCAGCCTCTCCTTCGAGCCAACCCAGCGCTGCCTCTTTCGAGCCTCCCACACGCTGCCACTCATTCAAGGCCACTCGGACCCCACTAAAGCCGCAATTTTCTCTTAGGAACTATAGGAATTGACATTAGCTTTTCCCAAAATAATATTTGTGGGTCCCCGACCCACTTATTTCTGCCTAACATTAGAGATAGAAAAATTTATCAAAATTTAATATTCTAATTAGCGAAACTGCTAATAAGGAATATTATAGTCCTCCCTGCCAAGACGTTGCTTGCCCTCAAGCAACTGCAGTGATGGGTGCTTGAGGATTTGCTCCCCTTCCCAAGTGGCATCCTCATCTAGGAGGTTCTTTCACCGAATCAAGTATTCCTTCACCACCCGACTCCTCAATTGCCTCTCCCTGATGTCTAAAATGGCCTTTGGCTGGAGCACCAAGTGCCCCTCATCATTTGTAGGAGGCAACTCGGTGGTTTTTGTCCCCCGCTGCCCCAATGCCTTCTTCAGGAAAGACACATGAAAAATGTTATGTATCTAGCTGCCACGTTGTCCCCCGCTGCCCCAATGCCTTCTTCAGGAAAGACACATGAAAAATGTTATGTATCCAGCTTCCCTGCGGCAGCTCCAACTCATATTCTAACTCTCCCACTCCCTGGATGACTCTGTATGGCCCATAAAAGCGAGGCTTGAGCTTCCTGGCCCCCTTCTGCTTCACCATGGACTGTCTGTAAGGCTAAAGGCGAAGGTAAACCAAGTCCCCCACCTCAAACTTCCTCTCCACACGGCCTCTGTCTGCGTACATCTTCTGTTGATGTTGGGTTGTCGCCAAGCTATCCTTGAGAGCCCTGAGAATGTCTTGGCTCTCTTGGATCTAGTCTTTGGCCCTGGGGGCCTTGCTACCTCCAAACATAACATCAACAAATGTCAGTGCATCGTAAGTTCGTAACCATACAAAGCGCAAAAGGGAGTCATACCTATAGAGATGTGGAGCACTATGTTGTAGCAGTATTCCTCCAGGTGCATTCATCGCAACCAAGTCCTCTCCTGCCCTGTCACATAGTTACGCAAGTAACCCTCCAACCACTTGTTAACTATCTCGGTTTTCCCATCTGTCTGTGAATGGTAGCTAGTGCTCGAAGTGAGTTTTGTGCCTACCAATCAGAATAACTCCTGACAAATTCCACCCATGAACCTGCTATCCCGCTCATTAACTATGGTCTTGGGGAGACCGTGCAATCTGAAAATGTCCCTGAAAAACAACTCAGCCACCTAAGAGGTCGTGTACCGGGCTGAAATGGCAAAGAAATGTGCATACTTCGTCAATCTGTCGACCACGACGAAGATACAGTCTTTGCCCTGCACCATGGGCAACCTGGTGATGAAATCCATTAAAATACTCTCCCACTTCCCTTCAGGGATGGGAACCGCCTATAGTAATCCTGTCGGATGGGTCAAATCCCCCTTATTCTTCTCGCAAACCTCGCACTCCCAGACATGTCTCAGTACATCCTCCTTGAGGCCCTTCAATGAGAACCTCTCTCTAATGGTCCAGTAGGTCTTGGTGAACCCCTGGTGCCCAGATAATGGAGAGTCATGGGTTGCACGTAGAATCTTCTCCGGTAACTGGGAGTTAGTTGTCAAATAAATCTGGTCCCGATAGTAAATCACCTCATCCATGACCTGGTACCGCTCATCTGTCACCTGTCCATCTAAAATCTCACATGCAGACCAATCCTTCGAGTACTCACCTAGTAGTTGGGCCTTCCAATCCGCCTCGATACTCATCAGAGAGAGGGACGCTGGCCTCCATGACAAGGCATCGGCCACCAAATTATGCTTCCCTTTGACATACTCAATGTCAAATTCGTAAGCCTGAATCTTACTGACCCACTTTTGTTGCCTCTCCTAAAGTTGTCTCTGCTCTAAGAAAAACCGGAGGCTATTGTGGTCTGTCCTCACCCTGAACCAGTTCGCCACCAAGTATTGTCTGCACTTGGCTAGTGCGTGCATGATGGCTAGCATAGTAAATTTTGCATGTTGTATATTGTGTTGCTATAAACCCTAATTTATAGCAACAATTGGTAATTTAAAGGTAGCATGTATTTGGGAACCTATTTGAGCCACTTTGGGAGTATTTGAACCCTCTACATTTAACCATAGGGCATTTGAGCCCTCTAGATTTAATTAGGGCTTACATCTAGAGTTTTATTGTTTTTTTATACATTTTCAAACATTGAAATTTAATACAGTCTATTTCCTTGTTTATACAATAAATAGCCTTTGTTTATTACTTTCTTGTCATCAATTTTAAGCTATTTACTTATTATTGTTGTAAATTTTGCATGTTGTAAATTGTGTTGCTAGAAACCCTAATTTATAACAACAACTAGTAATTTAAAGGTACCATGTATTTGGGAACCTACTTGAGCCTCTTAAAGACTATTTGAGCCCTCTAGATCTAACCATAGGGTCCTTTGAATTGATCACCTTGGAATTACATCTCATCTCACCTAAAGCCTTACTTATTGAACATTACCTTTGGGTGATTTTAGTGGAATCCTTAGGGGCTATTTAGCCTGGAAGTACTTGGGTTATCTAATCTTTAAGATCTATTGGAGAACCCTTGTGGGAATAATATCCAACCATGGAATGGCAGGGAGTAGTTGTTAAAGTGACAGTGGTGACTAATCCCATTGTTGCCCTTAACCTCGAGTAATTAGTGAGGCTTTGCGCTAGGGTGCTAGATTTTGTAGTAACATGAACAGAATCAAGAAGCAAACAGAATCTCCAAGCAGGTTTGCAGCAGGCCTACAAGCACTCTACTAGTTTCAGCATCTCAAAGTGGGGTTGAGGAAATCCTCCCTCCAAGAATGGTAGCTATACGATCCTCTACTGAGGATTGTTCAAGTATTAGTATCGATTGATTTTTTATATTTATCTATGTTGCACTAGTTTTTGGGATGGGGGGACGCATCCTCGAGACAACTAGAGCACACCTATAAAATTATCCCTGGGCTGTGCATAATACTATATGTTATAGATTCTTATGCTTACAAGATTGCATAATTAATCAATTAGAAGAATAAATTTCTAGTTGTTGCAATTTAAGGAAATTTCACAAAAACCACTATAAAACACTAAAGAGAATAAATTCATCTTTTAGATTAAAAAAGTGATGGAATAGGAATTTATTCAAACATCTAGTACCCAACGCATATTCCAAACCACTATTATCTTATTATTTCATAATGCTTGAGGTTGGGATGGTCGAAGCACTAGACCAAAATGACTCCAGGAAGCCCATGTACAATATAAATAAAAGCTGAGATGATCCAAAATATGAGAATCACAAGAGCAATAACCACAAAGATTAGCTCTTTGAAATGTTGCATTTTCTATTTTTTTGACATGGACACTTTGCATGTTGTAATGTTCTTGTTGGAAATACAATATTTAAATCACCAAAAACCCAAATGGAAACCCATTATACAAAACCTATGTTTTGCACTAGAACTTGTTCAACAAATTTAGATCCAATGCAATACAAAAATAATGCATGGGAAAAATGATCATATTGTCCAATCATCAATGTCCATGATTGTCAAGACTGAAGATATATACAGAAAATATCCCTGAAATCTGCCCAAAACATATCGGAAATTTGTCTGGAACATCCCTGAAACCTGCTCAAAATGTCTTTAGGATGGCCAGCAAATCCCTGAGTCCCTGATGAAATCCCCAGTATTTTGGGGACATTTCCTAAGGGTCCCCAAGTCCCTAAAATGCAGGAATGTGGGGCATGCAATTTTTTTTGGGGGGATGGTCCCTGTGCAACATAGATATTTACTATATCCCTGAGGTGTTATGTTGTATGGTTGTTGGGATTTTAATAATGGTTTATGGGTACTCCTTGATATCATTTTATAGCCAGATATATTGTAACTCTTTTAGTTTAAGTAATGGAAAGAGCTATGTTTTTTTGCCATGAAAAACACACACACACACATGAGGTATCCTACTCATTTTGTAACCTTATTTTTCAAAAATATGTTGTATCTATTCCAAATCCCATATCTGCATCCACATACATGCAACCTAGGCATCTCACCAAGTTGAAGATTATCCTCACAACTTACAGTGAATGGGTCTCCACAAATACCAAGTGTCATCATTAGGAATCCTAGATAAGGTTTTACTTTTGAATCTCAAAACTATTCCAACAAAGATTTGTTGATGGTGAATACTCCTTTTGAGAGATGGAAAACATTAATGGTATGAACATAAATTCAGAAGAAGTTCCGTGTGTTTTTTCCTCATCGAGAAAAAGAGGATAGAAAATTCCATATATACCATGTTTTCCCTTATGTTATACTGCCAAGGCCACATTGTCGTATTTTAAATCAAAAGCTTGCCACATATCTTCCTTGGGATCTTTTGTAAGTTGTACTTCTAACAATGTCTTCTGACACGTGACTTGAGTCTATTGGTGGGGGCTAAATACAGATGGCCTGCATAGAGACATGAAGCAATGTGGATCCCTTGGAGTGCCTTGGGCTTTGTGCGGCTAAAGTTTGCAAGTTAGGCTTTGCGCGGCTAAAGTTTCTTTTGACTTGAACTCTGAAACTCACGACATCTGAGTTCTAATCAGGGGATTTTCAGGCATCCTCCATTTGAGAATTCGCAGGCACAACAGGAGAAGCAGATACAGGTTTGATTTCCATTTCGTGCATTAGATACAGTTAAGAGATACATGCTGACTAGACCAATTGAATTCCTGGAAGGTAAGCGTATGTCAGAACAGTATCATGTGCAAGTCAATATTTCACAATTTAGTCGAAGCAGGCAACAGGAAATGAGGCCGAGCCATCTTACACGTGAAAAACAGTCGACGGAAGAGGTTATGAAATTATTGGAATCGGAGGACGACCTTTCACGTATAGATTGTTTTGCAAGTCTACCAACAAGACGAAAATGTGAAGGCCGCAAACCGTTCAACATTGATTGGAGGCTTTCTGCTTGGGAGGATTTTCTCATCTTAAAATGGAAAGCAAATCAATAGCAAATGTTAAAAATGGCAAGGAAATATCAGGTTCTCTGGAAACCAATCATTTAGGTCAAGTCAAAATTGTTTCAACAAACAAAACAAGAAAGTGGATTTGGGTAAAAGCAAAGCAATATCGGGGCATTTTAAAGCGTAGGGTTGCTTGCCTTAAATGGGAAAAAGGACAAAGACAAAGAAAAAAAAATAGTGTCAAAGAAAGAAAATAAATAAGAGTAGCAAAAATAAAAAAGAGTCAACCATTTACAGTCCCACATCCACACCTCTTACTTGGTCATCAGATCTCTATGCCGAAGAACTGATGAGGGCCAGGACAAGGCTGGAGATTTTTGAAGCCAAAGAACAGGAAAGGGACCGCAAAATTTCAGAGACCACATTTGCAAATCGGTGTTTAATGGAAGGTAATAGAATTTTAAAAGAACAGGTAACAATGTTACAAGAGGCTCTAGAGATAGGAAAACAAGAATGGCAAAGTATGAAGACAGCATGGCAAACCATGATAGGATCAAGGGCAGCAAACAAGGATGTGATAATTTCTAAAGCAACTTAGGGAGATACACAAGTATCTCAACAAACAGATCTTTCAAAAGAGAAGACAAAAAAGAACAATAGGGAAGATGGTCCAAAAGAAATCAAAGATAGAGTTGAAAACGCTAATGGTTACATAAGGACAAAGGAAGAAGAAGATGCAAGTGCTCGTAGAGCACAGGAAAGAGAACACAAAGAAAAAAAAGACAGGGAAACAAACTTTATTATCAGAGGAATAAGAGATTATGGGAGGAATGAAAGTACTCTCAATTTGACAAGGGACTTTCTGAAAGAGAAACTACATTGGAAAGGGCAAATTTGCCAAGCAAGGAGGATGGGGAAAATATGTGAAGGGAGGCCTCGTCCCATAAAAGTCACCATCACAACTGTGCAAGACAAACACCATCTCTTGAGCAAAAAGAAACTCTTGAAAGGCTCACACTTCTTCCTAGATGAAGATTTAACTAGCAAACAACAAGAAGAGACAAGGGAAAAAGTGAAGAAAATTAGGGCAGCAGGAAATGAAGGGAAAAGAGCATGGTTGTACAATGGTAAAGCAATTATTGCAGTGTTTGGGACTCTGGACAAAACAGGGCAGCAAGATGGCAGTAAAGAAAAAACAAAGAATTCGATAATAGAGAGGAAAACAACAAGAGCAACATGGATGGAAAGGGGCGAAGACTCAAAATTGAGTCTTATGTGTCAAACTGCGTAGCAGTCAAATCCTACCCAAATCGTTTAGTTTGTTGGAATTGTAGAGGCTACCCTTGGAGGAGGGGACATGGGTTAGGGCCTATTGCGGAAGGTAGAGACATAATTTGTCTCACGGAAACTCATGAACATGATGGTTGCAAAACTCTTGTGTTTGACGGTTATTTGAAGTTAGCAGTTTGGAACAAGGTAGCAGAAAATGGCAAAGGGTATGGGGGAATACTAGTTTTAGTGAAAGAAAAAGAAGGTCATCACATTCAGTTGATGAAAGAAGATGAAAACAAACAATATTTATGGTTCAAAATATCAGAGAATGAGAATCACATAAGAATTGCAGCATGTTATTTTGCCCCTCAAGTCTCAAAAACTTACAAAAATAAGGGGCTATACAACAAGGATCTGTATGCAGCTTTAAAGCAAGATATTGTCGCGTACTATCAATAGGGAGAAGTGTTTTTACTGGACGATTTTAATGCTAGAACAACAAATCAGCAAGCTAGTATTCTTTGTTGCAAAGAGGATCATAATCCTATTTGGCTCACTGAAGAGGAGAATCCCCAATGGGTGAGATGTTCAGAAGATGACAAAGTTAGCAATCATTTTGGAGAGGAATTGCTTACACTGTGTGGGGCTTTCAACTTAATTATTTGCAATGGTCTGGACAAATGGAAAAGGTCGGGAACTTCACTTGCAACACATACAATGGGGCAAGTGTCGTTGATTATGTGATTTGTTTATAAAGCTTGATAGAAAAGATAGGCGAAGTTAATATTGGAGAGCATAATTGGGACTTAAAATCAGACCATAACCCAATTTATATAAAGTTATCATGGCTAGAAGAAAGGCAACATAAGAGAAAAACCAAATGCTCTCGGAAATCACTACCAAGGGGCAAAATTCTTCGAACTCAAGAAAATTGTATTATCTTCAAGACAATGCTGGAAAGATTAATTCGGAAAGAGAAAACCGGTTTCCAAAGCTTCAGCAATCATGAGTTAACAAATATAATTCAAAGGGCACTTGAGAAGTGCAAAAGAGCAAAATATAGGAAATTGGAATCAAATTGTTTTCCTGTAAATGCTTGGTTTGATGAGGAATGAAAAATGGCAAGGAGAACCTTGAAAAAGACAAGCAAGGAGAAGATGAATGTAAAATTATATAAGAAGATACTAAAAAGGAAAAAAAAACAAGTTCATGCAAACAAGGCGAGAAGAATTAATATATCTAGGCAAGAATAACCCAAAGCTTTTCTGGCAGGAACTTCAACCAAGGAAGAAGCAAATTGAAAATAATATTACAGCCAATCAATGGTTTGAACATGCAAGACAACTCTATCAGAAAGAATTAGAGGCTGAGCCTCCCCCGGGGCTCAACACGACTACAAAGTTCTTCACATTACAGGAGGTGGAGATCGGAATTAAGAAGCTGAAAACAGGAAAGGAAAAATACTTGGTTGAACTTTAGGCAGAGTATCTAAAATGGGGAATGAACACCCTTGCACCGCACATCATGGAAATATTCAACAACATCATTCAACAAAGATTCCAAGGGACTGGACAACTAGCCTAGCAATACCCCTTTTTAAAAGTGGAGACATTAATAATCCTTACAATTATAGAACCATTATGATCAATCCTTTGTTTGCAAAGCTTTTTGGCAGCATGGTAGAAAATATAATCAGTAAGTGGGCAGAAGTAAAAGAAAAGAGGGCAAAAGAACAAGCAGGTTTTAGCCCGAAGCATTCTATAGTGGATCGTGGCATCACGTTGAGACACATTATTGAAAAGGTTTGGGGGGGTTAAAGAGGAAGTATTTTGTTGTTTTGTTGACTTCAAAAAGGCATTTGACAAGGTCCCTAGAGATAAGTTGTGGTGTAGAATGGAAGAACTTGAAATTCCTTTGCATTATAAAGCTTCTACCCATAGACTTTATGAAGAGGTGAAAGTCAAAATTAGAACCTCAGCGGATATTTCAGAAAGCTTTAGAAGTGACATTGGAGTCAAGCAAGGCTGCCCTCTATCCCCTACTCCTTTTGGTTTATATATTGATAAACTGGAAGAGTAGCTAAATTTGCAAGGTGGGGATGGTGTTCGGTTGGGGGAGTTTGTGATAAAGCTTCCTTTATATGTTGATGATCTTGTATTGATTTCTAAATCAGCCCATGGATTGCAGATGCACCTATATGCCCTTGAGCATTTTTGTAGAGCAGTGGGGATGCAAGTCAATATTAACGAGACCAAGAAAATGATTTTCTCTAATAAAAGGAAGCAGAGTCAGCATATGTTCTTCTTTGAAGGCAACATTCTTAAAGAAGTAAATGAGTACAAATACCTCGGGATTGATTTCAACAACAAACTTAATTGGGAGGACTGCAAAAAGAAGAGAATCTTAGGAGGGTGGAAAGCATTATATGCTCTTCAAAACAGATGCAGAGAGGCAGAGTTATGGGATTGGAAAACGATAAAAGTGCTTTTTGGACTCCTAGTTTGTCCAGTGATGCTATATGGGTGTGAATAGTGGGTTAGCAACACCCATGTCTCAAAATGGAAGAAAATTGAGATAATCCAAAAACGCTTGATCATGAGCAAGTTCAAAATAAAAAGTTTGGTACCTTATGAGACAATGTTGAGTGAAACAGGAGCAACTCCCATCGAAGCAATTGCTATGGTGCGGCACATAAGATATCTAAAAAGAATTGAGCAAATGGGAGTAGGTAGATGGCCTAATGTTATCTTCAAAGAAGGCAAGAGTGAAAGAAAGAAAACATGGATGAGACAAAACTACACATGGATGCAAAAATGGAATATCTACCTCAATGCTTGTCCCACAAATAGCAAGGAGCTAAAGAATTTTGTTATAAAGAAGTTTCAGAAACAGGTATGGGGAAAAGGGTTGGGTAGAAAGAAGAAGTACTACATTGAAGAATTCAACCCTACGTATGATCTCCAACAAAAAGGGTATGTGGGAGCTAACATTCCGTGGAGGGCAAAGGTTATTATTGCTAAATTAAGGACCAACTCGCATCAACTTCGGTGTGAAACAGGATGGTGGAAAAGGCCTAAAGAAGCTTGGGAAGAACGAGTGTGTACATTTTGCACATCTGGAGCAGTGGAATCGGAAAAACATTTCACTTTGGAATGTGATGCGTTCAAAGACATCAGAGAAAGTTATGGGAATATGTTAGCATCAATTTCTTGGCATTGTCTTTTCAGCGATGGGATTGTTGGAAGGTTGGGCCAGCTCATCATCAATTTGAATAAGAAAAGGACTGAAATGCAAAAGGCGAAAAAACAAAGAACTCATAGTCCCATAAACTATTTTTAGCCTCGTGGACATTAAAATTTCATTTCATTTCATATGTATCACATGTGCCATTTACATAGTATGCCAGGTTGCAAAGTAGGCAACGCAAACTAGCCCAACTTACTAAGGCAGCCGTGACAAATTCCCCGAAACTTCAAAGGACCTTGTAATCGGATGCAAGGAGTTGAGATCACCACAAACTCTATCATGAACGTTACCACGTTGGGTCGGTTCTTTCAAGTGCCAGGTATGATACTGAAAGATTTTTACCCGGTTGTTCTTGAAAGATCAAGCTTTCGAAATTTGGTCCTGAAAAGTCCACTCTTCTAAGTTTTGGTACTGAAAGGTGAACTTTTGAAGGTTTGGTACTGAAAGGTCAACCCTGGGTCAGAAGGGTTGGTTAACGTAACCTACTAAAGTACCACAGCTAGTCCAGGCAGCATGCCATTGCTAGGCAAGTCTTTATAAATTGGCATGTAATCTATAGTGACTATTTTGGATGCCCTGATGCATCATCCTTTGAGGTTATACAAATTATCTTGAGCCTCAATTTTGACTTTGTCATTGATATAGGATGCCCTGATGCATCATCCTTTGAGGTTATACAAATTATCTTGAGCCTCAATTTTGACTTTGTCATTGATATAGCCCATCTTGCAGCAATATGTAAATGTAGTGAATTTACACATGTATATATTGATGCATTGCGCGGGGGTCATTTCTTGGGATCAACAAAAACATAATTTCATAAATTTGGAGACAAATAACTGTAAGTAATTTATGAAATGTCTGTCAAGCGGCCTGAAACTTACTAATTTTTGCAGAAGGATCCTCGTTCCCGAAATCAGAACTGATGGGTACCTCAGTAACAATTGCAAAACTATCTTCGAGTATATCAAGAAGACCAATCGCTAAAGCCGAACGATTGCCCACCACAACATAGGGCTGCAGCTCTCCTGTGTCGTAGTTACCCACAATGTCGGCAGCTAAGAGCTCCCTCTTATCTGCAATTACGCATTCGATCAAGTACTCTGAACTCAGAAACAGTCATTTGTAATGGGCTCTCAGATAGCAATGTATTGCATTTTGTTTCTATGAAGGAAGGAAGAGAGCGAAAAACCTGAAACGTGAATGACCCATTTCCTCGGCGGAAGAAACCTATCAGTGTCGTAATCCCATTGAGTGCACACAACAGATATGTCTTGGCCGCTTTTCTGTTGACCAAGGAGCACGAGGTTCGTGCCCAGAGCCATGGAGAAGAATGTGCAATTTCCCTCCATTTTGATCCTGCCCGCCTCGTCTGAATCTGCTAGTATTGATATTTCGTTTTCTAAATCCTCATAAGAGTAGCTCCGCCTTGTCTGATTCTGTTTGTATTTGAATAGAAAGCCTACTGTTGGCGGGCTGATGTATGCGGTGCGGAAGAAAGCGTTAAACTGCTTACATTTTTGTTGTGGTTTACCGGAACTATATCACATAAATGTCAATGAAGTAAATATGATTTATCTAGAACAGAACATTTAAGTTAAACGAAGTCTTTTTGTTAGAATGAAATCTATGTAAATCAAGTATTTTGTTTTACAATGCCATCTAGAAATAATTGTTTCACATTACTATGTTTGAAATATGATCTTTTTTATAAACCTTGATTGTATTTTGATTAACATTCACCAATTTTCTCTTTTATTGTATTTTGATAATATTAATGCATTGTTATATTTTTTCTTTGATAACATTAATGCATTGTAATATAATTAGTCTATTTAATTATGTATCTATCAAGTGCTAAGAGGGATCAAATCTTTCGAGGTGTAAATCTCTTTTTTGAGTGCAAAATTTGAGAAAATGTTTGTATTTCCAGAGATTTGATCCCTCGAGGGAAGATTTGCACCTCAAGAGATTTGATCCCTCTCGGCGTTTGATAGATTCAGAGTTAAGATGGATCTAGGTTGGTTTCAGTTATGTGCGGCTAAGGAAAATCTATAGAAGATATGATTAATTTTATTAATAATATGTAAATATATCTAATATTAATATAATCATTTTAAATATGATAAATTTGTAGATTAAGTTGGTCATTTTAATTTTAATATTAAATTTGGGTAGTTACCTCAGTTTGGTGATATGATAAATATTGTTTATAACATTAATGATAAAATATAAAAAATTGAATGCAAAAGTGACAATAATAGTGTTGAATGATAGAAAATGTGAATAATAAGAATTTAGTCAATTACAAATAATATTCATTGTGATCAATCTCAAACTATTTTATTCTCCTATTCTTATTGTCATCTTTTCATATTGATTATATGAAAAGGACACTTGAAATCGTAAACCATTTAAATATTTAGCTCGAGATGTTGTAATAAACATCATACTTTGTCTCTTTTGCTCTCCAATATTAATAGGTTGAATTATTATAACACAAAAAACAATGTACATTGTCAATAATTTTTTATGCCTACACTAAAATCAATGCACATTGTTAATCCAATCACGTTAAAATTAATGTACCATCATACATCCAATTACATCAAATCATAAATCAACATCTACACTAAAATCAACGCATCTAATGCAAGCAATAAAATAAGATTAGAAGAAAAAAAAAAAAAAAAAAAAAAAAAAACTTCTGCACTGAAATCAATGCATCTAATACAAGTAATAAAATATATTTATAAATCAACATCTACACTCAAATCAATGCATCTAGTGCAAGTAAGAAAATAGGATTAGAAACCAACATCTACACTAAAATCAATGCATTTAGTGCAAGCAATCAAATAGGATTAGAAATCGCCATCTACATTGGAATCAATGCATTTAGTGCAAGCAATCAAATAGGATTAGAAATCAATGCATCTAGTGCAAGCAATCAAATAAGATTATAAAACAACTTTTACACTGAAATCAATGCATTTAATGCAATAAATCAAATAGGATTAAAAATTAACATCTACACTCAAATCAATGTATCTAGTGCAAGTAAGAAAATATGATTTTGAAATCACCACCTGCATTGAAATCAATGCATTCAGTGCAAGCAATCGAATATGATTAGAAATCACCACCTGCATTGAAATCAATGCATTTAGTGCAAGCAATGAAATAGGAGGTGCAAGTAATCATATATAATTAGAAATCAACATCTACATTAAAATCAGTGCATCTAGTGCAAGCAATCAAATAGGATTAGAAATCACCATCTACACTGAAATCAATGCATTTAGTGCAAACAATCAAATAGGATTATAAATCATCTCCATTGAAATCAATGCATCTAGTGCAAGCAATCAAATATCGTGAGAAATCAATATCTACACTAAATCAATACACTTAGTGCAAGCAATCAAATAGGATTAGAAATCACTATCTACACAAAAATCAATGCATCTAATGAAATAATTTGTTTTCCCTCTCTACCCCCTCCATCTATATCTATATCTCCATTCATCTCTCCTTCTTTGTCTCTCTATCTCACCCCCCCCCCCAAAACACACACTCTCTCTCACTCCATATCAATCAATCTCTATGTCCCTCTCTCCCTCTCTCCATATCTCTCTTCTTCCCTCTCTTCACCTTCCATCTATATCTATATCTTCTTGTTCTCTCCCTCTCACTGGCTTCTATCTCTCTTTCCTCTTGTTGTCCTCTCTCTCTCTCTCTCCATCTTCCTCATCACTCCCTCTCTCTCTCTCTCCCCACCTTTCTCTCTCTATGTCTTTATTCTTACATTCCTCTCTCTCCCCCTCAAACTCCATCTCTCTTTCCCTCCCTCTCTCCACTCTCTCACATCCTCTCTCTTCCTTCCTCTCTCTCCCACCTCTCCCACCTCTCCCTCTCTCTCTCTCTCTCTACCCCCCAACTCTATTACTATATCCCTCCCTTTCCCCTTCTCTAACCCCTTCTCTCCTTCTTTATCTCACCCCCAGACATACACACTCTCTCTCCATCTCTCCATTGTCCCTCCCTCTCTCTCTATCTCTCCTTATTTTTTTCTATATATCACCCCTAAACATACACACTCTCTCCCCATATCTCCCTTGACACTCCCCCTCTCTCTCTCTATGTCTTTCTTCTACCCTCCCTCCCTCCCTCCCCCTCCAACTCCATCTCCTTATCGCTCCCTCTCTCCTCCTCTCTCTCAAGTCCTATATCTCGTCCTTCCTCTCTCTCCCTTTCTATCCTACCTCTCTCTCTCTCTTTCTCTCCTCCAATCCTCTCACTATTTCCCTCCCTCTCTCCTTCTCTCTCTCCCCCCTCCATCTTTGTGTCTCCCTCTCTCTCTCTCTTCATTCCTCCTCTCCCCTCTCCTTCAGTTTATCTCCATCTCTCCCTTGTCACTCCCCCTATCTCTCCACCTCTATCACTCTATGTCTTTGTTCTTCCCTCTCATATATATCTAGAGTTCATATATATCATGATATTTAATACATATTATAATATAACAAATTTAATATTGTATTTAATACAAAGATATTAAATTTAATCATATTGATATTATAATATATTAATATGAATATTAAATTTAATAATATTATTATTTTAATATTAATATTAAGGTTAAAAATGTTTTGTTTGCAAGGTATTAATAATAATTTGGCCCATAGGATTCATGTAAATAAAACATTTTTTTTTTCAGTGTTAGCAAATATAAAGAGGATTATAGAGTAAATATGAAAATAGGTTTAATTTATTTACCATACCTCTAATTTATTTATAAATTTTTATTTCTAATGATATTTGATATATTTTTATTTGTTTACCATACCTCTTATACCTATTTCTTATTTGTTTATTTACCATACATCTTTTATAAACATGGTATTTAGCCCATGGTATTAATAATAATTTGTCCCATAGTCTTCACCTAAATAAAACTTGTTTTTTGAGTTTTCTTAAATATAGAGAGGTTTATGGAGTAAATATAAAAAGATATTTTATTTATTTACCATACCTCTAGTTTATTTTTTATTTTTATTTATTTACCATACATCCTTTTTTAATATGAAGTAAGTATAAAAAGAGGTTTTATTTATTTACTATAGCTCTCATTTATTTATATTTTTTATTTATTTACCATATCTATTTTTTGATTGTTCAATAATTATTACAAATATATTGATTATAATTGAGGCGACACTTCAAATGTTTACTTACATTACATCTACACATCTACATGTGCCCTATACTCTGAAATTTCAAATGTTTACTCACATTACATCTACACATATGTTTACTTACATTACATTTTTTACAATACATCTATATGTGTGCCCTATACTCCAACATTTCAAATGTTTACTTACATTACATTTCTTATACTACATCTACACATGTACCTGATACTCCTACATTTCAAATGTTTAGTTACTTTACATTTCTTACATTACATCTACTCATGTGCCTTATACTCACACATTTCAAATGTTTACTTACATTGCATTTCTTACCTTACATTTCTCACATTACATCTACACATGTGTCTTATACTCAGACATGTCAAATGTTTACATTACATTTCTCACATTACATCTACACATGTGCCCTATACTAGGTTGTAGAGCTCCTATCGGGGCAATCAACTTACATCCATGCTTCTAATCAACTAGCCTAGATCTATCAAACAACTAGAGGGATCAAATCTTTCTACATTTAAACTATAGATATGGAGTTAAGATGCATCTAGGTTGGTTTAATTCCCAATTCCCCCTTTAAATAGCCTATATTTCACATGAATACCATAACCACTAGAAACTTGACCAAGTCAAGTTTACTTTAACTACCCAACAATAATTAATTAAAAAATAATAATAATGTAGAAATTGTATTTTTACATAGAGCTATATTTATTTTTATTTCAAATTTACTTTAACTATTGAACAAAATTTGATTAAAAATAATAATAATAATAACTTAGAAATTATATTTTAAACTAAGTAAGGTTATTTTTATTGAGCTTAGAGGAGCCCAACATGGAAGATATGTTGTAAGGTTATGTTATGTAAACATTTTGACTTAATCAAAATAAAATAAAATAAAAATAACCCTATGTTAAAATAAAAATTCTACAATATTGTCTTTGCTATAATCAATTCGTGTTGGGTAGTTAAAGTAAATTTGAAATAAAAATAAATATAACCCTATGTTAAAATAATAATAAAATCTAGGCTACTGTTTCTTTTAAATTAATTTTTGTTGGGTAGTTAAGGTAAACTTGACTTGGTCAAGTTACCGGTGGTTTTTGAGCTCCACGTTTATGAGAACTCATGGTATTTCTCATGGTATTCATGTGGAATATAGTCTACTCATGGTATTTCTCATGGTATTCATGTGGAATATAGTCTATTTAAAGGGAGCGTTAAACAAGCCTAGATACATCTTAATTCCATATCTACCAAGAGTCGAGAAGGTTCAAATCTCTTGAGATGTGAATTCTTAAGATGCAGAAAGTTTTGATCCCTCTTCACCCTCAAAATATTCACATAAAATAACATCACATAACACAACATAACCAAAATATTTTATAGGTCATAAATAACTTTAATAAGTTTTGAAACCATAATATTTTGAAATACACTTTGTCTCCCTATACATGTGTGTTTATATGAATGGTAACTTAAAAAAAAAATGGTTTGCTCCTTACAAATATAAAAAGGAAGTAAATGTGATTGCATGTTATGGATCATAAAGTGATCCAAGAAGTGTTTACCCCCTCTCACTCCTTTATATATGTTTGTTCTTGAATAGATAAAATGTATCGTTAAAATATAACCTATGTGATGAGGTTATTAATCTTTATACTAAAGTTGTGGTTCTAATTTTTTTTGATGATATGATCTAAATTATTGAAATAATATAATAAACGTGAATATCAGTATGCCAAAATAATAGTATAGATTGAGGGTGGCTGGCAGTTCAAAACATGTTTCACCCCCTCGAAGGTCATAAGTTAAAAATTTGAAGGAGGTAGAGTATGTATACCTCCATAGACTAAGTTGTCAAATCACTGTGCAGAGGAGGTTCCTTGTCCCACAAACAACACAATCGCATACATTAATTTGTTGTCTAGTGATTGTGACCTTGAAAAAATATTATTATTATTTTATGTGTGAAATGGTGATTGTAAAAAATAATATGCGAGTTTGAGGGAATAGGGAATAGCCTCCCAAATGCAATAGAGAAATACAAAATACAATACAATTATCCATGAGTCTCCATGTATATATAGGAAAAGAACTAGGGATAGTTGATCCCATACTACACCTTTAATTCATTGCACGTAGAAGTAAAGCATGGTCATCTTGATCCTAAAGAGGGAACATTAAATGTGTGCATTAATCCTAAAGTGTGAACCTTAAATAAAATAACAATAAAATGTAAGGGAAGACAATGTACTTCTATGAGAGTAATGTGACTAAAGGCTAAATATATGATATACTACTACCTTTAAAAGGTTTTTTCTCAAAGTTTTGTAGTGTATGGAGTTGTTGTGTGAAGTGATTGTCTTTCCATGTGGCTTCTTCAATAGGTATATTCTTCCATTTTATGAAGTACTTTGTGATAAGGTTGTTCTTAAGTAGACCAATGCAATAACCAATAGTTGTTATAGGTTCTAGAATCAATTTTCCCTCCTTGTCTCCTACTAGAACCACATTTTATATGGAATTGTATGATCCTCTTGTTGTTTCACATTATTTTAATCCAATTAAAAGTTTTCCTTCATTCTCTGGAATGTCTCGTGATTCTACTAAAGATGAGAATCAATTGTTTATGCCTTTGAATGCCCTTGCAAGTGAGATGTGATGTTAGGAAGGTTGCTACCTAGTATAATCTCAACAATGTGTTTAGGGTCCCTTGTTAGGGGCAATCCCTTGGGAATCTCTTGGAAAACTTTGTCTTGTTTATCCAATGTGCAATGTAGGTCTAATGGAAGTATTCTTGTGCCCCATCAATCTTCCATATAATGATAATGGAAATTACTCCACTAATGTCAAAGGATCTTAACTCGAGTGGTTTGGTGAACAATTTGGTACCTTAGTTGCATGGGTTCAAGTCTCTAGAGACATGTTGAATCTAGCCTATAAGTGGCATTTATGAAAACTTTTATTTAGTGTAATAGTGGCAGTCAATTTTTTGAAGTTACCGACTCTCCAGAAATTCTCATTACTGCTAAAAAAAATTTAATAATAACTCCACTAACACCTTTCTTAAGATACTTCTCTGCTTTGTGTGAATTTATCACTTTAGAAAGGAAAAATAATAACCATGGTCATCAGGCACATATTCCAAGTTGAATGTTGGAAAAACATCCTAGTATAGGTGTTCATACGGTTTATTATGGCTATGGAAATTGGCAAAGGCAGTGGCTAAGGCTTTGGAAAAGCAAAGTGACATTTATTGGAATTTATTTATGAAAATAATTGAAATAGGAGAAAATGTAAGTGAAAGGTCGCAGGTTGCATGTGAGGAGGAAAATGAAATAAATAGAGGCCTCATTGATAAAAAGGCTTATGATGATCAAGTGGTAACCTTTTGTCAGTTCAGTTTTGGAGCTCTCTCTCTCTCTCTCTTGGACACATAGAGTTTCTTGGAGAGTGTAGAATATGAGTTTTAGAGAAAGAAGGCAAAGAAAGAGCAGTAAAGAGCAAGAGGACATCAAGATCAACGACTACAATGAGTTTTGTTTGCAGGTACCGAGTTGCATGTATGTTTTCCTCACTAGTTTTGGCATGCATGGCATATGCATGTGGTTTCTTGGTCATGGTTTTTCATCGGCATGGAGGATTGCCTGGATTGAAAGTGGATTTTCCTAGCCTTGCCATTTCTTGGATATCCATGGTGTTGTGGTTTCATTTCATTTTTTTTTTCTTGGTTGGTTATCATGTTCCATTAGTTGAGGGTTAAGTTACTAGTTCCTGGAGCCTTGGTTGGACAAACACTCTAGAATCCCTATAACAGCTTGGGTTGAGTCACTAGTATTAGAAGCCTTGGTTGGAAAAAGGCTCTGGAGCCCCTGGTGGGCTGAGTTACTAGTCCTGGAGCCTTGGTTGGATAAATGCTCTAGGGCCCAGCAACAACTCTGGGTTGAGTTACTAGTCCTGGAGCCTTAGTTGGAACAAATGCTCTGGAGCTCTGAACAACTTGGGTGGAGACCGATCTAGTGATGGTTGTGATGTCTAACCGTGAGGTGTTGGCTTGATTTGGGCTGATCTAGGTTCAAACTATACTGCGCACCAACAAAACCCTCAATCACTGGCCTTTTGGGCAACGACCTGCAAGCAAATCGCAGTCTCACCCGAAGTTACTGTGTGAGGATGCAGAACCAGGCTTTTGCAGCCTTGAGGGACTAACAGATGTGGTATTTTATTGTTATCTTACCCTTAACACTGATAACTTACTTCTCCACATTTAATAGATCACAGAAACATGTCATATAACATCCTTAACCAATACAGCGCGGATATACCATGAAACTATAATAACTACTTCGCAACAACATGTATTAAGAAAATATACACAACAACTTTGCTATAATAGATAACAAAAAACACACAAGAATGTAGAACATCATCCACATAACTTCTTATTTATTATGATGGATCTTTGAGTACAAACAGTTCTTCAACCTGTGCACTAAGGTACAAAGTCTTCCAAGGTCTCTGCGCACTCAGCAGCAAATCCTTCCCCTCACTACAAAATATAGATTACAAAGACTTAACCATAACCATTCCCATATGAATCTCTATCTAGCATAACATTGCATCCCCTTTTATATTATTACATCATTACAATACCATGGGCCAAATACTATGGGCTCCACAAAACAAGAAAATATAACCCAAACCTCATTAAAAAAAGAAGGGGCTTCAACCCACCCTGAATCCCCTATGATACCGTGCGGTATATTTAACATGCTTCGTTGTGCAGTCCACCTCGCACTTCGTTGTGCGGTCCACTTCGCACTCTGCTCCTCAAAATGCAGAGTGTTAGTATGAATCTTTTGTCGAAGTGTACGAAAAAAGACCACTTTAGCTACGCATAACTTATAGCCCTAACATCAAATATGGCTGCCAATATCTTCAGATCTGCAGTTAGTTGATCAAGACAAATGCTGCAAAAATCCAGATCTATGCATAAAGAGACATTAAGCAGTAAAAATAAGGTTTTGCTCCATACATCCAATAGACAAGACAAGAACAATATTTTTGAAAGAATTTTTGTATTAAGGGCACTTGGGAGGAAAACAAGAAGGTGTTTCCAATTCTCCTCAATGGGATGGGTTCTTGGAAGTCCTCAGCACTTCAGATCTAGTATTTCTCTCTCTTGTTGGTGTAGAAAACCCATACAAAGATAGAACTCAAAGGGAGCTCACACAACAAATAATGGAAAATATGACAATGATAATGGCTCAAAGTTTGACCAAGAGTTTAGATCCAAAGTGATCTAATAGGCAACAAAAGGTGAAGAATGGTAGGAAAAACCCTCCTATTTATAACAAAATATTGGGTCATTCTAGATCTTGGTGCATGATTAAAATAACATTAACCAAATCTAGATCCACCTTTTGTGGAATATTTTATTATATTTGTTGGAGGGAAAAAGTATTTGACTTGGGTCAAATCCCTTTATTTGTTAATAATAAATAAATAAATGATTTATTTATCTTTTTAAGGAAGTGGTTGAAGGATAATCAAATAAATAATGATTTATTTAATTATTTGTGGGTGATTTGGTCATATTTAACAAGGAATATTATCTAAATGAGATTTAAATAATTATTCCTAGAAAATAATAAGATAAATAGAGGTTTATCTAATTAATTTCTTTGTTTTTGGGTTAAACATGACTGGGAATAATAATTAAATTATGGTTTAATTAATTATTCCATGAGGAAAATTAAACAAAATAGGTTTGTTTAATATTTCCTTTTGGGTTTTCCTGTTTAGACCATAAACAACCTAATAAATGTGGTTTATTAAGTTATTTTACATAGTGAAAGCAATTTTACTTAGGGTAAAATTGGTCTTACATGGTGTACTTGGGTCCATCTAATGATAGTAGGTTAGATGACTAAAAAATGGTGTAACAGATTTCCCCCCAGCGTGCGAGTGTTAGGAGCAAATCGTATGACCGAAGTACGTTGTAAGAACTCAATCACCAGACATCAAAAGGGAAGTCAGAGAGAGAAATGTAAGGTAGACTAATGTGCTGAAGGACTAGACCTTGAGGAGATGAGACTTACAGGTGCAACAAGTCTCTTTTTATGAGAGGGCACCTGTGCTAAAGGCGGCGGTGGAGGCATACCTATGCCCGCCGAGACAAAGTACAAAAGAATAGTGTGTCCAGTAAACAACGGACCGAACCATAAAGTAGAGCCGACATAAACATGAGCCAGATAAAAATACAATGAGGGATCCCACATACATGTTGTGTCTGGGATAACAGCCAGGACTTATGCAATAATATCTGAGTACATGAGATACAAATACAACCCAAATGCCCCCTGGAAATGGGGAAGGGCTCACAAAATCTGACTGATACATGCAAATCAAAGAGGCGCTGCAAGTGGCTAAGGCCGACATCATCAAATATATGGAGCTGCATCGAAGGCTGCAATGAAGAGGTCATCCGGGCATGTGGGGGGCGACCTGCAGGGCCACCCCCTCATGAGGGTTGAGACATCTCAGACACACCCGGGAATCACCAAGAGTTGTTGCTGCATCACTGAACCATCAAGTATACGGATCTCGATCATGCTGAAAGGAGCTGGAGCTGAGAAATAATCAAGTCAAAGGGTAATGAGAAATCCCTTTGCCTGATCCGAGGCGTCGAACAAGAGTGGAAGCTGGAACCAAGGTACACCGCCCTCTAGACCTGTCTTCTGGAATGAATGAGCTGATGTCGACAGAAGGAGGTCCGCCATAGGTGAGTCAATAAGGGATCCTCAACTAAGGCACGAGATAAAATAGTAGAGCGACTGACAGAATAAAACCAATGATGATGATGAAACGGAGGGGACTGAGTAGCGAATGGACGACTTCCCTTGTTAGAGAATAAAGGGCATGAAGGACGAGGCAATGACTGACACAATATCATGAGGGATAGGGGACAGTGGGACTGAAGGCCACAATGGGCGACACGAGAGAGGGACCAAGCAATGAAGGATGGAGGAATATAGCGGGATGCAAAAGGGACTCGGGATAGACTCCATGAATGCGATGATGACTCATCTCGGATGCTCTAAACAAGGGCGACTCGATGGTGCTGCCACATAGTAAACGTCCCATGGGGGACCATGAAAACATGAGTACAAGATGGTAGCTCAGGACGAAGATCGACACGAACAAGGACAAGTAGGGAGGCAAAGTGGTGCCCCAAGTACAAGTGTTGTAAGTGAGGAAATTCGATTTTGGGGGGAGGTGAAGCGACCCTTCTGGGACAAAGTATGTCCTGGCGAAGTATCAAAGTATGTAAACAAAAAAGATGCTGGCTATCTAAAAGAAAATAAAACATGCATTTCAGAAGGGAAATGCTAAGGGTAATATTTCTTAAGATAGAGTGCTTTGCGAGGATTAGGAAGGGGATTCCCTTCGAAGTCCTCTAAGAGGTATGCCCCCTTACCGAGATCCTTACTGATGATGTAAGGGCCTAGCCATAATGAGTCGAACTTCCCGTGACCAAGGACATCATGGGCCTGGTCATATACTAGAACAAGGTCGCCTTCGTGAAAAGTACGAGGGTGAACTTTGCGGTCATATTGAGCTTTGGTGCGTTTCTTAGCCACTTCAATGGTTTGCAATGCAACACAACGGTCTTCGGAGGCATGCTCAAGCATGATAAGTCTTTGGTCTAGAGGGTGGGTATCAGGGAGAAGTTCAACGGCCAGATGAAGGGAAGGGATTTCACACTCGATCGGTAAGACTGCCTCCTCTCCAAAAACGAGGTGGAAAGGAGTAAACCCGGTGGCGGTTTTAACAGAAGTTCGATAGGCCCACAAAGCAGGGAAGAGCATAAGATGCCAGTTGGTTTTGTGCTTATTCATCGTTCGTTGAAGCATGGTCTTGAGGATTTTGTTGACTGCTTCAACTTGGCCATTACCTTGGGGGTAATAGGAGGAGGAATATTGGTGCTCAAAACCCAACAGTGAGGATAGCTCACGCCATATCTCATCTTCAAAATGTTGGCCGTGGTCGGAGACTAGTTGTTTCGGAACCCCGAATCGAGCGATAACGTGGTTAAAGAAAAAGAGGGCTGCGGTAGCTGCCGTGTTGTTAAATTTTGGCATAGCCTCGGCCCATTTTGTGAAATAGTCAACTGCCACGATGATATATTTATGGTTACCAGCGGATGGCGGTTGACACTCCATAAAGTGGATGGGCCATTTACAAAAGGGACCAGTTGTGACGACAGGATGGAGGGGAGCTGGGGGAGCTTGCGCCTTAGGGGCGAAATGTTGGCAATTGAAACAGTGCCTGACTGCCTCAATGCAATCACTGAAGAGGGAAGGCCAAAAATACCCAGCGCGCATGACTTTCTGGTCAGTAGCAAGGCCGGAGAGGTGGCCACTGCAAGCGCCGCTATGGCAGGCATTGAGGACCTGTTCAGCTTCAGCGTGAGTGAGACAACGACGAAGGACAGTATCTATACCGCGACGATAGAGGTCGTCACCGATAAGAAGGTAGCGGGGAGCTTGGTGTCGGATACTTCGTCGAGCGTCATGATCAAGGTGAAGGGCGAACTTTTGGGTTCGCAAGTAGGTGAGGATATCGCCGTACCAAGGATCGTCTGAAGTTATGGCGAATAAGTGCTCATCAGGAAAATCATCATTAACTGGGGGATCCTGCGTTCCAGTAGTTAATTCAGAAATGAGTTCAGCAAGGGATAAACCTTTCTTACTCTTTGGTGTGACAAATTTGAGGTCAAATTCTTGAAGGATGACGACCCAATGGGCGTACTTCCCAGTGAGGATGCGGTGACACAATAGGAAAGCCATGGGGTTGGAATTAGTCACAACCTTGGTGGAACGCATGAGGATGTAATGACGAAGTTTTTGGATCGAGAACACAACAACCAGTGCTAGTTTTTCTTCATGGGAGTAGGAAACAGGAGGCCCTACGAGGTTCTTACTGACGTAGTAGATCACATGCTCGATACCATTGTCATCATCCTGGATAAGAACTCCAGCGACCGAATAGGTGGAAGCGGAGATGTACAGGATGAAGTCCCTATCAAAGTCGGGAGGGCGGATCAAGGGAGCGGATGTGAGAGCCTGCTTGAGGGCATCGAAAGACTCATGAGCATAGGTATCCCATGCAAATGGGATGTTAGATCTGAGGAGTCTAAGGAACCCATGTGCGGTGGTGGCATAGTCAGGAACGAACTGACAAAGAAAATTCGCTTTGCCTTGGAGGCTTTGTAGCTGGCGTAAGGTACGCGGAATGGGAAGTTCAAGAATGGCTTGAAATTTCAAAGGGTCAAGAGTGATATCGTCTTTAGACACTATGAAGCCTAGGAGACGGCCGACGGGAACGCAGAAGACGCATTTCAACGGGTTAAGGCGGATATTATACTTGCGACATCGGAGAAAGATGATACGCAGATCGTGGAGGTGTTGCGCCCGATGCTTTAGAACGCGCAGTGAGGTCGTCTAAAATAAGACATGGCCCGTTGAAAAGTGGCGCCGGCGTTTTTAAGGCCAAATGGCATGACCCGGTAAGCGAAAGTTCCCCACGGACTGATGAAGGCGGTTTTAAGTTGATCAGCAGGACGGATAACGATTTGGTTGTATCTGGAGAAACCATCCATAAAGGATAGAACCTCATGCCCCGCACACTCATCAATGATTTGGTCAATAAATGGTGTGGGGAAGTTGTCTTTGGGACAAGATTTGTTCAAGTCGCGAAAGTCCGTGCAGACACGGATGGTGCCTTGTTTCTTGAGGACGGGAACTGGGTTGGACACCCAAGTGGTGTATTCAATAGGATAAATGAAACCAGCTAGCTTGAGTTTATCGATTTCGGCTTTGATAGCATCACGTCTGGAAGGATTAATGGGTCTCAATTTTTGACGAACTGGGTTACCATCGGGCCATGTGTCGATATGATGTTCGACGATGGTGGGATCAAGTCCGGGCATTTCGGAGTAGGACCAGGCGAAAATATCACGGAATTCTTTGAAAATCTTAGTGTAAGCCTCAATTTCTTCCGAGGTGCATTGGGAGCCCAAGGTGATATATTATTCGATTCCCGGTTTGACCGAAATGTCAATTTTAATGGTAGGAGAGATATTGGCCATGTTTCCTTCTTCGAAAGCATCAGAGGCAGGGATGGGATGTTTGAACCAATCGACTGCATTGGGAATGAAGTCTTTAGTTTCCATAGCATATTGATCGTGGAACTGCTATGGGAGGAAGTATGTGCGATGATGCATATCATCCCACGGAAATTTGGGGTTGGTCATGGCTTCCATAATGTCTTCATCGGACTGGAAGATGGGAAGACTGGAGGAAAGAGGATCACTCGATGATGTAGTAGTGCCTGACTGGTCATCCTATGGAGAAGGGCTCACATGCGCAACGTCAGCAGATCTAAGGTCTACGGAGGTGGAGCCAAGAGTGTCCGCAGGTAAGAGGTTAGGCAAATCATCTCTCAAGGATGACGATAGGTAAAAAATGGTGGTCGAAGGCTCTATCGTTGCGGCAGCGGGAGGAGGAATGTGAATGGGAGTAGGAAGATCCTCTGGTCCTACCGGAGTATAAATCGCAAACAAGTGAGAAGGTATCTTGTCATGCGTAGCCTTGAATTGGAGGTACGTGTCTAAGGAGGAACGATACTCGTCAAGGCAGGGACAGAGGTGGGTGTAATGGCCATGGAAATTGCACAAAGCACAAGGGTGATTTGTGCGCAAGGTTTTGAGTTTCGGGATAGAATCCGGGATAGTGACGTAGACTTCGGGGATATCAGATTCCGGAAACGTCTCGTTGACCATGGTCTTGAGATGCGACAATTCAGGACACGTATGGGTGGCGTGACCGACAATATCGCACAAAGCGCACTGGATAGCGCGCTTTGGTGGCCGAGGAGGGGTAGGGTTCGTCGGGGCAGCTTGGTCCTGGTTGGATTTTGTGTGAGCTTTGCCCCCTTTGCCTGATACCGTCGCAACCGGAGGTGGTGCGGGCTGAGGTGTGTGAGGCACCGTGGTAGCAGGAGAAGTGATGGGGACCGGTTGAACCGGAGTCAAAGCAAGGTAGGGTTTGGGGTGACCAGGTGGGGTAGTGGCTGGAGGGTCAAGGTACCAGACGGGGATACCCAGGGTCAGGTTGGGGAGAGAGAGGGTAGCCATAATAGGTACCGAATACACTCCAGGAGGTGGGATGAATAACGATATCTGACCGGAGGGGTAATGGCCGAGCGGAACGGCTATGAGGTGGCTAAGGCCTGGAGGAACCGATCCAAGGGTATAGAGGGGCTCGTGGATACCAGTTGTAGGAGAGGGGCCAGAAGGAGGAGGTCCGGCTGGCTGAGATGAATGGCTAGGAGCGGGTTGCGGTGGGCGAGGTTGAGGTTGCTGACTAGCCGCAGCGGGCTGCTTAAGGGTTGCCCGAGATGATTTCATCATGCAAACATTCGATAAGCTGGGATCAGAGATAGGAGGAGGAGGGAGACCAGGGAAAGTTCCAGGCAAAGAGGAGTCTTTGTAGACGTCGGGAGAGACACTGGTCAAGGAATTGACGGTTTTCTTATTGGCTACAGAATAGATGGTTGTCTCAGGGGAGGTTTGAGACTTTGGATCATGATAAGTCAATTGGTCGATGGTGACTATCTTTCCATTGTGAGGAAAGGACATCCTACGAAAAACCGCAGAGGGGACAACAGACATGGCATAGGTGTAGCTTCGCCCCAAGAGAATGTTGTAATCTAGAGGGGCGTCAATGACTTCGATGTCAACGCAAACAGTCTTGCCCGCAAGGGTGATAGGACAATTATGGAAGAGGCCAATGGGCTGGGAGGCGTGGCCATCCCACGCTCGAAGGGTGATCGTGGAAGGGGCCAACTCAGGAGATCCGAGTTGCTTCCAAACCGAAGCGGACATCACACAGGTGGATGCCCCCTCATCAATTATACACTGAGAAACGTTAGCGTTCCAGATTTTGACTGGGATTTGGAAGGCTACGGAAGTAGGAAGAGGAGGATGTTCAGATTGATGGGCGTCGAAAACAATCATTTGGTCATCAGCAGGATCTACAGCGCCCATGGTATATAGTAGAGCCTTCTTTTGGGAAGGGCATGACTGGAGGAGTTCCAATGTGGAAATAGCAGCAGGAGACTGTGCCAAATCATCTACTATGCTATACGAATGAGCGGTGCGACCAGAAGCAGCATTTCGGCGTAACGGTCCTTTAGGAATCTTGGTATGAACCTCAACTTTGGGTTGAGGGATATGTAAGGGACCATTGGATGTCGAAAGAGGCTCTGTAGAACCGAAAGAAGGGGACTCGGGGACAGACTGAGCAGGAGGCTTGGGGTACTGGCGAGACCAAGTTTGAAGGTTAAGGTCGACGGTTGGGGATGAATCAGAGTTCATCATGAGGATCTGGTAATCGAAGGAACCAGAAGGGGAAGGTTGAGTGACTACCTATCCGTCAGGTGGTTGGGCAGCCACGAATCATTGCTGGGGGAAAGGATCGGTAAACACAGCCGGTTGAGTAGTGGCCACATTAGGGGGAGCGTGAGGGGAGGCATGTTGTCCTCGCAATGTGGCTTGAGACTCCCACATCTGCTGCATCTGTGGTAAAAGGGGACAATCGTGAGCGTAATGACCGTAAACACCGCAACACGAACAAGGCTTATTTTTGCGAATAGGCCAGTCCGGCTTGGGCTGAGGGCCCTGTTGCTAGTTAGCAGTGTTAGGGTCAAAACCTTGAGGATTGGGTCCACGAGTACCAGGGGCAGATTGATTTTGATTGCCTTTCCACCTTCTTTGAGATGAAGGGGGATTAGTCGCGCCCTGCTGTGCCAATACTTGCCCTGGAGGGGGCTGTAGGTGCTGTTGCTGGGGTTGAGAAGGCAAGGGAGGTGGAAGCGCAAATGCCGGAGGAGCTGGAGCACCAGGCTGTGGATAAGGATAATGGTTAGGTTGGGCGGCATTGAGGTAAGCAGGAGGTTGGGCAAAAGGATGAGGCATGTTGTATCATGGATACATGCTACCTGGAGGGGGAAAAGTGCTAGGGGAGCTGGCCCCCCCCCCCCAGGAGGGAGACCGTAGCCCACAGGAGGTTGAGCATACGAATGAGAAAGGGCTCCAACGATACTGTCGGCAGAATGAGATGCCCCTGGGGCGTTAGCGCCACCGGGCCTGGGGAGGTCAGGAAGGACGGTATAAACATAACCAGACTGAGCGTAGATCAGGTCATATTTCAAGGCTATTTGGAGGGCGGCTTTTTCGGTTTGAGGGAAATGGGAGGCGACATATTTGCCGATGGGAGGTAAAAGAGTGCGAAAGAACCAGTCCATGTAAACCCGATCTTCGAAGGTGGGAGCTCGACATAAGCTTCGTCTTCTCCGCCAGTCCTGGACATGAGTGGAAAGGCGGGTTGAAGAGGATTGACGGCAAGAAGTCAAAAGCTCTGTACCAGTGTCGTATCGGAGAGGGAGCTGGAAATAAGATAAAAATGCTTGGGCAATGGTCATAAAGGTGGTATGGGAAGAAGTGGTCTGATCAACATACCATTTAGAAGCTTCGCCTGTAAGCGTGTGTTGGAACAACCGAAGACGGATGGAATCATCGGTGATGGAATTGGAGGAACACCACATGTGGAAAGATCAAACATGGTTGGTTGGATCTTCTCCAACAAGGCCTTCAAACTTGGGGATATCGGAGGGGAGCTTGGTTGGCATAACAGGCCAACCAACATTGTGGCGGATAGGGTCATTGATCAACTAATTGAAATCGGGGAGGCTGAGGCCTGCCATGTAAGGGAGCAAGGGTGCAGCCGAGGTAGTTCCTGTGGCGGTTCCACTAGTAGTAGTCCCGGCATTAGGGCCAGGATTACCGCTAGCGTTAGGCCTTGGACCAGACATAGTGAAGGTGACAGGGGGAGAACCAGAAGTAAAAGGAGAACCCAATGAATCAGAAGAGGAGTCGGAGTGCGGACTCGGAGGAGGACTAACTCGACGACGGCGGGACAGAGTAGGTTGACCGACCGGAAACTGAGGGTGAAGGCCAAGAAGTCTCCAGGAGGTGTGCCTTGGGGGTGCAATGATGACAACACAAACATGACACAAGGGGAAGAAGAACGACCAACAAGGGCAGGGAGGTGCAGAATCAAGTGATGACAAGGGCAGAAAAGGTGCAGTGTCAATTGATTTTACAATGTTTTAAAGTCTTTTCCTGGCGGTGTGAACCAGGCTCTTCTTCGCTTAGGGTGAGTGTGTGGCGTGCGTTAATTTTAATTTTTAAACCCTGACATTTTGAGAGCAAAAGAAAAAGTGTGCTGTGTAATTGAAAATAAATCTGCAGAGAACAGTATATAATGCTGAAATGACAGAAAATTAACAGCTAACAATGCATCGATCTAACCCAAGAAGGCGGGTCTCTCAAAAATAGTTTAAAAGAGGGAAAAAATCGCACTAAAACGAGGCCAATAGATCTAAGGTCGAGAGGGACAGGGATCTAAAGGAGAAAGCTGCTAAAAAGAGGTGCAACACACAGCCAAGAGACGGAGGCAAGGAGGCTGGAAACTAGGAGGAAATCAGCAAAAGCAGAAGGAACAAGGAGGAGGCCCTAAGGTAGATCCAAACAAAACTTCAGGAGGTGATTTGAAAGGGAGAAGAGCTGATTAAGAGGGATCTAAAAAGGAGGTAGAAGATCTAAAAAAAAAAAAAAAAGGAAGGCTGAAACTCTGAAAAATCAGACACCTGAAACAGCTAAAACTCTTCCACCAAGAGTGGAGAGTACTGAAGCCCTAGGGGGCTATGGTCCCACTTAGATGAGCAAAACATATTAGAAACAGGTCTAAACGGGCTGAGACAGAGGCTGGAAAACCCTAATAGAAGCTTCAGAAAACCCAGAAAAATTGCACAAAAATAGTAAAAAAATTGGCAGGTTGCAAGTTCTGACCTGTTTTCTGTGCAGGTCGCAGATAATGGGCTGAAAAGTGCGACCTGGAGTCCAGGTCGCAGTTTTTGGGCTGAAAAGTGCGACCTCAAGCTCCGGGTGTCCCGGCGGCAAATTTCCGAAAAAGTTGTCGTCTCAGTTGCGGCTGATGTTTGTCACCTACGCAATAGGTCCAGAAACACGCGGAAGTTATAAATTTTAATGTTTTAGGGTTTTATAGGTGAAAAACAACATAAAAATAGGAAAAACAAAAAGTTGAAAAGAAACCCTAGGGTCTGAAGTGGCTGGATATGCAGGAATATGAAAAACGACAGCGGTCGTAATTGAAAACCTGTGTGGAGTCGCCAGTTGTTAGTATGAATCTTTTGTCGAAGTGTACGAAAAAACACCACTTTACCTGCGCATAACTTATAGCCCTAACATCAAATGTGACTGCCAATATCTTCAGATCTGCAGTTAGTTGATCAAGACAAGTGCTGCAAAAAACCAGATGTATGCATAGAGAGACATTAAGCAGTAAAAATAAGGTTTTGCTCCATACATCCAATAGACAAGACAATAACAATATTTTTTGAAAGAATTTTTGTATTAAGGGCACTTGGGAGGAAAACAAGAAGGTGTTTCCAATTCTCCTCAATGGGATGGGTTCTTGGAAGTCCTCAGCACTTCAGATCTAGTATTTCTCTCTCTTGTTGGTGTAGAAAACCCAGACAAAGATAGAACTCAAAGGGAGCTCACATAACAAATAATGGAAAATATGACAATGATAATGGCTCAAAGTCAGACCAAGAGTTTAGATCTAGAGTGATCTAATAGGCAACAAAAGGTGAAGGATGGTAGGAAAAACCCTCCTATTTATAACAAAATATTGGGTCATTATAGATCTTGGTGCATGATTAAAATAACATTAACCAAATCTAGATCCACCTTTTGTGGAATATTCTATTATATTTATTGGAGGGAAAAAGTATTTGACTTGGGTCAAATCCCTTTATTTGTAAATAATAAATAAATAAATGATTTATTTATCATTTTAAGGAAGTGGTTGAATGATAATAAAATAAATAATGATTTATTTAATTATTTATAAGTGATTTAGTCATATTTAACAAGGAATATTATTTAAATAAGATTTAAATAATTATTCCTAGAAAATAATAAGATAAATAAAGATTTATCTAATTAATTTCTTTGTTTTGGGTTAAACATGACCAGGAATAATAATTAAATTATTATTTAATTAATTATTCCTTGAGGAAAATCAAACAAATATAGGTTTGTTTAATATTTCCTTTTGGGGTTTCCTGTTTAGACCATAAATAGCCTAATAAATGTGTTTTATTAAGTTATTTTACATAGTGAAAGCAATTTTACTTAGGGTAAAATTGGTCTTACATGGTGTACTTGGGTCCATCTAATGATAGTAGGTTAGATGACCAAAAAATGGTGTAACACAGAGTTTTAGCCAAAATATATGCCAAGTTGTGTTGTGCCCAATAGGCCCCCAACACTCACATGTGACTCGTCCCAAGTCACTCAGCTGCTTTTCCCCAGATATTTGTTGCGATGTTGTCGTAGGCATTGTTGAACTTTTGCAATATCTCTGCAATATGCTTCTCCTCACTACGGACTTCTTCCAATACTACATTTATTACTGGTCATGTTGTTTTATTCAGTACTACCTCTTCTCTTTTTTGAAGATCCTAAAGCCTCCCATCTACTTCCTGCGACAATTGGAGAGCCTCATCCTGCGACGGTTGAGTTCTCTTCATCAAAACTTGCTCTTCCCTTCTTATCTCTTCGATCTGCTTTTGAAGGACTTTTCCTTCACTAATCTTGGCAAGATTTTGCAAGACTGGTAAGGTCATCGCGGTTGTCTGAATTTCCTCCAATTGCTTCTACTTATCATAGATGTCTTCTTCTAAATTCTGTACATTTGGATCTTCCTATAGCGAAGTCAAAATCTACAAAGTGTCGTCCAGCAACTTTCCACATTCTGCTACTGTCATGGAGATGCCTTTCACTGCAGCCTTTAGGTAAATCTCCCTATGTTCTCAACTTCTGGTGGCATGGTTGGTTGTAACTTCATTTGTAGCTCACTGATCTTGAGCTCATACTCAAACTGTACATTTGTGATATTTTTGGATTCCTTGACTGCAAGGTCTAGCTTCACGACCTTGTCCTCAACTGACTCCTCCTCACGGACATCCATGTCCAAAAATTCTCAGCATGTGGCTTCGAACACCTCCTTTAACTTTTTTTGATGTTATTCTACCTGGTCTTTCTCCTTTATGGCCTGGTTGAGTTGTTTCTTTAGTGAATCTCACTCTTGTTCCATCTAAATGTTTAATTTTGAGGTGTTTTGTTCTCGTTTCTTCAGCTCATTTATGATTCCTTAATGCAAGTCATGCAATACCAACATTGGCAACATTAGGACGTTCATATTGACATGGTCCCAACCTTTCGCCTGCTGCTTTACTTCAGTGGAGTCAAATGACAGAGCTCCAGCGGTTATCTACAGTATCCTCATCCCAAATGTCATCTCTATTGGTATTTTTGGTCGGAGCCCTTCCCTTGTCTACACTAGTTGTCCGGTTGTCTACGCCAAGAGCTTTAACTATGAAATACTTTGCTCGACACCTGCTAGAAGCACGTTGTAGCGATTTTCCCTCTAACGACACTTTCTCTAGGAATAGTGGGGTAAATATGCCATAATTCACATCCTTTGAATATTTCACTGTCTTCACGTTTGGATTTCTTGGTGGAATATATTTTGGAAACGGTGATGAAAACGTTGCGCCCTTCATTTCCATTTGCTTCTGCTCTGCTTCCTCCTCACTGTTTATCACAGGTTCCGGTTCTGGTTGCAGCTTAACAAGTTTCTTGTCATATTTGTGCTTTGTTCTCTGCTCCTTGGATGGTTTCTTCCATGGAGATCATCGTTGTGTGAGGGATGATGATGTTGCACGTGATGGCGATGCTATAGGTGTACTAGATGGTATTGTGGCTTCCATGATGCTTGTTATACCCTTCTCTTCGAATGTGTGAATAAATTCCTTAGTGTTCATACACGATTCAACTTCTTCAACTTTTTGACACTTAGCACTTTTGAGCTTTCAGACAGCAAAGTGCCAAAACCTTGGCGGGATGCAGCCTTTTATAACAATTTTGAACTTCTAACCTCATCTTTAGCCCAGATTTGATTCATATTTGGTTTATTAAATACATATTTTCAGCTAGATCTTGCCAAGTTGTCTTTATAAATGCATCATCCCACGCCTTCCAACAAAAACTTTCCCTTTTAATGGTCATATTTTTCTGGCGAACTTCGACATGTTCATGTTACAACGAACAACCCTTCTTACGTCGTGGCTTCTACGAACTTCGACATAACCTAGGTTGTAGTGAATTAACCTCCTCTGTCGAAGCTCTCTATGCAGCGTATTTTATAGTTTAGTGTCCACTTTAAAGTGCAAGTGGAACTAAGACTTTTCTCCTTTCTGTTTTAGAGCGAGGCTATAGAGACAGGGTCGTCCCTGTACTACTTCAATCTACTGCCATTTAATATTCCTTGAATCACTTCTCCATTTAACTTCGTTAATTGAACTGCGCCTCCATCAATTATATGCTTGATAATGTATGGGCTGAACTACTTTAATTTTCTTGGAAACTTCGCAAACTCACTGTCATAAAGGAGGAAGAGGCATCCTACCTTGAACTTCTTCTTCTTAATATCTTTGTCATGCCAGGTTTTTTCCCTTGCTTTCTGCACCTGCTGATGGAATCCTGCTATAAATATATCTTCTTCCAAAGAAATCAACTACGACACTCTTTCCTCCATTATATCAGGGTCTACCATATGTGTAAAAGTTGCAATCCTCAAGCTAAGCAACATGTATTCCATAGGCATCACATCTTCTTGCCCATAAACTAACCCGAATGGTGTTTGACTTGTCAATTTCTTATGTGTGGTCCTATAGGCCCATAACACTGCTGGAATCCTAAGGTCCCAATCATCTTTATTCACGTTGTATACCTTAGCGAGTGCATTCTCCAAAATATAAATGTTTCCACTATTCCATTGGCCTGAGGGTGATAGGGGTACTCTTCTGGTGATAGAATTGGAATCCTCAGTTAATTCTTCAATAGTCTTTTTCAAAAAATGTGAACCTTGATCACTCATCAAAATCTTTGGACATCCAAATATTGTCTATAAACTTCGTTGTAGTTTATGCGTTGCAGTTCCTTACTGGTTGTGCTTCGGCCCATCTTTTCAAGTAATCAGTTGTTGTAATTATGTACCTTGCACTAGTCCTTTTTCCACTTAGGTAGATTGGTCCAGCAAAATCAATGGCTCACTTATCAAAATCCTGCAATGTAACTTGTGGTATCAATGGAATATCATCTCTTCTAGAAGGCTTCCTTGTTCTTTGACACACATCGCATGCTCTGCAATACTCTTTGCATCCTTGTGTAGTGTATTCCACCACAATCCTGCTCGCAAAATATTCTGCGTACCATATTTTCCTGCATAATTTCCACCAATTGCGCCTCCATGAGCTTCTGTGAGAATCATCTGTCTTTCATGTTCAGGAACATATCTGCACAATATCTCTTCTACTCTCACCTTATATAAGTGTCCTGCTATTATTGAAAATTCAGCTGCCTTAACCACCAATTATTTCTTCTGATGTGTAGTATACTCTGAAGGAGCCATGCATGTAGTAAAAAACTGAATGATATCTGCAAAATGTTCATTTGCTACTCCGATTGAAAATAACTACGCATCAGGGAGATTATCTTCTATGTTATTTGGTCCTTCTCTTGTTTCCAATATTGATAGATGGTTAGGTCCTGCTTTCAGCCTTCCTAGTTTAACAATGATCTCAAAGTCATACTCCTAGAATAACAACAATCATCTACAAATATTCCCTCCCAAAATAGGTTTTTTAACCAAATACTTCAATGCAGAATGATCTGTAAACATATTAAAGCGTGACCCCAACAAATAATGTATAAACTTATGCAGAGCATACACCATGGCCAATCCTTCCCTTTCTGTAGTGGTACAGTTCTTTTCTATTGTTGATAACTTCCTACTTGCAAAAGATATTGGATGATCAATCTCTCCTTCACCAGGTTGTGCTAATACCACTCCCAAAGCTATACAAGAGGCATCTACATGGACATGAAAGTCCTTGTTCCAATTAGTGAACAATAGCATAGGTGCAGTTACCATTTTTTCTTTCAATGTGTCGAGTCTATTCTGAAATTCTTGATTCCGCTTAAAGGTTGCATCCTTATTCAACAATTTCTCCATGGGCGCAGTGATATGCGCATACCCCTTGATGAAATTCCTGTAATATATAGTATGTCCCAATGTAGTGTGAAACTATCTTATTGTCTTAGGTGGATCCAAGTTCACAATGATAGCAATCTTAGCAGGGTATACCATTAGTCCTTGCTTACAGAGAATATGTCCCAACAATATGTCGTATGGTACACAAAAGATGCACTTCTTTAAATTCAAAGAGATCTGATACTTTCTACATGTGTCGAGAATAAGTCTCAAACTTCCCACATGTTTACTAAGCAATCCAGATATTTTCCAATAATCAAAATATACCTCCAAAAACTTGTGAATGTAGTCCTTAAAAGTTGTGATCACTGCCCTAGAAAATATAACTGGGGAATTTTTCAATCCAAAAGGCATGACTGTGTATTGATATGAGCCCCATTCTGTAGCAAATGTGGTCTTATGTCAATCTTCAAGTGCAATCCTAATCTGATGGTACCTTGAAAATCCATCTGTAAATGAATAAGCTTCTTGTCCTCCTACATTGTCCAACACTTCATATATGAAAGGGGTAGGAAATGGATAATGTAGACATGCATCATTCGACTTCCTTAGACAAACACAAGTCCTGATTTCTCCTTGAGTGTTCTTCTCTTGTACCACCATAGGACTCACCCATTCTAATTCTTCGACAGGTTCGATAATCCTTGATGCCATCATCTTATTAAGCTCTACCTTCACTTTATCCTTATACTTCAGGTTCAATGTGTAAGGTCTTTGTTTGACTGGCTTCGCTTCAGGATTCAAAGGAATCTTCATGAGTCCTATATCTCCTAGTATACTCTTCATTTTTGAAAATTTGGTGGGAAACACTTATTGATATTCATGAAGTAACTCTATAACTTTACTGATTGTTTCTTCATCCCAATAATCTCCTATAGTTGCAAACTTGGGATCCTCCTCTGATCCTATGTTTACCTTCTTAGTTTTCAGTGGTTTCATTATGTCTAGTATATGTATCTTAGTTCTAGTGACTTCGCAACATCCTTTTGATTATGCTATGTCAATGTTATGGGGATTTTCTTCTTCTCCATCTGTGATAATATTATAGCATTCCAATGCATTTTCTATATGCGTAACCTAATCAGGTTTTTGTGATGTCACCAAGGTGACCTTTTCAAAAAATTTCTTCTTAACTAAGTGAAGCGCCAAATCTATGTGTGGGAAATCATCCTAAAAGCTTAACATTAAAATGAAGCCATCAACCATGTCTACCCAATTCTCAGTACCATGTTGAAGCTCGGTCTCTAGGTACCAGTTCTTGGGGATTGTCTATGATGTATGAATGAATCCATGTACCCACTCCTGCAGTGGAATCTCCTTCCATGCTAAAGTGCATAACTGGATATGCTCCCTAGGATTGGTTTGACCATCATGTTTTATCTCCTTTTTTGTTTCTATTTGTCAAAACCTTATCCACACTAATCTTCGACATTCCTGCAAACCTCCTATATTCTTCTTATGTTCATTCCACCATCTAGCAGTGGTAGATTTTAGGGCTACATCCAAGGCTAACAAACTTTGATGTTCTTGAGCTTGTTCTTCCTAAGCATTGAGAAAATTACTAACGTCTCCTATGCCATCATAAGAAGGAAGGTTGCATACCTCATATGTCATACAAGGAATTGATAATGTAACTCTTAAACAATACCCTGTGGATACTTCATGCAAAATATTATGCCACTTTTCCAACTCTTCTTCTGAATATGAGGTACAAGAATTGTCATGCTCCCAACTCAACTTGCTTGAATCTGCAATAGGGTTAACCCAATATTGTTCCTTTGTTGTCATTTTATAATGTTGTCTATCTCAGTTGTGCAGTATCCTTCTATGATTGGTTTTGTGTATCTTACTCCTTCTGATTGATCTAAAGAAAAAAGTCACCCTCAAATTGTTTCCTTCAAATATCATTTATCTCTTCTTCAAATTAATTATGGCTAAATTGTCAAATGCCTTGTCAAGTCTAATAAATACAAGATAAGGGTTATTGTCATCGACAATATCTATTATTTCGAAATCAATAGTAGTGCGCACTCCTCCAATATCCACTGTGACACCTGGTAATATTCCCATAGGGAGGATCTTTTGTTGATTTTCCATCCTTGGTTGAATAGGTGACCATTGTAGCTTCAAATTACCCATCAACTCCCATATCCTAGATCCATAATAAGTCGGTCCATCTCATATTCTCATATCTATGCATTGAGCCTCATTTTTCTTCAAGTTCTCTTTTGCTGATGCATGTTATTGATTGCACACATCTCTCTTCGCGGTTCTTCTTTAGATGCACAGGAGGCTATCAAATCCTGAAGTCCTTCTACAGCCTTTTGATCTCTTAAAAAATGCATCCAAGTTTGCAGAAAATACCGTAAAATTATTACTTGATTTGCTGACTCCTGGCCTTGCTTTGGAGCTCGATCCTGTGTTGGGGCTCGGCTTTGTGTCACAGCTGATGACACTTCACAGTTGCTAGGTCTTGGATATGCACTAGAGGACAAAGCTCCAATATCCGTAAAACTTTGCTTTGCTTCCATGAATACTCCTTTTTCTTTATTAATATAAAAAAATGAACTTTCTCTAAGGTGTTTCTAACCCATGCACCTAGATTTTCAAATTCCTTCTTTCCATCCTCCTTATCACTACCAGTCGCAACTCTAATTCTAGTAAAAATACTAATTCGAGGTTCATCAGTCCTCCTTTCAGTAGTCATCATTTCAATATTTTGTGTTAGTTGTTGATTCTTGTTTTCTTGCATCTTCGCCATAAGTACACGACATTATCCAATTACATGGTCAAAAGATTTACAATACTTACATGTCATAGTGGAGTTTTGACAATCTCTTGCAAAATGACCTGCCTTACCATAGTTATAGCAATTATCTGTCCACGTTCAAACAACTCCACCTCCTCGACCTCTTCCTTGGTAGCCTCCTCGACCACTGTGCTTTCCGTTCTTCTGCTTGCATTCTATAATCATCAATAATGTGTTCCATCATTAAATCATAACTTCGACAATTATTCTCATCATGTCCTACTGATTTACATAATTTGCAAAATATGTTCTTTGGAGTCGGTACATATTTCTGTAGTAGGTAACATTCCTCTGAGCGATTATTGGTCTTTGGTCCTGCATATGTCGCACCACAGGCTGGATCTTGTGTTCAAGGGATTTGGTGCTCTACTAGCCATGTAATCCCAAAAGACAGGGTACCGGTCTTTAGAATGGCCCTCCGATTTTCACTTTGTACACCATACTTATTCTCTAACTTCTTTACCTTTCTTGATGTCTTGTAATTCAAGAATCGGGTTTACCAATTGATTATGGATCTTCTGCATACCTGCATCAGTATCTCCTATAGGTGAAGTTTCCAACTTCATTGCAATCTACAGAGCTTCGACTTGAGTTCCTATCTTCTGTTGCATCAATGGAAATCTGATATGTGGTAGCAGCGCAACTATAAACCAATATTGATGTTGTTGCGGAGAAATGTTGAAGCTCACCTGATCCAATAGAAGCTTAAATATTTGATCCAATTACCAAACAGACCCATTAGGCTTCTATTTGATTTCTTTCAACTTAGCGATGAACTGTGACAGAGACTTCAGCTTCTTAAATTCTCCAACCAACGCGGTTTTAATGTCTCCAAACATTCTGTTCGAATTAGTTGAAAAATTCATATACCATGTCAATGCTCTATTGTGCACTGTCGTAACGAGCTACGCCTTCTTTATATTGTCATCATTGACCTACTTCGTTGGCCATACAACTTCACATGAAAACCAAAACTGCTATGGATCCTCCATTTCAGTTCCTCTGAAAATGTGTAGCTTAAAATCGTCTTCCATACCTCTTCTTGGGGTGAAAGGGACAGGGGGAGGGGGATGGGGGGTAGAAGGATTAGGGATAGTAGGGATACCACCAACACCTTGACTATTATTAGATTCTGGCTTTACTGAATTCTATGGCTAGAAGGGGGTATACTACGAGGTTTCCCCAGGTTTTCTTTATTCTATTTCACTTTCAGATTCACTTAACAGAGGGTTATAGTCAGTCTCTACAAATATCATTGGATCTTGTCCATGATACCTATTTCTGGTATCTACTATGTATCTCTTCCCACATTGCGTTGCAACGAAAGAATTTTTTGGCTTGATTTGGTCTAACTCAGGTTCAAACTATACTATGCACCAAAAAAACCCTCAACCATTGGCCCTTTGGGCAACGACCTCGAAGTTACTATGGGAGGATGAAGAACCAGGTTTTTGCAGCCTTGAGGGACTCTTAGATGTGGTATTTTACTGTTATATTACCCTTGAAACTATAACTTACTTCGCCACATTCAATAGATCACATAAACAAGTCATATAACATTATAAACCAATACTACGTGGATATAACAATCAATTGTAATAACTACTTCGCAACAACGGGTATTAAGAAAATACATACAACAACTTCGCTATAACATATAACATAAAACACATAAGAATGCAAGATATCATCCACAAAACTTACTCTTTATTATGATGGATCTTTGAGTACAAAAAGTTCTTCGACCTGAGCACTAAGCTGCAGGTGGTTTGCGCACTAAGTTGTAGACTCTTCCAAGGTCTCTGCGCACTCAGCTATAGAGCCCTCCCCTCGCTACAAAATATAGATTACAAAGGCTTGACCATAACCATCCCCATATGACTCTCTATCTAGCATAGCCTTACACCCCCTTTTATATTATTACATTGTTACAATATCGTGGGCTCCACAAAACAATAAAATATATCCCAAAACCCATTACAAAAAGGAGTGGCTTCGACCCACCCCGAAGCCCCTATGATACCGCGCGGTATCTCTCACATTCTCTGGGACTATGCAGTCCACCTCACACTCCGCTCCTCAAAATGCTGAGTTTTAGCCAAAATCTAGGCCAAGTTGGGTTGCGCCCAACATGAGGTGGAATCATTGGTTGAGGGTTTAGGCAGTTTGGCCTCTAGAAGCCCTGGTTTGGTTTTGGTTGATTTGTTTTATGGGATCCTATATGAAGAGAGATTTGGCTTAGCCGTGTCTATGGTCGGGTGGAACGTGGAAGTCTCAAACTTGGTTGCATTTTTCTTATGGAAATAAGAGCTCTTTGCCTCTTGTATTGATGGGTAAATATTCTTGTTATTATGTGGCTTATATGGTTGTTATGTGCTTGCCATTTCTGTTGTCTATATGATGGTTATGCATGTGTTTTATGATGATGATGATGTATGGCTCTCATCATGTTTTGAGTTGTAAATGAATAAACAATGTATCTATGACCAAATAGATGATAATGCAATTAATGAGATGAGGCAACAATTCTTCTTAGTGATTATTGGATAAGTATGAGACCCCTATGCTCAGGTATGTTGTTTAAGCATGTATATTACATATTTGTGACATGTTTGACGAAACGCATGTCATGGCTAGTAGGGGTCCAGTCAAGTCCATGTTCAAGTGTTTGATTTTACATCATTATTTCACTGTTATATATTCAGTTTTGAAAGTGTCACGAAACTTTGGGCGGCGATCTGAGCTATGAGACTAGAAAATTGGCACAAAAATTGGGCTCGCAAGCTAAAAAATATTGGGAAAATTCCCTAGTCGCATGCATAGCCATGTTGTGCGTGCGATTGAAGGTTTCCAGTCACACTCTTTCCCATGTCAATAAGGCGACTAGGGTATTAATGCATGAAAAGGTCAAGTTGGAGAAGGGGCTAGCCTCCTGGAAGGTTGGGATGGCTTGTGGGTGTCCTGTAGTATGTTCAAAAGGTTTGTACTGTTATGTGGTGTCGGTTCCACTTCCTTAAGGTGACCTAGGATTTTGAACCAAATCATAGTAACTCTTCGTCACATGTTTACCCTGGTTGGTTGGTTACTTGAGTAGATGTGGGAGGAGGGTGTTACAAAGTGGTAACAGAGCATGGTTCACCCCTTATATTGGATGGGTGGTGTGTTGGTCATGCATTCATGTCAGTTGCATATGTGTTACTCATACTTGTGGTCTATGTGCTTGTTGCATCTGCATGGTGTTGAATATGGTTGCAGTAATGTTGCCATATGAAGGTTGATGATGTTGTTGTGAAATGTGTTGTCATGAGTGTATGACTAGTTATGTGTTTTTTATACATGTGAATGCTTACATATTGTCACTGTTCATTGGTACGGTTGTTGTTGTCATGCATGAGGTCATGGTATGCGTAGTTGACATGGTCATGCATTGATGAACGTAAGATAGCTAGAACAATTTTTATGTATTGAAATAACTATGTGTTATATGTCTATATGTTGTTATTATTATGTCTATACATGTATTACACTGATTGGTTGATCTTGCAGATGAGATATCCTCCTTGAATTATTCTAAGGTACATTGGTTTATTGTGATTTGGTCTAGCTGACATGAGATGCCTTGCATGAAGAAATCAAATATTACTTGCAATATGGTAGACTATAGAGATTCTCCCTATGAATCGGATGAAAAACAAGTGTTGGGAACTCTTATGACTTAGAAGACACATTGAGAAGTTTGAAGGAAGAAATAAGGAGTTGTAAAGCATAAAATGATATAATCATACAGTGACAGGAAAAACAAGCAGAGGTCAATGTAGTAATCCTTCAGAGTTCGTCATATTTGCGCGACAAGGACCACTTCGGATCAACTATGGATAGGAGGATGGGAGTAATGGGGCATATAGCAGTAGGTCCCATCGTGGTCACAGGTCGGATAGATATGACACAATAAGAGATGGCAGGTTCTTGGAGTTGTTGATGTATGTGCCTTACCTCGAGGAGGAGAAGGCTAACCTTCAATGATTCATTAGTGGGTTGTCGATAACATTCTAAGATAGGATTGAGTTTAATGAGCCTAAACCATTGGAGGAGGCCATCCAAAAACTAAATCATTGTTACAAGGAGTTAAAGCACATATCTGAGACAAATACGGATTAGAAAGGTAATGATAAGAATAAAGGTAAATGGGACAATAAGTGAGCAATCCCTTGGGATACAGGTAATAAGGAGAATGTTGCACCACCTAAGAAGTTAAATACATTTGGAATAGGATAGGGACTTTGGTCTTATGAGCAGAATAAGAGTTAAAATAGGGAGCCTATGTAGTGTTGTCATTATGGCAAAGATCATCGCAGGAGAGATTGTCTACAACATCAGGGTGGTAAACTGCAGATCTACAGTGCGCAGGAGGCATAGACTATGGGAGATGTTGGACGGAGTATTCCTATGATCTATGCAGTTTGGGATAACAGGCAGGTAGATCACCAAACATCTATTATCGAGATGGACAGTAAGCTTTGTGATCAAGTTGTTTCTATTTTGATTGACTTTGGATCTAATTATAGTTATGTTAATCTTGACCCGGTGGATAAGTGTGGTTTGAATAAGGAAGTGCATGCAGAATCTTGGTTAGTGCAGTTGTCTACAGGTAGCAAGAAGATAGTTCATCATTGGGTAAGAACTTGTGCATTTGACTTGAATGGTATGTCTACATCAACGCATTTGAATGTGGAATTCTTACATATTGTCACTGTTCATTGGTATGGTTGTTGTTGTCATGCGTGAGATCATGGTATGCGTAGTTGACATGGTCATGCATTGATGAATGTAATCTAGCTAGAGCGATGTTTATGTGTTGAAATAACTATGTGTTATATGTCTATATGTTGTTATTATTATGTCTATACATGTATCACACTTATTGGTTGATCTTGCAGATGAGATATCCTCCCCGAATTATTCTAAGGTACATTGGTTTATTGTGATTTGGTCTAGCTGACATGAGATGCCTTGCAGGAAGAAATCAAATATTACTAGCAATATGGTAGAATACAAAGATCCTCCCTATGAATCAGATGAGCAACATGGTGTTGGGAACTCTTATGACTTAGAAGACACATTGAGAAGTTTGAAGGAAGAAATAAGGAGTTGTAAAGCAGATAATGATAGAATCATATAGGAATAGGAAAAACAAGCAGAGGTCAATGTAGTAATCCTTCAGAGTTCATCATATTTGCCGTGACAAGGACCACTTCGGATCAACTATGGATAGGAGGATGGGAGTAATTGGGCATATGGCAGTAGGTTCCATGGTGGACATAGTTGGATAGTTATGACACAATAAGAGATGGCAGGTTCTTGGAGTTGTTGATGTATGTTCCTTACCTCGAGGAGGAGAAGGCTAAGATTCAATGATTCATTAGTGGGTTGTCGATAACATTCTAAGATATGATTGAGTTTAATGAGCCTAGACCATTGGAGGAGGCCATCGAAAAACTAAATCATTGTTACAAGCAGTCAAAGCATAGATCTGAGACAAATCCGGATTAGAAAGGTAATGATAATAATAAAGGTAAATGGGACAAGAAGCGAGCAAGCCCTCAGGATACAGGAATAAGGAGAATGTTGCACCACCTAAGAAGTTAAATACATCTGGAATAGGATAGGGACTTTGGTCTTAGGAGCAGAATAAGAGTTAAAATAGGGAGCCTATATAGTGTTGTACTTATGGCAAAGATCATCGCAGGAGAGATTGTCCACAACATCAGGGTGGTATACTGCAGATCTACAGTGTGTAGGAGGCATAGAGTGTGGGAGATGTTGGACGGAGTATTCCCAAGATCTATGCTATTCTGGATAACAGGCAGGCAGATCACCAGACATCTATTATCGAGATGGACGGTAAGCTTTGTGATTAAGTTGTTTCTATTTTGTTTGAATTTGGATCTAATTATAGTTATGTTAATCCTGACCTGGTGGATAAGTTTGGTTTGAATAAAGAAGTGCATGCAAAATCTTGGTTAGTGCAGTTGCCTATAGGTACCAAGAATATATTTCATCATTGGGTAAGAACTTGTGCATTTGACTTGAATGGTATGTCTACATCAGCGCATTTGAATGTATTGTCGTTGGGTTCGTATAACATACTTTTGGGTATGGACTGGTTGTATCTTCATAGGACTAAGGTGGATTGTTATGACAAGGCTATTGAGTACTTGGATCACAATGGGGAACAAAGAGTCTTGCAGCGTAAGAAGAAAGCAACATCTGTGATAATGGTTACAGCTACGCAGGCCAAGCGTAGTCGTAGGAAAGGGTTTGTGTTATTTGCAGTGCACATTTCTAGTGACAAAGGTAAGGAAGTTTAGGATGCAGATGTTTTGAGCAGGTACCCAGTTCTATAGTAGTTTCAGGATGTATTTTCTGAAGAGATTTCAGAGTTGCCACCTCACAGGGAAAGAGACTTTTCTATTGTGTTGGTACCAAGGGCAATGCAACATCTAAGGCACCTTACAGGATGAGCACACTGGAGTTGGTAGAGTTGAAGCTGTATTTGAAGGAAATGTTGGACAAGGGATACATTAGGCCAAGTGTATCGCCATGGGGCACACCGGTATTGATTGTGAAGAAGAAATATGGTACCCTTAGGTTATGCATTGATTATATATAGTTGAACAAAGTGATCATCAAGAACAGGTATCCATTGTCGAGGATTGATGACTTGTTCAATTAGTTGAAGGGAACAACAATGTTCTTGAAGATTGATCTAAGATCGAGACATCATCAGGTACGCATAAAGAAGATGGCATTCACAAGACAACTTTCCAGACTAGGTACGAACATTATGAATTTTGTGTGGTTCCATTTGGTTTGACTAATTCTCTTGCTATATTTGTGTGCTTGATGAATAATGCGTTATGTCCTTATCTAGACAATTTTATTATTGTATTCATTGATGATATATTGGTATATTCTAAAACTGAAGAAGAACATGTCGAACTTTTAACAACAATGTTGAGATTGGTAAGACAACATCAGTTGTATGCTAAGCTTAGAAAATGCAGTTTCTTTCAAACATAGGTACATTACTTGGGACATGTTGTCTCCAAGGAGGGAATAAAAATGGATCTATAGAAGATAAGAGCTATGATGGAGTGGGCACCTCCTAGGATTGTGGATGAGGTAAGATAATTTATGGGGTTAGCAGGTTATTACAAGAGGTTAATCAAGAACTTCACGCATATTTCTTATCCTATCACATCATTTCAAAGAAAAGGTAAGAAGTTCGAATGGACAGAAGAATGTGCAACTAGTTTTGATCAGTTAAAGCAATTGTTGACATGTGTTAAATATTTTCGATCCAAACAAATAGTTAATGGTATGTACAGATTCTTCCAAGAGAGGGATCAGTGGAGTCCTTATGCAAGAAGGACAGGTGGTATGTTACGAGTCACTGAAACTAAATGAGCACAAGCAGAACTATCCAATGCAGGATTTGAAGTTGGTAGCGATCATTCATGCATTGAAGATGTGGAGGCACTATATTCTCGGCAGATGGTTCATATTGATGAGCGATCATAGTGGATTGCGGTATCTATTTAACCAACTGAATCTGAACACCTAGCAAGCTAGGTGGTTGGACACAATTAGTGACTTCGACTTTGAGATTAGGTATATTAAAGGAAAAGAGAACAAGGTTGCAAATTCTCTTAGAAGGTGGATACAGGTGAATCATATAGCAGCGATGAGATTTTGTTGGAAATATCTACAGGATATGATCTTGCAGGCAGGTCAGTAGAATGTCAAGTATATGGAGCTTATGCACAAATTGCAGCAAAGTATAGGTACAAGTAGTGGTACAAGTGCATGTGCAGGTACATGTAGTAGTATAGGTACAAGAGCACAAGATGTGGACTATCGTCTCGCAGTAGTTTACTTGAGCAGGTTTAGATACAAGATATATGTGCTAGACAATAGTGAACTCAAGAAGGTGATCTTGAGAGAGTTTCATGTGAAAATGTATTCAGGTCACCCAAGATATCAGAAAACATTGACCGTAGTAAATAATTTTTACTATTGGCCAAACTTGAAGAGACACATAAAAAAGTTTGTGGCCAGGTGCTTGGATTCTCAACAAGTCAAGGTAGAGTGTAAATATCCAAGTGGACTACTACAACCAATTCTGATTCCATAGTGGAAATGGGAGGTCCTTTCAATGGAATTTATCACGGGTTTACTGAGGACATCTAGACAACATGATTCAATCATGGTTGTGGTGGACATGTAGATGAAGGTAACACACTTCATTTCAGTGAAGTATACATACTCAAAAAATGATTTAACACATGTCTTTATCAGGGATGTAGTCAGATTGCATGGTGTTCCACAAAATATTGTGTCAGACAGGGATGCAAAGTTCACTTCCAAGCTTTGGAAGGATTTGTTTGCAGGTTTGGGAACAAAGTTGGGCTCCAGTAAAACTTATTATCTGTAAACACATGGACATACAGATAGGGTCAACAAGATATTGGAGGACATGTTGAGAATGTATGTGATGCATCAACAATAAAAGTAGGAAGAGTATATTCCATTGGTAGAGTTTGTTTACAACAATGGGTACGAGGAATCTTTGAGGATGAGTTCTTTTGAGGCATTGTATGGGCGGAGTTGCAATACTCCCATCAGTTGGAGTGATCCAGTTAATAGGGTATTGATTGGGCCGGACATGTTGGCAGAAATGGAATAGGAAATGCATGTAATCAAGAAGAATCTAAAAACAACACAGGATAGGCAGAAGACCTATGCAGATCAAAACAATTAGTTTAAGGAGTTTCAGTTTGGGGAACATGTGTACTTATGCATCAAGCCCAAGAAGATATCCTTGGGGATTGGACCATGTACCAAGGTGGCACCTCCGTTTTGTGGATCTTTCTAGATTATTGAGAGGATTGGGTCAGTATCCTATGAAATTGAACTTCCTCTGACAGTGAAATTCCATGATGTTTTCCATGTGTCATTGCTTAATAAGTATGCTAAATATGTTGATCATGTGATTGGCTGGTTTGTATTGCAGATGGAGCCAGAAGGAGAATTCCAGTCAAAACTTGAATACATTTTGTAGAGAAAGACGCTTATGCTCCAAAACTTAGAAATCAAGCGGGTTAAAGTGAAATGGAAGCACTTTGGGCCCGATGAAGCTACATGGGAGATGGCGGATCAGATGCGGGCTACGTATCCTTCCTTATTCGCTGGTTGGGAAAATGTTTTGGTATATGTTGGTATGTTGTTTTGGTATATGCACATATGTATATGCATGTAAATACTGCCATGAGATATGTTATAAAACTCCAATAAGCGGTATGGGTGTCATGTCATTATGATGTTATATTTGTTATGTTGTCATGTTGGTTTGCTTCTCAGCATGTTGATCATTGCAAATACTGCAACGAGATAAGTTATAAAGCTCCACGAGCATTATGTTGTGCTTACAATAGTCTTGTTGGTTAAAGGTGTCGTTGAACACAAAGGGAGGTGTTCCCCTAATGGGGAGGGTCCTGTAACAACCCCGGTTAAAGTTCCATGTAATATAAGTTAATAAAGGCAAAATAATAACCACGGTCATGGGACATGTATTCCAAGATTAATGTTGGGAAAACACCCTATTTTGGGTGTTCATATGGTTTATTATGGCTATGGAAATTGGAAAAGGAAATGGAGTTGGCATTGGAAAGGCAAAGTGGAATTTTTTGGCATTTATTTATGAAAATAATGGAAATAGGAGAGAATGGAGGTGAAAGGTCACAAGTTGCATGTGAGGAGGAAAATGAAGGAAAATAATGGAGATTGAAGAAAATAGAGCCCTCATTGACAAAAAAAATATTATGAGGATTAGTTGGTAACCTTTTTGCATTTCAGTTTTGGAGCTCTCATTCTCTCTCTCTCTCTCTCTCATACTCTTGGACACTTAGAGTTTCTTGGAGCACTCTTGGAGAGTGTGGCATGCTTGGAGTTTTGGAGCAAGAAGGAAAATGAAGAGCAGGAAAGTGCAAGAGGACAACGATATCAACAACTACAATGGGTTTTGTTTGCAGGTACAGAGTTGCATGTATGTTTTCCTCACTAGTTTTGGCATGCATGGAATATGCATGTGGTTTCTTGGTCATGATCTGTCGCTGGCATGGAGTATTGAATGGATTGACAATGGATCTACCTAGTATTGACATTTCCTTTATAACCATGGTGTTGCAGGTTCATTTCATTGCTTGTTTTCTAGTTGGTTCTCATGTTCCTTTAGTTGTGGGTTGAGTTACTAGTTTTTGGAGCCTTGGTTCGACAAATGCTCTGGAATCCCTGTAACATCTTGGGTTGAGTTACTAGTCCTGAAAAAATTGGTTGGAAAAACGCTCTCGAGCCCTTGGTGAGTTGAGGTACTAGTATTGGTGCCTTGGTTGGACAAATGCTTTGGATCCTGGAAACAAATGTGGGTTGAGTTACTAGTCCTAGTGCCTTGGTTGGACAAACGCTTTGGATCCTGGCAACAACTGTGGGTTGAGTTACTAGTCTTGGAGCCTTGGTTGGAACAAACACTCTTGAGCCCTAGACAACTTGGGTGGAGACCAATCTGGTAATAGTTGTGATATCCGACCGTGAGGTGGAATCACTGGTTGAGGTTGGGGTGGCTTGGACTTTGGAATATTTGGTTTGGTTTTGACTGACGTGTTTTATGAGATCCCACATTCATGCTTGGACTATGGCATAGGGGTGACTGGATGAAGAGATATTTGGCTCAACCATGTCTATGGTTGGGTGGAATGTGGAAGTCCCATACTTGGTCGAATTTTTCTTATGGCAATAACTATTTTTTTCCTCTTGTATTGATGGGGTAATTATTCTTGTTATTAGGTGGCTTATATGGTTGTTATGTGGTTGTCATTTCTGTTGCTTATGTGCTGGTTATGAATGTGTTTTATGATGATGATGATGTATGGATATCATAGGGTTTTGAGTGGTAAATGAATGAGCAATGTATCTATGACCAAATAGATGATAATGCAGATAATGAGATGAGGCAATAGTGCTTCTTAGTTATTCTTAGATAAGGATGAGACCCCTATGCTCAGATATGTTGTTTAAGCTTGTAGATTACATATTTGTGGCATGTTTGATGAAAGGGTCCAGTCAAGTCCATGTTCAAGTGTTTGCTTTTACATCGTTATTCCTCTACTATATTTTAGTTCTGAAAGTGTCATGGAGTTATGGGCAGTGATATGGGCTCTAAGCCTAAAAAATTGGCATAGAAATCGAGGTTGTAGGCTCAAAACTATTGGGTAAAGTCCCCAGTCGCATGCATACCCATGTTGTGTGTGCGACTGGAGGCTTCCAGATACACTCTTTCCCATGTTAAGGGAGCGACCGAGGGATTGATGTATTAAAAGGTCAAGTTGGATAAGGGGCTAGCCTTTTGGAAGGTTGGGATGGGCCCTAGGTGTCATGTAGTATGTGCAGAAGGTTTGTGTTGTTGTGTGGTGTTGGTTCCACTTACTTAAGGTGACCTAGGAGGTTGAATAAGATCATAGTAAATCTTCATCACATGTTTACCCACGTTGTCCGGTTACTTGGGTAGATGTGCGAGGTGGGTGTTACAACCTACTAAAAAAATCCTCATAATTCACATCAAACATACTTAGGATTTTTAGCCACTACAAACCCATAAATACATCTACCCCTCCAAAAATAAAGGAATACATGGTAATTAATAATTTGTAAATGCTATGTTAAGTTTGAGCATCTTCCTCCACAAGTTAAAGTTCATTTAGTTGCAAAAAACATCTTTTATTTTGTAACTAGTTGGGCGAACACTTGATTTGTTGAACCAAGTTTTTGTAATGAAGTTGTGGTTAATACCTAAGTTGACGAGGATTATGAATTTTTATTTTCATTTTATCCTCAATCTTGGGGTTTGAGGAGCTTGTGAGTTAGTCGTATCCCCCCTTCAAAAAGAACCTCGTGAAGAACTCATCACATTTCCTAGTAAACATGCCTATATTTATTGGATGTTATGTCATCGAGATTAAATCCTGATGCAAGTGGATATTGGTGGCCACCCGCCTATTCCACCTATACCTCCAGTTAGTTTCAATGTTTCCTTTATTATAGTAGCATTTATTATCTTTAGAAGTTTTTCTGGTCTTGAACTTCTTGAGTTGCTTTTACCCCCTAAACGACATATTTTTGAGGTCCGCAGCAAGCCCATAGCCATAGGAAAGAGTCTACGATAAATCTTGTAGTGCTTAGAGAGATCTTTCCAACGAGGTACCGTATGCACAAAACAGAGATCATATGACCAAGTTACAACCCCGGGAAATTGGTTGCCCAACTAACCCCAACAAGACCCACAAACTCTTGGAATTCCATCTCACGGGGTTAGGGTTTTCCTTTGTTGTTCAACAATAAAAAAAGGGCCCTTGGGATTCATTGTAACACATTTCAGAGGCATGTAGTCACCACATTGCTTCTCAGAGACAAGCTATCGTCACCTAAGCTAGTTTATTTCCAATTTTATTATAAGCATCTTTCAGATCTTTAATGAAATGAAGATTTGTTTCTGTTGCATCTTTGTGTTTATATTTATATCTATATTATGTTGTGTTCCTGCATAATTTTGGATCAATGGTATTAGAGTGGTCGACTCTTTATCTATATTTTTTCTTTGCATGTCCCCAACAAGGTTAGGGTATAAGGAGTTAGGGCTCGAACTGGGTGAATCTATTATCACCCCCCCGCTTCCCAAGGCTGAGAATGGAGCTGAAGGAAGGTAAACACATACCAACCTTTAGGTCAGATAGTTAGCCCTACAAGGACCAGAGTGGGCTCTCTCGATGTCACTTAGCAGCCAAAAGGATGTCTGGATATAATTTTTTAGGCTAGTTATGATGCTCAGTAGATTAGGTTTTTTGTTTGTTTGGAGTTTTGCTGGATAGGAATGACAATTAGGAAACTAGGTCTAGGGTTTAGGTTATATTTCAAAGGATATATTGCAAAGGTAATGGTGAGTCCAGGTAGATAAGCTTAGAAGCATTCTTAATTTTTCATTGTGTATAGAGTGAATTGAGAGGGAGTCAGAGTGAGCATTAAATTGAATTTATTCATCAGAAGAGCAGAGACAATTTCACGAAAATATTATAAAAAATAGAGCATGGAAAGCATGATTTCTGTCAATAAAATGATAAGACTTAGCATAAAGAAGCATATATATGAAATATGAGTAACAAAACATTCAACATAATGAGTTTGCAGAGAAAAACAAATGCTCAAAGGCATACCAATGGAGTCTTAACACTATGTCTACAACACTGTCTTTGATTTCATTAACAAAATCTTATACAATAGCTCCACTGCAAATAACAACTATCCAACCTATAAAAAGACTTGAGGTGGAATACTTATAGAAAATAGAGTTCATAAAACCTCATAGGGTTGAAATCCTATCCAAAAAGCATCATAATTACATTAGATGAGTCACTTCCTAGAATATAGGGAAGTTGGAAAATAATCCCTAAAATTTAGCTAATGACTAGGAGTGAGTGTATCCTCCATTAAATTACATGTTTCCTCATCATATAGGCAAATAAAAACTCAAAAAAATCATATGAAACCTCATGGGACAACTAGCAACAATTTTTATAGTTTTCCTGGCATGACAACTGTTTGAAAGGAATCCTATGCAGAAATGTCGTGCCTGGAGCAGAAACATCGCACATGTCTGGCAGAAACATCACACCAATTCAAGGGTGATTTTTACCCACTTAGGAGCATCCAAATGAAAATATGAAAGTTGTGTTGAGTAGCCTTGTGAGTCTAGTTTCCATTTCACTTTAAATTTCTGGAAAACGCCTGCAAGAAGACCTCCAAAAGTGGTTTTTCACAACCTCGCTCTAGAAGTGTCGCGCCTAGTCAAAAGCACTGGCAGAAGCATAGAAATGAGGTATTTTTTTGAGTTCATGGAAAAAAAATCCAGAAATGGCATTTACTAGTCAATATGCAATCATCCATGTAAGAAAAACTTGATTTGGAAGCCCTTAGAGAAAGCGTCACGGCTCGACACGACGCTTCCAACGAGACAAAATTTCCATATTTTTGCAAAAATCATCAAAAATACAAAAAGTGCTCAAATTTGACCAAAATTTTGTTCTATAACACCTGTGGAGGATAGGCTAAACAACCATGGATGCCTCAACAATGAGGTCTGATTTTTCTTTCTCCTTGAGCTTCGTTTGAACTTCTTTAAGCTTTTTCTTCACTTGTTTGATCCTTATTTGGGATATTTTGTTCGTGGCGCAATAGCGATTGGTCATATGTCTTTGGAGGTTATTGTTCCTCTTAGATTTCGTCAGAAGCTTCTTAAGGTGTCCATTGACCCTGTCAAGCCAATACTCTCTATCTTGGTTAATTTCATCAAGAAGTAGTTCATCAAAAGTCTGCCAACATGATTTAGGAGCTGATTCTCTTTCTCTCTGAAGCGCCCTCTTGAGGCCTCTTGTCCTTGGTCTTCTTCTTTTTTTCCAACTTCTGCATCCTCCAACTGATAATCATCTACTATTTCTTTTCCCTTGCCTTTATCTACATCAACATGTACCTTTAGCTTGTCTTGGAGGAGTATTTTCACCTTTAACTGAAGGTTCTCTTGTTGTAGGAATGTGATATGAGAATTTGCAATTGAAAAACCTCCCTTAACTCTATTATTTCTTCATATTTCTATTTTATGATTTCCTCAAATGACTTATCCTTCATGTGTTCTGCCATGTCAACTCCAAAGGGTGCTTGTTCATCACGGTGATGCAATGGTGACTCACCATCATGGCTAGTTGGTTGATCCATTGTTTGTCTTTTCTCAAATGTGCCTTTAGGTGCCAATACACCTCTGATGGTTTTAGGAGCAAAAACCAATCTCTTTCCCTTCTCATAGGTTTGAGTGATATCAACCCTAGGTTCTTTTTAAATCTGAGCATGCCTGCTTGAAGAGCTAACATCCTTTGGCTGTACCGATGTTGTGCTATGAATAATAGGTGGACTAGTAGTAAGAGTTGATACTACTTTCTCCATTAAAACTTCCGAGGTCATATTGTTTGCTAAGAGCTGGTGCAAAACAATCAACTTAACCAAACCATGGTTAAATAGACTGGGATAAGGATTTCTACCTTTTCTTTGTACTTTTTTTTTTCGCCATCTTGACTAAACTCCTGAATATATAGTTTGACAAATTGAGTGATTTGGTAGCTGTGAAGTGCATTATTAACCTGATATGGTATTGGTACAGCCTTGAAATATTTCCCTCGCATGTAAAATATTTCATGATCAACTTCATTAATGGGGCATACTTATCAAGTAGATGCCTGAAAGGGAAAAAAAAATTAGGTTCATCTTTGCAATGAGGTTTTAGGAACATTGGGTAGTTTTCAAGAGCCAATTCCATGCCCTTGAACCAAACTTCTCCTTCATTTGAAATCCCTATTGCTAAAGTGATGGCCTCTGTTGATAGAGTGAATTCAATGCCTGCTATGGTGGCTTTGTCTCTGCTGAAGTTAGTGGCAAAAATGGTAGTCAATGGGGCATGACATTCTCCCTCCATGATATTCTCACAAAATCTCAGACATCCAGTGTTTTCAAAACATCTTTTGGCATATGGGGAGGCATTGATTTCTTGCAATGTGGATGGCTCAAATCTAGAATGGTGGCCTCCCTTGTGAGGTTTCTTCTCACTCTCCATACTACTTGTGAATAGGATGAAGCCCTCTTATATGAAATGAGTGTGTAGGGATGATGAATTTGGGAAAACAAGGCATATGGATAAGGTAGGTTTAGGGGTTGTGATGAGGTATAAGGAGGTCAAGGAAAATTCCCTAAAAATTTGTGGCAGTAGGGTAATATGTTAGCTTGAGGATACATGTGGAATTTCTTGAAATAGGTATGGGGAGATGGGATCAAAATAGGAAAACACATAGATTTTCCAGTTTTCTCATGAAAATGTAATGGGGACTTAGGGTTTTGATGAAAATAAGGGTAAAGGGGACTGTGAGTAATAGGAGGCATTGTGGTAGGGTTTATAAAGGATGAGTGAAGGTTTAGATGGTGAGAAAAGGGTATCTAATGGCTAAAACCAATTAAGAAAGGATAAACCCTAAAACATAGGAGAGTAAAACCCTAAGGATAACAAACATTCATTACTTATGAATTAAATTGAAGAAGGCAGTTAAGGTAGCCACTTACTGATTTTGGAGGCCATAGGAGTTGTGTACAATTGTTTTGAAGCTTGGGTAGCTGATTTGAAGAGTGAAACCAAAAAATGTAGCAGTTTTTGCAGAAACGCAACACTACCATAAAAGCGTAGCGCCACCTCCCAAAAACGTCACACTGCCGTAGAAATGTCGTGTTTCTCGCTCAAAAAAGTCGCGTTGCCTCCATAAGTGTAACAAAATGGTTTTTATTGCAATTTTTTCCAGCTTTCTTCCACCTTTGGCAATGATAAGGTATTCTAAAGGTGAGAGATGTACTTTATCGAACAAGAGGAGATAAAATGAGTGAAATCAATCACTTTTTCCCTTTTATAACATCAATAAAACACCCTTTTTTGTCATTTAGTGAAAACATGACCTTTTTTAGGAACACTTTGCTTTTTTGAATATTTTGACAATGTAGTAAGGTTTTGAAAGAAGACAGATTATCTTTTTTTTTTTTTTCCTACCTAAGCTAACTCCCTTTTAAAGATAACTATTGTATGATGGAAATGACGCTTCTTTCGCCTTCTTTATGACATAATTTGGACATTTATGGTGGCGAAATGAAAGACACCTCGACACTAACCTAGGTGAAAACATGGTGACTTGACCTAAAACTCTAGATGAAAATGAGGACATGACTCATGAAATGAAAATGACCATGAATAAACTAGAGGGTGTAGCTTTTGAAAAACCTAGACATATCCAACAATCAAAATTTTATTTTAAAATTGACTTGGAAATGTAAAATTTTGACCTAGAACCACTACTAGACAAATTTGAAAGAGTACATTGTGATCACTGAATATTGGACACTAACATTGGCTCTAACTAGGGATGGAAGCTCTTTTAGCAGGTGTTAAGAACACCGTATATCAGGTAGCCTTATGTATTAGGCGATGAAGTCAAAACTAAAAACTGAAATACCTTCGACAAACTGACTGAACTTTTTGAAATTTTTGAAAGAAATACATCAACTGATTATAGAAGTCTCATGGAATTCTCCTCGGGCTTCAAACTTATGCAACAACTTCTTATTCTTGGAAGCAAATAAAAAGTGATATTTACAATGAAAGTGTACCTTTTTCTTCAAACTTAGGTAAGGTAGTGCTTGAGGAACCTACCATTCACCAGTCCTCCCATAATTTCTTTCCCATCAAGATCTTCTAACAAGAATGCCTTATTACCTTTGAATGTTGTAATCTTGTATGGACCTTTCCATAGAATATCAGACTTGTTGTGCTTACCTTTGTCTTCATTCCAGGCATCCCACATAAGAACAACATCCCCTACTTTGAAATCATCGGCTTTGGTCTTCTTGTCATACACTTTCTTGATTTTCTCCTGAAGTTTTGAAGTGTGATTGAAAAATTCTTCTATTGTATGATGTAAATGAATCATTTGACTGATTCTTTGTTTGATATTGTTTGGTTCAATGCCGATATCTTGCAGAATTTTCATCACTGGGACAACTAAATAAGTGGGAAACATTGTGTCAACGCCATGCACAAGCTGAAAAGGCCACATATTAATTGATATCTCCGTGATAAATCTATCCACCCGTAGAGAATTTATGAGCTTCTTGTGTCATTTCTCTTGTTCTGTTGCAAAAAATTCTTAATTATATTCACCAATTATTTGTTTGACGATTTAGCCAACCCATTGCCTTGAGGATAATATGCTATAAAATGACCAAGTATTATGTGATATTTATCAAAAAATTCAATCATTTTCTTAGACTTAAAGACAACTACATTGTTAGTAATAATTTTCTGTGGGCAACCAAAACGAGACAAGATATTGCTTTCCAAAAACTAAATCATGATAGTATATGTAGCTTGCCTTTTCAGTATGGCTTCAATCCACTCTGTGAAGTAATCAGTGGTGGTGAGTATCCATTTATGCTGAGCTGATGAAGGAGTATGGATCTCGCTAATGAAATTAAGACCTCATTGCTGAAAGGTTGATTGGATTGCAATGGTTTTTAAGGGTAGCAACAAAAGCTTTCTTTTTCCTTGAAAATTTTGACATTCATGAAAACTCGTGACAATATTTTACACATCTGAAAATAAACTTGGCCAATAGAAGCCAACCCTCAAATTATTATTTGTTGTAGTCTTCCAGAAAATATGACCACCAAAGTCACCTTTATGAAAGTCATCCAACACTTTTTCAACTTCTCCTTCTAGCAAGCAATTCAACAACACTCCACCCGGATCTTTCTAATACAAACATTGTTAAATATGCAATACTTAAGAACCCTCAATTCAAAAGATATATATTTACTACTAGGGAAACTGAGAGGAGGATTCAGGGGTTGCAAAACATAAACAATATCAACGTTACCATGGCGATGAAATAAATATTTCGGATACCTGAGGTAATGAATAAGCCTCTTGCTCCTCATATAATGCAGTAATAAAATTAATGTCCAAAGCATGGAGATTCAAGTCTGCCATAAGATTTTCCAAGCCTTGTCCCTTGATCAATTTTGTAGGCTTGATCTCCAAGTCATACTCCAACATAGAAGTGATCCATTTGCCACACCGACCTTCAGGATCATTCTGTGTAAGCACATATTTGACAAAAATGTTTGGAACATATGCAATCACACGAGAATGCATCATATAGACTCGGAATTCCTTCAATGATTTAACTAGCACCAAGGCCTGTTTTTCAATGATATTGTACTTCAAGGCTGCATCTCTAATGGTTCTACTAAAGAAAGCGATGAGTTCTTTTGTTTTCTGATTTTTCTTTTTCACAAGGACAACAACTGGAGTATGCTCCGAATAAAAGGAAAAAATTATAAAATAAAGTGTGTAATATGGACTAATAAGAATAGGAGCACGAGATAAAGAAAATTTAACTTGATTGAAAGAATTCTTTGCTTCCTCATACCATTTTACTTCACTATCTTTCTTCAACATGTCAGTAATTTGCCTTAAGTGTTCAGCAATATTGGGAACAAACCTTCTCGAAAATTTGATTTTACCATTGAATGACTGAATCTCATTCTTGCTTCAAGGATAGTCCAAGCTCCAAATTGCTTCAATTCTTGAAGGATCTATTCGGATCCCATATTTTGAAATGATGTTGTCTAACAATTTTCCTTCCTCGATAACAAACAAAGTAATTTTTAGGATTCAACGATATGCCAAATTTCCTACGTCTCTGAAAAATTGTTTTCAAGTGCTGCAAGTGTTGCTCATATGTCTTGGAAAATACATTGATATCATCAATATAGATGACCAAGAAGACATCCTTTTCATTGGCGAAGGGAATTTCCATCGCTCACTAAAAATTTTCTCCTGCATTTTCCAATGCAAAGGTCATTTTGGCGTACATGAAGGTACCCCATGGTGTTGTAAAGGTTGTCTTGTCCTAATCATTTGGATGGAATAAAACCTGATTATACCTGGAGTATCCATCCAACAATGAAAGTCTAGAAGATCCAACTACCCTTTGCAGAATATGGTCCTTTTTTGGCAGTGGGTAATTGTCTTTTAACAACACTTTATTCAAATTTATGAAATCTATACACAAGAGAATTTCTCCGGTCTTCTTCCTTACTAGCACTAAGTTATACATCCAATTTGAGAAGTGAAGTGGAACTATTATACCAACAGTAAATAACCTTTTTACCTCTTTTTGAATGGAGGGCAGCAACTTGGGATTATTTCTCCTCAATTACTAGCGGAAAGGATTATGATCCGGTTTCAAACGAATAGTATGCTGAATTATACTCTTATCATCAATTTTTAGATCAGAATATTCCCATGTAAAAACATCAACAAACTGATACATGAGCGTTGCATATTTACCTTTCATCTCTGGGCTCAAGGATTTTGGAACCTTGATAATCTTGGGCTTTTCAAGAGTGCCAAAATGAAGATCTTCAACTCCTACTTTTGTTGGCAGCATAGCCGATTTGCGTGCAAAATCATCTTGGTCAAAAAGCTCCTCCAAAGGCAAGATACCTCTAGGAATGGAATTTTCTTTCAGCCAGAGTACTTTCATTTTTGTTGAATGTAATTCCTGGCCATTTTCAAAAAAATGATCATTCGTTTGTAAATTCACAAATTCCTCTTCCATCTACAAGAAGTTGTTGATTTATTTGTCATCTTGAAATACCTTCCAATACTAAACATTATCCAGAACATCATGGCGATGTTTGACATTTATCTCATACTTCATATTGGGATACAAAGGAATTTTAAAGATGCTGGCCGAAGTGGTAAGAGAATCAACAATAATATTGATGTCCCTTGGGATCAAAAACAAAGTATACTCGGTGAAGGTCTTGAGGATATATAATACTGCATTTCAGTAAGCTCGCATTCTAGGATGCTTGGCCTGGTATTCCCATTTGATTTTTTTTATTACCAATTCGAAGTTGCCATACAAAAAAAAATTCTTAGCACCCAACTTCTTAAGAATTTTCAAGCCGGCTATTAAAGCCTCATACTCTGCTTCATTGTTCGAAAAATCGAATGCTAACTTGTAAGAGGAAATTCAAACATTAGGAGGAATGTTAAGAGATCAATTTATAGTGCCGTGAATCCACACTCCAATGCCAACCCCTTCCTTACCCAAGGCTCCATCAAAGTCCATGGTCCACAAACCACTTTCTTCATCAGGTTGCTGCAAATCTGAAGGTTGAACTTTACTTGCTGCTTGAGAAAGGTTTGTTGTACCAAAAATTTATTTTTCTTTCACTGTTTCATCTCTTTTTTGGGATGATGCACTTGGTTTCAAACCACTTGGCATCTTTTCTTGATTTTATGCATTTGCAATTTCTAAAACAAAATTTGAAAACCCATAAATCTTTGTCTTTTCTTCAATCAAAATTTTCTGAAGATGTTGAACGTTTATCATTGAATAAGATAAAATACTTTAAATCTGTGTGACCAACATGTATGGGGTGATTATTAGGCTTTTCAATGCTACTGATAATGTGCCTCAGTTTACTTTCCTGATACAGTTTTCTGAGTTGACCAAGACCTATATTGTAGCATATGAAAAGTCGAGTTGCAAGGTACCTCTAAGTTTCACTCCCCATGACCAGGAGAGAAACATTCCCTATCTGGGAAGGATATCAGCCACAACAGCATCCATACAGACATTCTTGGCTGGTATTTTCTCAAAAGACACCACTAGATCTTCAATGAGTCCAAAACATTTCACTCTGCCTGAATCAAATGAATAAAGGTCATGGTAAGGTCTTGTGATATCTAGGCCTAATATGTCTATGATGGCTTTGGGCATAAGGTTATGAGATGCTCCAGAATCAAGCATGGCGTTATGGAGAATGAAATCGTGGATTTTAAGGGTAATATTGAACAAAGGGACCTCATTATCTTCTAAATCACCATCAACAACAGGACCAAATAAAAGTTTCGGGTGATCATTACTTACATTAAGCATATCAGACATTTGATCTACCCTAAGAAACTTGGCTACTTGAAACTTATACTAGTCATTCTTGACTATTTCAATTAAAGGAATGGAGACTTTTAGTTTAGAGATTTCATATTCAATACTAAAAAGGGCATAATGTCTTTCTACCTCATTGGATGATGCATCTTTCTTCTCTAGTTGATCTTTGTGCGGGATTTCTTTCTTCTGTCCTCCATCTTGGATTTGTTTATCTTTTTATGATTGTTGGTAGAAGCCTCATTGCCTTTTGCAGGACTAGGAACAACAGGTCCCTTGCCTTTGCTTTGATTTGAAGTAGTCGTCTCTTTATGATGAGTATCAGTTTGACGATTCCTTCTTCTTCTTTTTTTTTTTTTTTGGAGATGATACAGGTTGTTGATTTTCCTCAAATAAATGATTCTCGCTTGAAATATATTCTTCATATTCTTCATCTGGACCTTCTGTGTAGTTTTTCTGAAATGGAGTGTGAATTTGCTGTTGACTTTGTGGATCATGACACCTCTGCTCCCTTTGCTTGATCCTATATTGAGGCTGCTGATTTTGACCCCTGAAATTGGGATTTATAAAGGAGGTTTCAGCTTGTCTATGAGTGATGGACATTTTTTCCATCATCTTCTCCATGGTTTTGATTAAGGTTTCGATCTTTACCTTATATGAAGTAGATGTTTCTTCCTTGACAGTGACCATTTTCTTTGTCTTGATTTTTTATTTTTTGATAATCATGTTCACTTCCACGCTCACTGCATTTCTTTGCATTTCTTCAAGGGTTGATGGATATATTTCCCTCAACTGGTCAACCATATCAGGATTGAAACCATCAAGGTAGTGAAGTAAAGTGAGGCCTGGAGGAGGCTTGATATTTTCAGGAATAGAATCATAAATATTATTAAATCTAGATGTAAAGTCTTGTACAGACTCATTAGGATTCCTTTTCAAGGTGTTATATTCATCTATGATTTGCAATGGATTCTTCTCCTCCTCCCATTTTTTCATAAAAAATTCAATCATCTGATGTGAATTAGCTACTAAACCAGTTGTGAGAGATTGGAATCATTTTTTAACCTTTCCTGAGAAACTATGTTTTATAATGTGCATCTTGGCGTGATCATTGTCGATCTCTTCAAGATCTATGAAATCAACCACTTTGAAAATGTGTTGATAAGCAGTAACCCCTGATGTTCCATAAAAAACGGGCAATCTTTGACCATAATTCTGAGGTAGTGCAACGAGTTGTTCGAGTAAGATCAATGGAGCGAATTAGGACATGATTAATGGAGGGGGTTGTAAAGGTGTTGATGGAGTGAAAAATTTCAGAGGTGATGATGGAATGAAAGGAAGAGTTGATGATGTAGATGTGTGAGAAGGCGTAGTAACAGGTGAGGAAGAAAAATCTTGCTGCTAGTATTGGAAATAAGCTCTATCTGAAGTTACTTGAAACTTATCCACCAAACCTTTAAGTTTGTAGAAATTAGACCAAACTTCACTATCAACCTCGAAATAAGAAGACTCAGAAAATGGTAAAAAGGTTTCAAAATCAATAGGATCAAAGACAATTTCTGAAAGAAAAGATTCAAACTTGGACCTAAATAAAGTTATTTCAAGTTCAAAATTATATGACAAATCTTCTGAAGCACATCTCGTAGGTAAGGAGTTTGATTTCACAAGTGGAGGAATAGCCTTTCCAACTTTCATAGACTTAGAATTTTTCTTTCTTAAAAGACTCTTAGTGTCATTGACAATGGGTGAGGGATTTGGGTTTGGAATTGACCTAATGTGTCTTTTGGGAGCTAAATTTTCTTGAAAATTGGTACTTTGGCTTAAATTCACAGACTCAACCTTCTTCGAATGTTAGAAATTTTCACCCACAAGTCTAACCTTTAGTGAACCAAATAAATTTTCCCACAGAAAGTTTTGAAATCGCTCCCCAACAACGGCGCCAAAAATGTTATCACTCCCCCCCGCTTCCCAAGGCTGAGAATGGAGCCGAAGGAAGGTAACCACAGACCAAACTTTAGGTCAGGTAGCTAGCCCTACCAAGACTAGAGAGGTCTCTCTCAATGTCACTTAGCAGCCAAATACCATCTTAAGCCAATAATCTCTATCTTGATTGGTTTCATCAAGAATTAGCTCATCAAAAGTCTACCAACCTGATTTAGGATCCGATTCTCTTTCTCTCTAAGGCGCCCCCTCGAGGCCTCTTGTCCCTGGTCTTCTTCTTTTTGTTCCAACTTCTGCATCCTCCAGCTGATCATCATCTAATATTTCTTTACCCTTGCCTTTATCTTCATCAATATGTACCTTTGGCTTGTCTTGGAGGATTAGTTTCACCTTTAACTGAAGATTCTCTTGTTGTAGGAATGTGATTTAAGAATTTTCAATTGAGAAAAACTCCCTAAACTTTGTTATTTATTCATATTTCTCTTTTATGATTTCCTCAAATGACTTATGCTTCACCTGTTCTGCCATGTCAACTTCTAAGGGTGCTTGTTCATCATGGTGATGCAATGGTAACTCACCATCATGGCTAGGTGGTTGATCCACTGTTTGTCTTTGCTCAAGTGTAGCTTCAGGTGCCAATACACATCTGATGGTTTTAGAAGAAAAAACTATTATCTTTCCCTTATCATAGGTTTGAGTGATCTCAACCCTGGGTGCTTTTGAAATCCGAGCCTACTTGCTTGAAGAGCCAAATTCCTTTGGGTGTACTGATGTTGTGCTATGAACAGTAGGTGGACTAGTAGTAGGAGTTAATGTTACTTTCTCCATTAAAACTTCCAAGGTCATATTGTTTTCTGAGAGCTGGTGCAAAAAAAACATTTTAACCAAACCATGGTGGAATATACTAGGATGAGGATTTCTATCTTTGATTTGTACTTTTTCCGCCATCTTGACAAAACCCATGAATATATAGTTTGACAAATAGAGTGATTTGGTAGCTGTGAAGTGCACTAGTAACTTGACATCGTATTGGTACAGTATTGAAAATATTCCCTCACATTTAAAATATTTCATGATCAACTTCATTAATGGGGCATACTTATCAAGTAGATTCCTGAAAGGGAAAACATGTTCATGTTCATCTCTACAATGAGGTTTTAGGAACATTAGGTAGTTTTTAAGATCAAATTCCATTCCCTTGAACCACAGTTCTCCGTCATTTGGAATCCCTGTTGTTGAAGTGATGGCCTCTGCTAATAGAGTGAATTCAATGCCTATTATGGTGGCTTTGTCTCCGCTCAATTTAGTCGCAAAAAGGGTAGTCAATGGGGCATGACATTCTACGTCCATGATCTTCTTTCAAAATCTTAGACATCCACTATTTTCAGAACATCTTTTGGCATATGGGGAGGCATTGAGATCTTGCAATGTGGATTGATCAAATCTAGAATGGTGGCCTCCCTTGTGAGATTTATTCTCACTCTCCATACTACTTGTGAACATGATTAATCCCTCCTAGATGAAATGAGTGGGTACGGATGATGAATTTGGGAAAACAGGGGATATGCATAGGGTAGGTTTAGGGCCTGTGATGAGGTATATGGAGGTTAAGGAAAATTCCCCAAAAAATTGAAGTGGTAGGGTAATATATTAGCTTGCGGATACATGTGGAATTTATTGAAATAGGTATGGGGAGATGGATCAAAATAGGAAAACACAAATATTTTCCAGTTTTCTTGTGAAAATGTAATGGAGATTTAGGGTTTTAATGAAAACAAGGGTAAAGGGGACTATGAGTAATAAGAGGTGTTGTGATAGCGTTTGTGAAGGATGAGTGAAGGTTTAGATGGTGGGAAAAGGGTATCCAATGGCTAAAACCAATCAAGAAAGGATAAACCCTAAAACATAGGAGATCAAAACCCTAAGGATATAAAACACTCATTACTTATGAATTAACTTGAAGAAGGCAGTTAAGGTAGCCACTTATTGATTTTGGATGCCAAAAGAGGTTTGTACAGTTGTTTTGAAGCTTGGGTAGTTGATTTGAAGAGTGAAACCCAAAAACGCAACAATTTTTGTAGAAACGTAGCACTGCCCCAGAAGCGTAGCGCCACCTCTCAGAAACGTCGCACTACCCCAGAAACGTCACACTACTCCTTCAAAAACATTGCGCTGCCTCCATAAACGTAGCATAATGGATTTTCTCGCAATTTTTTCCAGTTTTCTTCCATGTAAATTTTTGTAGATGTTCTATGCTTGATGCAATTTTACTTTTATAACAGAAATCACATAAATAGTTAAGTAAAATGCCGATAGAACATACCAGTGGATCTAACAAGACAAACCAGAAATAGGAGAATGTGTTGGTGTGTTACGGCGGTCAGTAGGATGCTTAAACCAACAAAGTATTCTTGATCGGCCAACCCAAAATGTGTCACAACAGTCCTCAAATCAATCATCCAGTCAACTCAAAGTCAACCCCAGAAAATTCAATGCATTATAGAAAAATTCAACGCAGGGCAACAACAATAAAGTCAACGCGGCTCCAACTTCGGTCAACCTTTTGAACTCGATTTTTGTGCCAATGAGTACGGCCTTCAAAAATCATACTCTCCACAAAATTTTAGCTCAAACGGACCATGCGTTGACCAAATTCAATGCTGGTCAAACTTGCCCAGAAACCCTAACTGCAGAAAATTTCGTCCAGAAACCCTAACTGCAGAAATTTCTTCCTTTTTCCAGCTGCAGCTACTTCTTCCTTTTCCCACGTGAGAACTGCTTCCTAGATGCTCTTATCCAATGAGAAGTGTGATCCGGATTTATGCAGGAATGCAACAAAATAAACATATAAACATAAATACAGAGATGCAGCGGAAATAACACTTCATTTCATTAATATCAAAGAATTGAAATTTGCTTACAGACAGAATGGAAATAAAACTAGCTAGGCGGTAGCTATCTACGAGAAGAGATGTGGCGGCTACGAGCCTACGGGCGAGTTACAATGAGGCTCGAGGGCCTATTTATCATTTAGAAACAATGGGAAATCCTAAAAAACGGCCAAAACCTTAACCTAGGAGATGAAGCGCCAAAACTATGGGCCCAGATTTGGGTAAATTGGTGTTTCAGCTTCCCGGGGGGCGTAACTTTGGCATACGATCTCCGGTTGTGGCCGTGCCATGCCTCGTTATTAAGATCTGTCAGGGACTACAAATTTGGAACGAGCAACGTCGTCCCGATGGAGCCATGTTGCTCTCAGATTTTCCCAAAAAACGTCGTTTAGGGCCTCAAAACGGCTCCAGAAGTTTAGGACCCGAAAAACTGCTAAAAATAGTAAACTGTGCCAAAACTGAAAAACTGAAATAGACAATGGTGGAGCCCCAAGTGGAATGGGCGGGTGACCACCAATATCCACCTGGATCATTCCTCCCCCCTTAGGAAGCAATGGTCCCCATTGCGTTAAGTTCCTCCATGAGATGAGGAAATTTCTGCTGAACTTGGTCCTTGGTGAACCACTTTCCTTGGTGCAGGAGTTGGCCGGCTTTGACAACCCGATATAGTTGGATCTTCTGCTGGCGAGTGTTCTTGATTTGCATGTCCATGATGCAATCTGTGGTGGCCTGTTCCATGCAGTCTGGATTTAACTCAGTTGGTGTGAGTTGTTCTGCAATGTCCGAGGTGTCCAGTAGAGGTGGGAAGTAAGGACGAAGGCGATCCACATTGAAGACTGGGTGCAGACCAAGGAATGGTGGAATACTGAGCTCGAATGCATTGTTCCCTACAGCCTTGGTGATGGTGTACGGCCCGTATCGGAGCGGGCGAAGCTTGCGGTGGGGTCCAGTGAGGTGCTCCTTCTGCAAATGTAGCCATACTTTGTCACCCACCTGGAAGTTGTGTGGCACCCGGTATTGATCATGGCGTTGCTTGTACTTGGCATTGGCTCTGTCCAATATATCATGAACCTGTTGGCGGATGTGTTGAATGCGCTCGATGAAGCTACTGGCTTTGTCAACTTCAGACTGGACATGAGTTGAATTGGCCTGAGCAGCTGCAAATGGCATGGCTACGTCGATGGGACATAGTGGCTGGAATCCCAAGCCCACCTGAAAGGGGCTATGGCCGATTGAACTGTGGAGAGCCCGATTATAACTATGTTGTACATAGGGGAGGCTCTCGTCCCATGTGCGTGGATGCTTTGAATTTTACATGCGCAAAATGTGTACAATCATTCTGTTGACGACCTCTGTCTGGCCATCTGTTTGGGGATGGAAAGCTGTGGACTTGGTGAGCTTGGTATCCAACATCGACCAGAGGCTGGACCAAAATGTGCTGAGGAACTTGCTATCCCGATCTGATATGATAGACTGTGGGATCCCAAAGTGCACCCACACTCGTTCAAAGAAGAGTTTAGCAGTGGCTTCTGCTGTGATATTCTTCTTGCAGGACGCCATAATGGCCATCTTCGAGAATCTGTCGACGACCACAAAAACACAGTCATTTCCCTGCTTAGTAGAAGGCAGGCCCGACATGTAATCCATGGAGATGGATTCCCAAGGTCGACTAGGGGTAGGTAGAGGTGTATATAGGCCTTGCTTCTTGATGGTCGGTTTGGCAATGGCACAAGCAGTGCAGGATCTGATGTGCTTCTCGACATCCTTTCGAAGGTTCGGCCAATAGAAATACTTCTGCAGGATTGCTATTGTTTTCTCGACCCCGAAATGCCCAGCGACTCGACTGTAGTGTGCTTCCCATATCATCTTGGCACCCTCGCTTGAAGGAACACAAAGGTGTCCCATGTGACATAAAAGTGCATCTTGGAGGTGAAAATTTTGAACTTGCGTACCCCCCAAGAGTGCCTTGTAAGTTTGGCCGAATTCTGGGTCACTCTCATAGAGAATCAATAATCTCCGCATCAATAATCTGTTTCCCTTTTTCATTCGCCTTTTCAGGTTCTGATTCGGAGTCAGAGCATGCATCTGACTCAGAAGCCCTCATCTCAGCCACTAGCGACTGCTTGGCCCGACACTCACTTGTGTTGTGAGTGGAGCTCTTATGGAACTCACACCACTTTCCCGTGTCCTTCTTTGGCTTTGCGGTCTTGTTATTTTCTTGTGGCTTTGACGGGTTGTCTTTAGCCGCCATGCCTTGGCTCTATCCTTTGTTCTGCGGTTTGGAAGCACCTTTCCCTTGCTTTTGATTCGCAGATCCAAAGTCTCGCTTCTTCTGTTTGAATTTCTGCTCAATCTTGGCAGCATACCGGTATGCCGTACCAAGCGAGGAGATGTCGAGGAACTCCATTTCCTCATGAATGTATCTGTGCAGACAGCTGCGATACTTTAGCACCAAATGTTTCTCTGAATCTTTGATACCCAACTTTGTGCGCAGGGTATGGAACAGATTCGTCAGCTCGTGCACATCTTGATCCCTTTGTTGTCGCAGCGTGGTCCATTGTATGTACTTGTCCTCATAGCTCCCCACGGGATAGTACTGTTCCTTGACGGCGTCTCGGAAATAATTCCAAGTTGGTACGACCGAGAACAGAGAGGGTTCTGTCTGGTCCTTGTTCTCACAGTAGGTTTCCCACCAGTCCTTAACATGGGGGGTAGCTTTGAGGAGTGAAAAAATAATCTTCTCCTGGTCTGAAAAGTCATGAACAGAGAAATATCCTTCTAATAGATTCAACCATCTATCTACGGCATCTGCGTCTATTTGACCCTCAAATATGGGAATGTCTAAATTTACTTGTACCTTAAAGGGAGTCGCAACTCCAGAGTGGCTACTGGATGCAGATGCGCCGCCGGTGGGCAGCCGTTGAAGGATCTGAGCAAATTTATCCATCATCGCGTTCCTTTGTTTTTCGAGGGCCTCCTCGAGCAATATTTTGATAGGATCTCCTGCTCCCTCATCTTTCTTTTCGTCCCCCATGGGCGTCCGTCGAGATTTGCGAGGCTGATCTTGCAAAGGTTCCACCAGATCAAGCCCTAGCTCCTTATACCCCGACCTCGTTGGGGACATGCAAAGAAGGATCGAGAAAAAGCAGACCGCTCTGATACCACTGATCCGGATTTATGCAGGAACGCAAAAGAATAAACATATAAACATAAATACAGAGATGCAGCGGAAATAACACTTCATTTCATTAATATCAAAGAACTGAAATTTGCTTACAGACAGAATGGAAATAAAACTAGCTAGGGCGCTGGTAGCTATCTCTGAGAAGAGATGTGGTGGCTATAGGCCTCTGAAATGAGTTACAATGAGGCTTGAGGGCCTATTTATCATTTATAAACAATGGGAAATCCTAAACAGCCAAAACCCTAACCCTAGGAGATGAAGCGCCAAAACTATGGGCCCCGTTTGGGTAAATTGGTGTTTCAACTTCCCAGGGGAGTAACTTTGGCATACGATCTCCGTTTGACGCGTACCATACCTCGTTAGAAAGATCTATCCGAGGACTACAAATTTGGAACGGGCAACATCGGTCCATGGACCCATGTTGCCCTCCGTTTTCCCAAAAAACGTCGTTTGGGGCCTCAAAACGGCTCCGGAAGTTTAGGACCCGAAAAACTGCTAAAAATAGTAAACTGTGCCGAAACTGAAAAACTGAAATAGACAATGGTGGAGCCCCAAGTGGAATAGGCGGGTGACCACCAATATCCACCTGGATTATTCCTCCCCCCTTAGGAAGCAATGGTCCCCATTGCGTTAAGTTCCTCCATGAGATGAGGAAATTTCTGCTGAACTTGGTCCCTGGTGAACCACTTTCCTTGGTGCAGGAGTTGGCCAGCTTTGACAACCCGATATAGTTGGATCTTATGCTGGCGAGTGTTCTTGATTTGCATGTCCATGATGCAATCTGTGGTGGCTTGTTCCTTGCAGTCTAAATTTAACTCAGTTGGTGTGAGTTGTTTTGCAATGTCCGAGGTGTCCAGTAGAGGTGGGAAGTAAGGACGAAGGGGATCCACATTGAAGACTGGGTGCAGACCAAGGAATGGTGGAATACTGAGCTCGAATGCATTGTTCCCTACAGCCTTGGTGATGGTGTACGGCCCGTATCGGAGCGGGCAAAGCTTGCGGTGGGGTCCAGTGAGGCGCTCCTTCTGCAAATGTAGCCATACTTTGTCACCCACCTGGAAGTTGTGTGGCACCCGGTGTTGATCATGGCGTTGCCTGTACTTGGCATTGGCTCTGTCCAATATATCATGAACCTGTTGGCGGATGTGTTGAATACGCTCGATGAAGCTACTGGCTTTGTCAACTTCAGACTGGACATGAGCTGAATTGGCCTGAGCAGCTGCAAATGGCATGGCTACGTCAATGGGGCATAGTGGCTGGAATCCCAAGCCCACCTGAAAGGGGCTATGGCCGATTGAGCTGTGGAGAGCCCGATTATAACTATGTTGTACATAAGGGAGGCTCTCGTCCCATGTGCGTGGATGCTTTGAATTGTACATGCGCAGAATGTGTACAATCATTCTGTTGACGACCTCTGTCTGGCCATATGTTTGGGGATGGAAAGCTGTGGACTTGGTGAGCTTGGTATCCAACATCGACCAGAGGCTGGACCAAAATGTGCTGAGGAACCTGCTATCCCGATATGATATGATAGACTGTGGGATCCCAAAGTGCACCCACACTCGTTCAAAGAAGAGTTTAGCAGTGGCTTCTGCTGTGATATTCTTCTTGCAGGCCGCCATAATGGCCATCTTCGAGAATCCGTCGACGACCACAAAAACACAGTCATTTCCCTGCTTAGTAGAAGGCAGGCCCGACATGTAATCCATGGAGATGGATTCCCAAGGTCGACTAGGGGTAGGTAGAGGAGTATATAGGCCTTGCTTCTTGATGGTCGGTTTGGCAATGGCAAAAGCAGTGCAGGATCTGATGTGCTTCTCGACATCCTTTAGAAGGTTCGGCCAATAGAAATACTTCTGCAGGATTGCTACTGTTTTCTCGACCCCGAAATGCCCAACGACTCGACTGTAGTGTGCTTCCCATATCATCTTGGCACGCTCGCTTGAAGGAACACAAAGGTGTCCCATGTGACATAAAAGTGCATCTTGGAGGTGAAAATTTGGAACTTGCGTACCCCCCAAGAGTGCCTTGTAAGTTTGGCCGAATTCTGGGTCACTCTCATAGAGAATCGGCCAATCAGAAGTCTCGTGCCCACAAGAGTTGAGCACAGTGGTGAGCGCCACGATCGGTGGTCGGCTGAGGCAGTCTGCAACATGGTTGGTGCTACCCTTCTTATACTTGATGTTCAAATGAAACTGTTGCAGATATGTAGACCACTTCTGATGGCGATCATTCTGCAACTTCGCTTGTGTCTGTATTAACTGCAGGGGCCTGTGGTCTGTGTGGATGATTGTTTCCTTCCCCAAAATGTAATGCTTCCATTGTCGACAAGCTTGCACAATGGAGTACATTTCTTTGTCATATGTGGGGTACTTGCGAATTGTGTCAAACAATGTCTCACCGTGAAATGCCACTGGATGTCCCTGTTGAGTAAGAACTGCCCCAATATCATAGTCATAGGCATCTATCTCGATCTCAAATGACTGTTGCAAGTCTGGTAAAGTGAGCACTGGGGCAGAACAGAGGCAGTTTTTCAGTTCTATGAACGCCTCCTGTTGAAGTTTCGACGAAAAAATTTTTGCTCTCGCTCCTCCCTTGGTGACTTGACTCAAGGGCCAAGTGATATGAGAGAATCCCAACACGAACCTCCGATAGAAATTAGCAAGACCCAAAAAGCTGCAAAGCTCTTTTATAGTGGTTGGGGCTGGCCAATCCCGAATGACTTGGATCTTGGCTGGATCCACATGCACCCCCCTTTCATCAATAATGTATCCCAGATATTGAACCTGGGTCATGCCAAAAGTGAACTTCTCCAAATTGGCACACAACTTGTGTTGCCGCAGTGTTTGGAGGACTTGTCGGATGTGGTGAAGGTGCTCTTCCCAAGTCTGGCTGAAGATCAGAATATCATCCAAGTACACCACTGCAAATGAGTTGGTGAATGGCCGCAAGATGTCATCCATCATCCTCATGAAGGTGGCGGGAGCATTCGTCAACCCGAAAGGCATGACCAGCCATTCGAAAAGGCCTTCCTTGGCTTTGAAGGCAGTCTTCCACACATCAGAGGGTTCAATTGGTACTTGGTGATACCCAGACTTCAGGTCGATCTTGCTGAAATATTTTGCACCTTTGAGTTGGTCCAGAAGGTCATCAATCCGTGGGATTGGGTACCTATTCCGGACAGTGATCTTGTTTAGCGCCCGATAGTCAATACAGAGTCTCCACGTCCCATCCTTCTTATGTACCAACACGATTGAGCTCCCACAAGGCAATGAACTTGGTCTGATGTGACCTTTCTGCAACAGCTCCTGAATCTTCCTCTTGATTTCATCATTCTCCAGAAAAGAGCACCGATAGATCGGTCCATTAGGTAGCGGTGCACCTGGGGTCAGATCAATCGGGTGCTTGACCTGACAGTGCAGAGGAACCCCTGTGGGTGAGGTGAATATGTCCTTGTACTCCTCCACAACCTTATCCATTTGTTGTTGTTGTGCAGAGGAGCCCTGTCTGGAGGTCGTGGCCACAGTCTTCTTCTTGCCCTGGGGGCGGATCATCAGGAAAATGAATTTCCTGGTTTGGGAAATGAGCTTATTGCATTGTTTTGCAGTAACCAAAGAGATAGCGGCGGGAGGTGGTACCTTTGGTATCCTGTACAACTTATTTCCCATAGTAACAATAACAGCACGAGGCTGAGACTCATACACAGCATGACGCTTCCACAAGTATGGTTGTCCTAATAATACATCAGAAACATCAATAGGAGCAACGTCACATAATACCTCCTCCGTGAAGGGCTTGATGCTACAGGGAAGGCGACACTGCCGGCTGATGCGGAGATCTCGTCCTTGGTGAAGCCACCCGATGGTGTATGGATGTGGGTGAGCTGTGGTCGGCAAGCCCAACCGCTTCAAGGCGTCTGCTGAAATGAGGTTCTTTTGGCTCCCATTGTCGACAATGAATTGTACCGGGGAGCCCTTTACCCACATCTGGGAGTGGAAGAGACGTTCCTCCTCCTCTGGATCTTCCGGTTCCTCCTTTTGGATCTTTGTAGTGGCAATAGTGGCGTTGGGCTCCGCATCAATAATCTGTTTCCCTTTTTCATTCGCCTTTTCAGGTTCTGATTCGGAGTCAGAGCATGCATCTGACTCAGAAGCCCTCATCTTGGCCACTAGCGACTGCTTGGCCCGACACTCACTTGTGTTGTGGGTGGAGCTCTTATGGAACTCACACCACTTTCCCGTGTCCTTCTTTGGCTTTGCGGTGCTGTTCTTTTCTTGTGGCTTCGATGAGTTGTCTTTAGCCACCATGCCTTGGCTTGGTCCTTTGTTCTGTGGTTTGGAAGCACCTTTCCCTTACTTTTGATTCGCAGATCCAAAGTCTCGCTTCTTCTGCTTGAATTTCTGCTCAATCTTGGCAGCATACCGGTATGCCGTACCAAGCGAGGAGATGTCAAGGAAATCCATTTCCTCGTGAATGTATTTGTGCAGACAGCTGCGATACTTTAGCACCAAATGTTTCTCTGAATCTTTGATACCCAACTTTGTGCATAGGGTATGGAACAGATTCTTCAGCTCATGCACATCTTGATCCCTTTGTTGTCGCAGCGTGGTCCATTGTATGTACTTGTCCTCATAGCTCCCCACGGGATAGTACTGTTCCTTGACGGCGTCTCGAAAATAATTCCAAGTTGGTACGGCCGAGAACAGAGAGGGTTCTGTCTGGTCCTTGTTCTCACAGTAGGTTTCCCACCAGTCCTTAACATGGGGGGTAGCTTTGAGGAGTGCAAAAATAATCTTCTCCCGGTCTGAAAAGTCATGAATCGAGAAATATCCTTCTAATAGATTCAACCATCTATCTATGGCATCTGCGTCTATTTGACCCTCAAATATGGGAATGTCAAAATTTACTTGTACCTTAAAGGGAGTCGCAACTCCAGAGTGGCTACTGGATGCGGATGCGCCGCCGGTGGGCAGCCGTTGAAGGATCTGAGCAAAGCTATCCATCATCGCGTTCCTTTGTTTTTCGAGGGCCTCCTCGAGCAATATTTTGATAGGATCTCCTGCTCCCTCATCTTTCTTTTCGTCCCCCATGGGCGTCCGTTGAGGTTTGCGAGGCTGATCTTGCAAAGGTTCCACCAGATCAAGCCCTAGCTCCTTATACCTCGACCTCGTTGGGGACATGCAAAGAAGGATCGAGAAAAAGCAGACCGCTCTGATACCACTGATCCGGATTTATGCAAGAACGCAACAGAATAAACATATAACCATGAATACGGAGATGCAGCGGAAATAACACTTCATTTCATTAATATCAAAGAACTGAAATTTTCTTACAAACAGAATGGAAATAAAACTAGCTACGGCGCTGGTAGCTATCTCTGAGAAGAGATGTGGCGGCTACCGGCCTCTCAACTGAGTTACAATGAGGCTCGAGGGCCTATTTATTATTGAGAAACAATGGAGAACCCTAAACATCCAAAAACCTAACCCTAGGAGATGAAGCGCCAAAACTATGGGCCCAGTTTGGGTAAATTGGTGTTTCAACTTCCCAGGGACGTAACTTTGGCATACTATCTCCGTTTGACGCATATGATACATCATTAGAAAGCTCTATCCGAGGACTACAGCTGTCGGGGCGAATTTTATCAGAAAATTCGCTGGCGCTTTCATACCCAAAAAAAGTCGTTTAGGGCCTCAAAACGGCTCCGGAAGTTCAGGACCCGAAAAACTGCTAAAAATAGTAAGTTATGCCGAAACTGAAAAACTGAAAGAGACAATGGTGGGGGGCCAAGTGGAATAGGTGGGTGGCCACCAATATCCACCTGGATCATTCCTCCCCCCTTAGGAAGCAATGGTCCCCATTGCGTTAAGTTCCTCCACGAGATGAGGAAATTTCTGCTGAACTTGGTCCCTGGTGAACCACTTTCCTTGGTGCAGGAGTTGGCCAGCTTTGACAACCCGATATAGTTGGATCTTGTGCTGGCGAGTGTTCTTGATTTGCATGTCCATGATGCAATCTGTGGTGGCCTGTTCCATGCAGTCTGGATTTAACTCGGTTGGTGTGAGTTGTTCTGCAATGTCCGAGGTGTCCAGTAGAGGTGGGAAGTAAGGACGAAGGCGATCCACATTGAAGACTGGGTGCAGACCAAGGAATGGTGGAATAATGAGCTCAAAGTCATTGTTCCCTACAGCCTTGGTGATGGTGTGCGGCCCGTATCGGAGCGGGCGAAGCTTGCGGTGGGGTCCAGTGAGGCGCTCCTTCTGCAAATGTAGCCATACTTTGTCGCCCACCTGGAAGTTGTGTGGCACCCGGTGTTGATCATGGCATTGCTTGTACTTGGCATTGGCTCTGTCCAATATATCATGAACCTGTTAGCGGATGTGTTGAATGCGCTCGATGAAGCTACTTGCTTTGTCAACTTCAGACTGGACATGAGCTGAATTGGCCTGAGCAGCTGCAAATGGCATGGCTACGTCAATGGGACATAGTGGCTAGAATCCCAAGCCCACGAAAGGGGCTAGGGCCGATTGGGCTTGTGGAGAGCCCGATTATAACTATGTTGTACATAAGGGAGGCTCTCGTCCCATGTGCGTGGATGCTTTGGTGTACATGCGCAAAATGTGTACAATCGTGCAGTGACGACCTTTGTCTGGCCATCTGTTTGGGGATGGAAAACTGTGGACTTGGTGAGCTTTGTGTCCAACATTGACCAGAGGCTGGACCAAAATGTGCTGAGGAACCTGCTATCTCGATCTGATATGATAGACTGTGGGATCCCAAAGTGCACCCCCACTCGTTCAAAGAAGAGTTTAGCAGTGGCTTCTGCTGTGATATTCTTCTTACAGGCCGCCATGATGGCCATCTTCGAGAATCTGTCAACGACCACGAAAACACAGTCATTTCCATTCTTAGTAGAAGGCAGGCCCGGCATGTAATCCATGGAGATGGATTCCCACGGTCGACTAGGGGTAGGTAGTGGAGTATATAGGCCTTGCTTCTTGATGGTCGGTTTGGCAATGGCACAAGCAGTGCAGGATCTGATGTGCTTCTCGACATCCTTTCGAAGGTTCGACCAATAGAAATACTTCTACAGGATTGCTACTATTTTCTCGACCCCGAAATGCCCAGCGACTCGACTGTAGTGTTCTTCCCATATCATCTTGGCACGCTCTCTTGAAGGAACACAAAGGTGTCCCATGTGACATAAAAGTGCATCTTGGAGGTGAAAATTTGGAACTTGTGCACCCCCCAAGAGTGCCTTGTAAGTTTGGCCGAATTCTGGGTCACTCTCATAGAGAAGCGGCCAATCAGAAGTCTCGTGCCCACGGGAGTTGAGCACACGGGGGGTGAGCGCCACGATCGGTGGTGGTAGGCGATCTGCAACATGGTTGGTGCTACCCTTCTCTTGATGTTCAAATGAAGCTGTTGCGGATATGTGGACCACCCGATGGCGATCATTAACTTCCCTTGTCTGTAGGCTATGAGAGGAGCTGTGGTACGTAGTGGATGAGTGTTTAAAATGTAATGCTTCCATTGTCGACAAGCTTGCACAATGGAGTACATTTCTTTGTCATAAGTGGGATACTTGCGAACTGTGTCAGAAAATGTCTCACTGTGAAATGCCATTGGATGTCCAAGTGGTGATGAAACGCCTTTAATAACGCAAGTCTTAGGCATCTATCGTCTCAAATGGCTGTTGCAAGTCTGGTAAAGTGAGCAGGCGAGAGCAGAGGCGGTTTTCGATTACTGTGGCAAGTGAGTTCAGACAAAAGAATTTTTCTCTCGCTCCTCCCTTGGTGACTTGAGTCAAGGGCCAAGTGATATGAGAGAGTCCCAACACGACCTCGATGAGAAATTCGCCGGGCCAGAGAAAACAGAAGCTGTTATGATGGTTATGGTGGCCAATCCCAATTTGTGGATCTTGTTGGATCCATGCACCCCCCTTTCATCAATAATGTATCCCAGATATTGAACCTGGGTCATGCCAAAAGTGCACTTCTCCAAATTGGCACACAACTTGTGTTGCCGCAGTGTTTGGAGGACTTGTCGGATGTAGTGAAGGTGCTCTTCCCAAGTCTGGCTGAAGATCAGAATATCATCCAAGTACACCACTACAAATGAGTTGGTGAATGGCCGCAAGATGTCATCCATCATCCTCATGAAGGTGGCGGGAGCATTCGTCAACCCGAAAGGCATGACCGGCCATTCGAAAAGGCCTTCCTTGGCTTTGAAGGCAGTCTTCCACACATCGGAGGGTTCAATTGGTACCTGGTGATACCCAGACTTCAGGTCGATCTTGCTGAAATATTTTGCACCTTTGAGTTGGTCGAGAAGGTCATCAATCCGTGGGATTGGGTACCTATTCCGGACAGTGATCTTGTTCAGCGCCCGATAGTCAATACAGAGTCTCCACGTCCCATCCTTCTTATGTACCAACACGATCGGGCTCCCACAGGGCGATGAACTTGGTCTGATGTGACCTTTCTGCAACAGCTCCTGATTCTGCCTCTTGATTTCATCATTCTCCAGAACAGAGCGCCGATAGATCGGTCCATTAGGTAGTGGTGCACCGGGGGTCAGATCAATCGGGTGCTTGACCTGACAGTGCAGAGGAACCCCTGTGGGTGAGGTGAATATGTCCCCGTACTCCTCCACAACCTTATCCATTTGTTGTTGTGGTGCAGAGGAGCCCTGTCTGGAGGTCGTGGCCACAGTCTTCTTCTTGCCCTGGGGGCGGATCATCAGGAAAACGAATTTCCTGGTTTGGGAAATGAGCTTACTGCATTGTTTTGCAGTAACCAAAGAGATAGCGGCGGTGGTACCTGCGGTATCTGTCTGACTTATTTCCCATAGTAACAATAACGACACGGCGGGAACTCGCCTTTGACATGACGCTTCCACGAGTATGGTTGTCCTAATAATACATCAGAAACATCAATAGGAGCAACGTCACATAATACCTCATCCGTGAAGGGCTTGATGCTATAGGGAAGGCGACACTGCCGGCTGACGCGGAGATCTCGTCCTTGGTGAAGCCACCCGATGGTGTATGGATGTGGGTGAGATGTGGTTGGCAAGCCCAACCGCTTCACGGCGTCTGCTGAAATGAGGTTCTTTTGGCTCCCATTGTCGACAATGAACTGTACAGGGGAGCCCTTTACCCACATCTGGGAGTGGAAGAGACGTTCCTCCTCCTCTGGATCTTCCGGTTCCTCCTTCTGGACCTTTGTAGTGGCAACGGTGGCGTTGGGCTCCGCATCAATAATCTGTTTCCCTTTTTCATTCCCCTTTTCAGGTTCTGATTCGGAGTCGGATTATGCATCTGACTCAGAAGCCCTCATCTCGGCCACTAGCGACTGCTTGGCCCGACACTCACTTGTGTTGTGAGTGGAGCTCTTATGGAACTCACACCACTTTCCCGTGTCCTTCTTTGGCTTTACGGTGCTATTCTTTTCTTGTGGCTTCGATGAGTTGTCTTTAGCCGCCATGCCTTGGCTCGGTCCTTTGTTCTGTGGTTTGGAAGCACCTTTCCCTTGCTTTTGATTCGCAGATCCAAAGTCTCGCTTCTTCTGCTTGAATTTCTGCTCAATCTTGGCAGCATACCGGTATGCAGTACCAAGCGAGGAGATGTCGAGGAACTCCATTTCCTCCTGAATGTATCTGTGCAGACAGCTGCGATACTTTAGCACGAGATGTTTCTCTGAATCTTTGATACCCAACTTTGTGCGCAGGGTATGGAACAGATTCGTCAGCTCATGCACATCTTGATCCTTTTGTTGTCGCAGCGTGGTCCATTGTATGTACTTGTCCTCATAGCTCCCCACGGGATAGTACTGTTCCTTGACGGCGTCTCAGAAAGAATTCCAAGTTGGTACGGCCGAGAACAGAGAGGGTTCTGTCTGGTCCTTGTTCTCACAATAGGTTTCCCACCAGTCCTTAACATGGGGGGTAGCTTTGAGGAGTGCAAAAATAATCTTCTCCCGGTCTGAAAAGTCATGAACCGAGAAATATCCTTCTAACAGATTCAACCATCTATCTACGGCATCTGCGTCTATTTGACCCTCAAATATGGGAATGTCAAAATTTACTTGTACCTTAAAAGGAGTCGCGCCTCCCGAGTGGCTGCTGGATGCAGATGCGGCGCCAGTGGGTAGCCGTTGAAGGATCTGAACAAAGTTATCCATCATCGCGTTCCTTTGTTTTTCGAGGGCCTCCTCGAGCAATATTTTGATAGGATCTCCTGCTCCCTCATCTTTCTTTTCGTCCCCCATGGGCGTCCGTCGAGGTTTGCGAGGATGATCTTGCAAAGGTTCCACCAGATCGAGCCCTAGCTCCTTATACCCGACCTCGTTGGGGACATGCAAAGAAGGATCGAGAAAAAGCAGACCGCTCTGATACCACTGATCCGGATTTATGCAGGAACACAAAAGAATAAACATATAAACATAAATACAGAGATGCAGCGGAAATAACACTTCATTTCATTAATATCAAAGAACTGAAATTTGCTTACAGACAGAATGGAAATAAAACTAGCTAGGGCGCTGGTAGCTATCTTTGAGAAGAGATGTGGCGGCTACAGGCCTCTGAACTGAGTTACAATGAGGCTCGAGAGCCTATTTATTATTTAGAAACAATGGGAAATCCTAAACAGCCAAAACCCTAACCCTAGGAGATGAAGCGCCAAAACTATGGGCCCCGTTTGGGTAAATTGGTGTTTCAACTTCCCAGGGGCGTAACTTTAGCATACGATCTCCGTTTGACGCGTACCATACCTCGTTAGAAAGATCTATCCGAGGACTACAAATTTGGAATGAGCAACATCGGTCCATGGACTCATGTTGCTCTCCGTTTTCCCAAAAAATGTCGTTTAGGGCCTCAAAACGGCTCCGGAAGTTTAGGACCCGAAACACTGCTAAAAATAGTAAACTGTGCCAAAACTGAAAAACTGAAATAGACAATGGTGGAGCCCCAAGTGGAATAGGCGGGTGACCACCAATATCCACCTGGATCAAAGTGTGTGGATGAGATGAGTGAAAAGCTCTCCAACGTTGACTGTATTTATATCCATCATTGAGGTGTGTGACACATCTGTTGGGGGTGTAAAAACTTAAGGCCGACCTGCACTTAAATGTATTATAAATAATAAATTCGAAATAAATGTTCTGCTCATCAGATTAAAATCAATTTTATATCGATTTTACACCTCTCTGAAAGAGGAATCCAATACAAATATTGAAATCTTCATCTAAGCATCATAAGATGGAGTTTGGATCTAGTTGTCCAAATTTAACACTCCCTCTCAACTAGGGAGAACTCCATCCACCAGTGCAATCAAACATCGTGCGTCATCCCGCCATAACTTTCTTTGCTGGCCTCTTTATTTCAGAACATAAGTGGGTCAGTCACAAAGACATCATCCCTCAGCTGACAAATTCAGCCCAGAGGTCCGAAACCTCTATCAGACTCACAAAGAGTCTCCAACCAACCCGAAGTTGGTTCATCTGACACGAGGTCAGGCGGAGGTCCGAGACCTCACTAGAATTGATCCCAGATCAAGTGGTTGGACCGTGCCATCCTAGATAGAGAGTACGGTAATCTCTGATGCGTCCATCATTATTTTCTAATGGTCTCTATCTTTTCCCATCTCATTGGCCAAATGAGAGTTACTTCCCCTGAGCCCTGAACTCAATGGGTAGGATGCATACGGGGCACAGATAATGAGAGGTGAACCAACTCAATAATCACAACGGTGGGGTCCAAGCACACTAACAAGGTTTGACAAGCCTAGCCTTGTGGTTGCTCATAGCTCTGAGAAGCTGTCCCGAAAGCCCCCCAGAGCTCCTCGAGCTCATCGTCCAACAAGACCCACATCATAGGGTCGTTCCACGATATCAAGTCTCTCATGGAAGGTTAGGAACTTGACCTTCCCCAGGGGCTTAGTGAGAATATCCGTGACTTGCTCATCAGTTCTTATATGATCGAGCCTTATGGCGCCTCGCTGTACCATATCCTGGATGAAATGGTACCTGATATCAATATGCTTGGATCGGTCGTGGAACACAGGATTCTCGGTCAAGCGAATCCCACTCTGGTTATCACAGAGTATCACGGTGGTATCTAACACATGTCCAAACAACTCACTAAAGCGCTGTCACAACCAAACTGCTTCACAATAGGCCATACTTGTTGCAATGTATTCGGCCTCTGCGGTGCTCAAAGCCACCGACTTCTGATTCCTGCTCATCCATGAAATCGAAGCAGAACCAAGATTGAAGCAGCATTCTGATGTGCTCTTACGATCCACCACACTGCCAACCCAATTGGCATCAGTATATCCACAGAGTGTCACGCTCCCGGCAGTGTATCTCAGCCCATGGTTTATCGTGCCTCGAAGGTATCTCAAAAGATTCCTGGCACCAACCCAGTGAAAGTGATGAGTTTCAACCATCTGTTGACTCAAAGTGTTCACTGCAAAACATATATCTGGACGGGTGTTCACTAAGAACATCAGGGCCCCTACGAGTTGACGATACTCAGTAGGATTTGCCAATATGGGCCCAGCAGCGCTGCCACTCAAATTCTTGAAGTTGAGTTCCATTGGTGTTGACACGGACTTGCAATCCACCATACCAATTCTTTCCAGAAGTTTCACAATATATTTTCCTTGAGAAACGAAAATCTCTCTAGGTCTCTGCTAGACCTCCAGGCCTAGGAAGTAGTGCATCAGTCCTAGGTCCTTCATCTTGAACTCAGCAGCAAGCTCCCTCTTTCATTGATGAATGAGAGGATCAACACCTGTCAGGAAGAGGTCGTCCACATACAGCACCAGAATGAGAGGCTTCCCCTGGACAACCTTGAAGTAAAGGTTCGAATCAACATTACTATGAGTGAAGCCCAGCTTCATCAAGTAGCTATCTATCCTCTCGTACCAAGCGCTGGGTGCTTGCTTCAACCCATAGAGGGCTTTCTTCAACCTGTAGACATGTGTGTCCCGATCCTGGACTTCAAACCCCAAAGGTTGTTCTACATACACCTCTTCTTTTATTGCACCATGCAGAAAAGCAGTCTTGACATCCATCTGATGAAGACTCCATCCTTGCGTAGCAGCAAGGGCTATGGTTGATCGAATGGTGGTATATCATGCCACAGGTGCAAATATGTCATCATAATCTATTCCTTCCTTTTGAGAGAAGCCACAGGCAACAAATCTTGCCTTGAACTTTTCAGCACTTCCATCAGATCAATGCTTGATCTTGTAGAGCCATTTCGCGGTGACAACTGATTTGTCCTTCGATCTTGGAACCACATCCCAGACATCATTATTCATTATGGACTCATATTCTTCGTGCATAGCATAATTCCAGACTTGATGCTTTACAGCTTCCTCAAAAGATCCAGGTTCAGATTGTACAATAGTACTCATGGCAGCCAGATACCCTTGGTATCTACACGGCTTCTTGCTTTCTCGGAATGTCCCCCTCGGGGCAGCATGTCCCTCGGCATCTTCGAGAGTGTCCCTGAGCCATGATGGTCTCTTTCTCAATGAAGGAGATGGATCTATTGGGTCCATTGGTCCTTCAACATCAGGCATTGTCTCATCCTGCGGTTCTTCTTGATTTCCAGGCCTTGCTCCATGATTTTCTTTAGATCTCTGAAGATCTACTACTTTCTTCAGGGAAGCATCTTCGTCAAAAGTGACATAATGGCATATTTCTACTTCCCTTTGACCAGGTACATAGACTCTATAGGCCTTAGAGGTTTTTTTGTAGCCCAAAAACATTAATTTCTTCCCAGAAGCATCTAACTTACTTCTCTTTTCTTTTGGCACATGAAAATAAACAGGACATCCAAAAATTCTAAAATGTGAGGCATCAGGTTTCTTACCAGTGAAAACCTCTTCGAGAGTTTTGGAGTCCAGGGCGGAATGAGGGCATTGGTTTTGAATGTATACAATAGTATTCGCATCTTCTCCCCACAGAAACTTCGGTAGACCCTGGTCACATAGCATGGCACGGGCAGCTTCCACAATGGTCCTGTTCTTTCGTTCAGCAACGCCATTCTGCTCAGGAGTATAGGCAGTAGTAGTCTCCCTCTTAACGCCAGCTTCTCTGCAAAATTCCTTGAACCCATTTGACTCATATTCAGTGCCATTTGCGGTCCTCAAAATCTTGATCTTCTTCCCTGTCATATTTTCCACCAAGGCTTTGAAGGTACAGAATCACATGAAAGCCTCATCCTTCTTCTTCAAGAAGTATATCCAGGTTTTGTAGGAGAAGTCATAAGTGAATGTCATATAGTAAGAAAATCCTCCCAGGGATGTCACGAGTAGCATACTAGATAGATCAGAATGGACCAGTTGCAAAATATCAGATGTCTTTGTGACACTTGAGGGGAAAGGTCCCCTTGTATGCTTTCCTTCGGCACAACCCTTACATACACCTTCATGATTATTTCCAAACTCAGGCATCCCTGTCACCACCTTCCTTGCTTCGGGAAGGGCCTTGTAATGAAGGTGTCCAAACCTCCGGTGCCATAGTTCAGTTTGTCGGATAGTATCACATGTCATAGCTCCTAGTGGACTTCCTTCAACCTGGTAGAGTGTTCCAACTCTAAAACAAATCACGATAGCTTCCTTGAGATTCTTCTTCCACATGCGCACCTTTCCATCAGTGAATGCCACATTGAAGCCTTTGTCTTCGATGGCTGATATAGACACAAGGTTCTTCTTCAATTTTGGTACATAGAGTACATCCTGCAAATGTAGGACTTGTCCTTGAGACAAGTGGAGGGTCACAGTCTCTGTCCCTTTCACGGGATATGTGGCATTATCTCCAAGGATAATTTCCAGATTAGTATCCTTCTCAACCATGTCAGAGAGTGCTTCCTTGAACCCAGTGATGTGTCTTGAGGCACCACTATCTATCAGCCAGACATCCATAGTGTCGGGCGGGGATGCAGCAGAGAGGGCAGATATAAGAATGTATTCATTTCTTTTATCAACAACATTTGACTCCTCATACCTGGAGTTTCTAGACCTTTTGAAAGGTTGATTGTTTCCGCCAGAGGGAGCCTTCCTCTTTCCTTTGGACCTGTCGTTTCTTTGATTTCCATTCCTCCGGTTGTTGTTGTTGTCATCACTATCGGGAGAATCCTTCTTGAAAGGAAATTCTCTAGCATAGTGACCAGGCCTATGAAAAGTGAAACACTTGCCCTTCTTTCCTTGTGCCCCTGCTCTTCCTTTGTTCTTTGGACCACCAGAGTTCTTCTTTCTAGAATGAGCAGCGTAGGCAACATTTCTGTCATTTACGTATTCCTTCATTCTTGTCTCTTCTTGCATGCATCTTGACAGTAGCTCGTCAAAGTTAAGAATTGTATTATTATTGAGAATGGTAGTGTTGAATACTTGCCATTCATATGGGAGCCCTCCAAGTGCGGTGAGTACTATCTCACGATCAACTATTGTCTCCCCAATAGCCAGCAAATTGTTCCTGATCTCGGTCAGTTTCAGAAAGTATGTTTGGACAGATTCATCCTTTCCTTTCTTCAGATTCTTCAATTGATTCTTGAATAATAGCACTTGATTTTCATTGTTTACTTTAAACATTTGTATTAGCTTATCATAAATCTCCTTGGATGTGCCTAGCTCAGATATGTAAGCAACCAGACTTTTATGTATGGATTCCCTGATCATTAGCTTTGCTTTGATCTCCCCCTTCTTTTGCTTGGTTTTAGCAGCAGTAGTAGCAGCGGATGGAGGTTCTTGTATCTTACCCAGTACATAGTCCATGAGATCATGGTATTACAATTTGAGATCTAATATCATCTTCCAAGCATGGAAGTCATCCCTTCTAGTCAGCTTGTCATCCTCCTTGAAGCCAAAACTTGTGGAACTCATTTTTCTCAGTTGGTGATTGCTATAAGTTAGGGCTTGTCTTCACCTCAGCTCTGATACCATGTAAATTTTTGTAGATGTTCTATGCTTGATGCAATTTTACTTTTATAACAAAAATCACATAAATAGTTAAGTAAAATGTTGATAGAACATACCAGTGGATCTATAGAAGACAAACCAGAAACAAGAAAATGTGTTGGTGCGTTATGACGGTCAGCAGGATGCTTCAACCAGCAAAGTCTTCTTGATCATCCAACCCAGAATGTGTCACAATAGTCCTCAAATCAATCATCTAGTCAAGTCAAAGTCAACGCAGGGCAGCAACAATAAAGTCAACGTGGCTCCAACTTCGGTCAACCTTTTGACCTCGATTTTTGTGCCAATGAGTACGGCCTTCAAAAATCAAACTCTCCACAAAATTTCAGCTCAAACGGACCATGCGTTGACCAAAGTCAACGCTAGTCGAACTTGCTCATAAACCCTAACTGCAGAAAATTTCGTCCAGAAACCCTAACTGCAGAAATTTCGTCCTTTTTCCAGGTGCAGCTACTTCATCCTTTTCCCACGTGAGAACTGCTTCTTAGATGCTCGTATCCAATGAGAAGTGTGTGGATGAGATGAGTGAAAAGCTCTCCAACGTTGACTGTATTTATATCCATCATTGAGGTGTGTGACACATCTGTTGGGGGTGTAAAAACTTAAGGCCGACCTGCACTTAAATTTATTATAAATAATAAATTCAAAATAAATGTTCTTCTCATGAGATTAAAATCAATTTTATATCGATTTTACACCTCTCCAAAAGAGTAATCCAATACAAATATTGGAATATTTATCTGAGCATCACAAGATGGAGTTTGGATCTAGTTGTCCAAATTTAACATTCCACCTTTGGCAATGGTAAGGTATTCTGAAGGTAAGAGATGTACTTTATTGAGAAGGAGGAGATAAAATGAGTGAAATATATCACTTTTTCCCTTTTATAACATCAATAAAACACCCTTTTTATAATTTAGTGAAAACATGACCTTTTTTAAGAACACTTTGCTTTTTTGAATATTTTGACAATGTAATAAGATTTTGAAAGAATACAAATTGTCTTTTTTATTTTCCTACCTAAGCTAACTCCCTTTTAAAGATATCTTTTGTATGATAGAAGTGACCCTTCTTTCGCCTTATTTATGACAAAATTTGGACATTTCTGGCGGCGAGATGAAAGACACCTAGACATTGATCTAGGTTAAAACATGGCCAGATTCCCTCCATTGGTTTTACCCCAACAACTCACTACACTACCTCAGAATTATGGTCAAAGGTTTACCCTTTTTGATGGAACATCAGAGGTTACTGCTTATCAACACATTGTAAAAGTGGTTGATTTCATAGACCTTGAATAGATCGACAATGATGACGCCAAGATGCGCATTATAGTACAAAGTTTCTTAGGAGAGGTTTAAAAATGGTTCTTCTCTCTCATAGCTGGTTCAATAGCTAATTCAAAAGAGTTGATTGACTTTTTTATGAAAAGATGGGAGGAGAAGAAGAATCCATTGCAAATCCTAGCTGAATATAATGCCTTGAAAAGGAATCCTAATGAGTCTCTATAAGACTTTACAACTAGATTCAATAAGATTTATGATTCTATTCCTGAAAATATAAAGCCTCCTCTAGGCCTCGCTTTACTTCACTACCCTAATGGTTCTACAAGGTTCTTATAGGTTTCACTTCGCATGACCGAGAGAGCAACATTCCATATCTGGGAGGGATATCAGCCACAACAACATCCATGAGGACATTCTTGGCTGGAATTTTCTCTAAAGACACCATTATATATTTAATGAGGCCAAGACATTTCACTATGCCTGAATCAAATGAATAAAGGTCATGGTAATGTATTGTGATATCTAGGCCTAGTTTTTCCATGATGGCTTTAGGCATAAGGTTATGTGACGCTCCAAAATCAAGCATGGCGTTATGGATGATAAAATCATGGATTTTGAGGGTAAGATAGAACATAGGGACCTCATTATATTTGAAAACACCATCAACAACAGGACCAAATAAAAGTTCAAGGTGATCATCACTTACATTAACCATATTAGACATATGATCTACCCTAAGCAACTTGGCTACTTGAAACTTATACTGGTCATTCTTGACTATTTCAATTAAAGGAATGGAGACTTTTAGTTTAGAGATTTATTTTTCAAGATTAAAAAGGGTAGAATGTTTTTCTACCTCTTTGGATGATACATATTTCTTCTCTAGTTGATATTTGTGCGAAATTTCCCTCTTCTATCCTCCATCTTGAACTTGTTTATCTTTTTTTTTCTGACTGCTGGTAGAAGCCTCATTTCCTTTTGCATGACTAGGAACATCAAGTCCCTTGTCTTTGATTTGATTTGAAGTAGTCATCTCTTTATGATGAGTATCAATTTGAGAATTATGTTTTTTTTTCTGATTGGAGATGATGCAAACATTCCTATTCATCAAACCATCTTGGCTCTATAATCTATTAAGAGCGTTTTGATAATATTATGTCCGTACTGATAGCATATCATCATTTGACAAGTCATATTGTTGATCGTCTGCTACATGAATTTCTGCAGAAAAATGATCTTCTTCAGTGAGGAAAATAGGCTGTTGATTTTCCTCAAATAAATTATTCTAGCGAGAAATATCTTATTCATCTTATTCATCAGGACCTTGTGTGTAGTTTTGCTAAAATAGAGTGCGGATTTGTTACTGATTTTGTAGATACTTACCCCTTTGCTCCCTTTGCTTGATCCTGTATTGAGGCTACTGATTTTGACCCTTGAAATTAGGATTTCTAAAGGAGGTTTCAACTTGTCTATCAGGGATGGACATTTTATCCATCATCTTCTCCATGGTTTTGATCAAGGGGTCGAGCTTGCCCTCGGATGAAGTAGATGTTTCTTCCTTGATAGTGACCCTTTTCTCTGTCTTGGTTTCTTTGCTGGCCTCTTTATTTTTTGATTTTTATTTTTCTTTGCTGGCCTCTTTCAAGGGTTGATGGATTTATTTCCCTCAACTTGTAAGCCATATCAGGATCGAAACCATCAGGGTAGTGAAGTAAATTGAGGCTTGGAGGAGGCTTGATATTTTCAGGAACAGAATCACAAATCTTATGGAATCTAGCTGTAAAGTCTTGTACATGCTCATTCAGATTCATTTTCAAGGCATTATATTCCACTAGGATTTGCAATGGATTCTTCTTCTCCTCCCATTTTTCATAAACAATTCAATCAACTGTTGTGAATTAGCTACTGAACCAACCGTGAGAGAGCGGAACCATTTTTTAACCTCTCTTGAGAAAATTTGTGCTATAATGCACATCTTGGCATCATCATTGTCGATCTCTTCAATATTTATGAAATCAACCACTTTGACAATGTGTTGATAAGAAATAAACTCTAATGTTCCATAAAAAAGGGGCAATATTTGACCATAATTCTAAGGTAGTGCAGTGATTTGTTGGGATATTTGTTATTTGGAGTGGAGCTATTGTATAAGATTTTGTTAATGAAATCAAAGACAATGTTGAGACTCTAGTAGTATGCCTTTGATCATTTTTTTTGTCAAGTAACTCATTATTTTGAATGTTATGTTACTCATATTTCATCTATATGCTTCTTTATGATAAGTCTTATCAGTTTATTGACAAAAATCATGCTTTCCATGCTCTGATTTTTATAATATTTTCATGAAATCACCTATGCTCTTATGATGAATGAATTCAGTTTAATGCTCATTCTGACTCCCTCTCAGTTCACTCTATACACAATGAAAAATTAAGCATGCTTCTAATATTACCTACCTGGCCTCACCCTTACCTCTGCAATCTAGCCTTTGAAATCTGACCTAAACCCTAGACCTAGTTTACTAATTGTCATTCCTATCTAGAAAAACTCCAAACAAAGAAAAAACCTAATCTACTGAGCATCATAAATAGCCTAAAAAATTATATCCAATCATCCTTTTGGCTACTAAGTGACATTGAGATATCCCTCTTTGGGCTTGGTAGGGCTACGCTTCTGGGGCAACGCTACATTTCAGGAAAAACTGCTACATTTTTTGTTTTCACTCTTCAAATCAGCTACCCAAGCTTCAAAGCAACTATACAAACCTCCTGTGGCCTCCAAAATCAATAATTTGCTACCTTAATTTCCTTCTTCAAGTTAATTCATAAGTAATGATTGTTTTCTATCCTTAGGGTTTTGCTCGCCTATGTTTTCATGTTTCCCCTTTCTTGATTGGTTTTATCCACTAGAGACCCTGTTCCCACCATATAAACCTTCACTCATTCTTCACAAACCCTACCACAACACCTCCTATTACTCAAAGTCCCCTTTACCCTTGTTTTCATCAAAACCGTAAGTCCCCATTACATTTTCACAAGAAAACTGGAAAATATCTATGTTTTCCTATCTTGATCCATCTCCCCATACCTATTTCAAGAAATTCCACTTGTATCCTCAAGCTAACATATTACCCTACTGCCTCAAATTTTTTGGGATTTTTCCTCAACCTCCTTATACCTCATCACAACCCCTAAACCTACCATATCCATATTCATTGTTTTCCCAAAGTCATTATCCCTACCCACTCATTTCATCTAGTAGGGCTTCATCTTGTTCACAACTAGTATGGAGAGTGAGAAGATATATCACAAGGGAGGCCACCATTCTATATTTGAGCCATCCACATTGCAAGAACTCAATGCCTCCCCATATGCCAAAATATGTTTTGAAAACACTAGATGTTTGAGATTTTTTTATAAGATCATGGAGGTAGGATGCCATGCCCCATTGACTACCCTTTTTTCCACTAACTTCAGAAAAGACAAACCCATCATAACAGGCATTTAATTCACTCTATCAACAGAGGCACTTTCAAGGACACTTTATTTAGATTTCTAAAATCTATAAACAAGCGAATTTCTCCGGTCTTCTTCCTTACTGGCAATAAGGTAGAAATCCGATTTGAGAAGTGAAGTGGAACTATAATACCAATAGTAAATAACCCATTTAACTCTTTTTGAATGGAGGAAAAAAACTTGGGATTCATTCTCCTCAATTTTTGGCGGAAAGGCATTTGATACAATTTCAAAGGAATAGTATGTTGAATTATACTCTTATTATAAATTTTTAGATCAGAATATTCCCATGCAAAAACATCAGCAAACTGAGACATGAGCGCTGCATATTTACCTTTCATGTCAAGGCTCAAGGATTTTGAAATCTTGACTAGCTTGGGCTTTTCAGAAGTGCCAATATTAAGATCTTCCACTCCTAGTTCTGTTGGCAGCATGGTTGATTTGTGTGCAACATCATCTTGGTCAAAAATCTCCTTCAAAGGCACTAGACCTCTAAGAATGGAGTTGTCTTTAAGCTAAAATACTTTCACTTATGCTGCACGAAATTCTTGGTCATTTTCAGAAAATTTCTCGTCTATTTTTAAATTCAAAAATTCTTCTTCTGTCTGTAAGAAGTTGCTGATTTGTTTCTCATCTTGAAAGGCCTTCCAATAGTGAACATTATCCGGAACAACAGGGCGATGTTTGACATTTATATCATACTTCTTATTGGGATACAATGGAATTTTAAACATGCTGGCTGAAGTGGCAAGAGAATCAACAATAACATTTTTGTCCCTTGGGATCAATGACAAAGTATACTCGGTGAAGGTATTGAGGATAAAACACTCTTTTTTGTCATTTAGTGAAAACTTGACCTTTTTGAGGAACACTTTGCTTTTTTGAATATTTTTACAATGGAACAAGATTTTGAAAGAAGGCAAATTGTCTTTTTTATTTTCCTACCTAATCCAAATCCCTTTTAATGATAAATTTTGTATGATGGAAATGACCCTTCTTTCACCTTCTTTATGACATAATTTGGACATTTATGGTGGCGAAATGAAAGACACTTGGAAAATGACCTAGGTGAAAACATGGTGACTTGACCTGAAACTCTAGATGAAAATTAGGAGATGACTCATGAAATGACAATGACCATGAATAAATTGGAGGAGTAGCTTTTGAAAAAAATAGAAATATTTAGTAATCAAAATTTTATTTGAAAACTGACTTAGAAATGTAAAGTTTTAACCTAGAACCACTATTAGATAAAATTTGAAATAGTACATTTTGATCATTGAATATTGGACACTAACATAACCTTTGCAATACCAGCCTCACAAACCCTGACGCCCTCCCATGGCGGAAGAAAGGAAAGATGAGGGAGTAGAATATGCTTTCAAAATATTGCTCAAGGAAGCCGTCAAGCGACAAAGGAACGTAATGATGGATAACTTTGCTCAAATCCTTTAGTGACTACACACAAGTGATGCATGTTCATTTAGCAACCACTCTGGAGGCGCCACTCCCTTTAAGATACAAGTAAAATTTGACATTCTCATATTTGAAGGCCATATAGATGCATACTTGTAGATAGATGGTTAAATCCATTGGAAGGATATTTTTCTGTTCATGACTTTTCCAATCGGGAAAAGATTACTTTTGCACTCCTCAAAGCTACCCCGATGTCAAGGATTGGTGGGAAACCAATTATGAACAAAGGGATGAGAGTGAAACCTCAATGTTTTCATCCGCACCCACTTGGAATTCCTTCTGAGATGCCATCAAGGAACAATATTGCCTCGCGGTGAGCTATGAGGACATGGACATACAATGGACGACGTTGCGATAACAAAGGGACCAAGTTGTGCATGAGTTGACGAATATTTTCCATACCTTGTGCATAAATTTGGGTATCAAAGACTCGGAAAAACATCTGGTGCTCAAGTACCAAAATTTCTTGAAAAAATACATCCAAGAGGAAATGGAATTCTTGGACATTTCCTTGCTGGGTGGAGCATACCGCTACACTGCCAATATTGTGCAGAAATTTGAACAGAAGGAGCGAGACTTTGGATTTGTGAATCTGAAGCAAGGGAAAGGTGCCCCCAAACCATATAAAAAAGGAAAAATCCAAGGCAGGACAACCCAGGGCAACCCGCTAAAGTTGAAAAAGAGGAAAAACACCACGAAGACAAAGAAGGACACATATAAATTATGTGAGTTTGATAAGAGCCTCACTCACAACACAAGTGAGTGTCAAGCCAAGTCATCACCGATGGCCGAGCTTAAGACTTATGAATAATATGCATGTTCTGACTTTGAGTCAAAACATGATAAGGGGAATGACAAAAGGAAGCAAATTATTAATGCAGAGCCCATTCCCATCGTTTCCACCACCAATATCTAGAATATTGAGTTCGAAGATCCAAAGGATGGGGAGAGACACTTCCGACTCACATATGTGGGTGAAGGGTTCTCAAATATAGTTAATTACCAATAATGGGAGCTAAAAGAACCTCATATCAAGAGATTTCGTGAAGCATTTGGGCCTCTCGACCATACCACACCCGTAGTTGTACACCATCGGATGACTTCACCAAGGATTGGATCTTTGTGTGAGCCAACATTGTCGCCTTCCCTACAACATGAAGCCCTTCACATATGAGTTATTGCGTGATGTTTCTCCTCTTGAAGTTTTTTGTGTATTATCAGCCTAACCATACTTGTGGAAGCGTATGAGTCTAACCCTCGCATTATTAATATTTATTTGGGTAGTAATTTATATAGGATACGAGAGGTCGCACCGCTTACCACCATCTCTTTGATCTCTATGAAGCATCGAAGTACGATCAATTCCCAAACCAATAAATGTGTCTTCCTTATGATTTGTCCTCAAGGTAAGAAGAAGAATGTGGCCACATCCAGAGCCTCTAGACATGGCTCCTCTACACAGAAACATCAGATGGAAAAGGTCATGGAGGAGTACAGGGACGTCTTCACCTCACCCATAGGGGTATGCCTGCACTGTCAAGACAAGCACTCCATCAATCTGACCTTGCGCACTCCACCACGCAATGGACCGATCTAATGACGCTCTGTTCTAGAAAATGATGAAATTAAGAGGCATATTCAGGAGTTATTGTAGAAAGGGCACATAGGGTAAATTTCATCACCCTGTGGGAGCCCAATCATGTTAGTATAAAAGAAAGAAGACACATGAAGACTCTATTTTTACCATTGAGCGCTGAATAAGATCACTATTCAGAATAGGTATCCAATCCAACAAATTTATGACCTTCTGGACCAACTCAAGGGGGCCAATTATTTTATCAAGATTTATTTTAAGTATGATTATCACCATGTGCCAATAAAACCTTCTGATATGTGGAAGACTGCCTTCAAATCTAAGGAGGGCCTTTTCAAATGGATGGTAATGACTTTTGTGTTGATGAATGTCCCCACAACCTTCATGAGGTTGATGGGCGACATCTTGCAGCCCTTCACCAACTCATTCGTGGTAGTGTATTTGGATGACATCCTGATCTTCAACTAGAGTTGGGAAGGTGCTTATACAATAGGTCCTCCAAACTCTATGACAACACAAGTTGTGTGCCAATTTGGAGAAATGAAATTTTGAATGACCCAGGTTCAATATCTAAGGTACATCATTAATGAGCAGGGTGTGCATATGGATCCAGCCAAGGTACAAGTTACTTGAGATTGGCCATCCCCGACCACTCTAAAAAAGCTACAAAACTTTATGGGACTTGCCAATTTCTACTTCAGGTTCGTGTTGGGTTTCTATCATATCACTTAGCCTTTGAGTCAAGTCACCAAGGGTGGAGCGGAAGCAAAGTTCTTCTGGCATGAATCCCAACATAGGGCATTTTTCTATTTGAATCATTGCCTTGGCTCTACACTAGTGCTAACATTAGCAGACCCGCAACAACCATTTGAGATTGAGAAAAATGCCTCTAATTATGCTATCGGGGTAGTTCTTACTTAACAGGGGCATCCGATGGCATATCACAACGAGACACATTCATACATAGTATGAAAGAATCCCACCTATGAAGAAGAGATGTATATCAGTATGCATGCCTGTTGACAATGGAATCATTACATTATGGGGAAGGAAACAATCGTTGTTAAGATAAATCCCCTCTGCAGACAGAGGTGATATCTCTAGCCCTTGAGTGGGTATAGAAACATGAGATTCTTTATAACATAGGATTTCTTAACTAATGCTTACAATGCTAAGAGGAAAGAGACATAAATACATTTTCCTAATCACTATCCTTGGATCCGTTGATGGTGACCTCGCTTCCTGCTACTGATGGCACATGAATACCTGTGGACGATTGGGAGACAACAACAAATGTGATACAATATATAATAAACGTAAAAACTAGCTATCTAGTAGATCAAGGAGTACCCGAATATTTTCATAATCATGTGGATAAATATAGAAAGCAAACAAAAGGAGATCTTACAACTAGGCCTTGATGTTGGAGGTGTCCTTAGGTGGAAATATGAGTCCTTCACCTAGCTCGAAAGCATTCCTTCTCCCGTGCACTTAGGTTTAATAACGATGCAAGCATGTGAAGGGATGAGAGTTCAGACGAGTCTGACAATGATCAACCAGGCTCTAAACTTTGGGGAATGAGGGATGTGAATTTATAGCAAGGAGAAGGAGGTTGGTGTTAGGACCTCGCAATGTACCATTTTTACCATACATTTTGACACCACCTTACCCTTTATAACTATATTTAAAAAGGGTTCCATCATCATTTTCATTCACTTTATCCAAAGGTATATGAAATCCTCCTCTTTACTATATATTTAATCTTTTTACATATAATTCCATATTACTCTTATATTTCATCATTAATCGAAGGTAGATTGTTGCTAACATAAGTCTAAAAGATCACAGATAATTTATGTGATGTGCTGAAATAATCGGCCGTTGCTGAAACAATCGACTCAGTTGCTGAAACAGTCAGCGGGCACGCAAATTCTGTCACTATTCGTAATTTGCGATTCTGGAAGAGTATTTTTGGGACAATGGCAACAAGATGAAGATGAACAAGGAAGTGGTTACATGGATTATCCTGAAGACAGTACTTTTTCTGCATCTGTTGTAACAATATCTTTCTACGGAAGAATATAATAGCCCTGTTTTAAGAAAGAAGAACATATTTGGATAAAGATAGATTTGCTTTGATGTAACTGTAATAGATGTCTCCTCTTTAAAAAGAGGAGACATCATCATTAGAAGAGAAGTTAGAAACTACAGGAGAACACTTTTTTTGAGCAGAAAGGAGCTAGACTCCATTGTAATGTATCATTCCTTTTTGACAGATGAATAAAGGTTCCTTTTGAGCCCTTCAATTTAATTCTTTCCCTGGGGAATATTGTGAGAAGGAAAGGGCCCGCCTTCCTCAAAAGATTCACCCGACTGTTCCTTTAGTTTGTTAAGTTTCTTTATGATATTCGCACCTTTGTTTAATTATGTTGCTGAAACATCAGTTGCATAGCTCTGTGAGTCATTAAGCATTCTGTTTCCTTTAATGTTGCATGAGTTTGGTACATTCATTCTTAAAGAAGATAATATATCTCTTTCTTCTATCTGTTTGAATGTATGATTGATGTTGGGAAGCAGGTGCTGAAGATTCCTGTGCAAAGGAATAGGGTCCTGTTCCCATTGATTGACTTTCCTTTCCCTGCAGTGTGATTAGAAACAGGAGACAGGTGTTGAAGGTTCCTGTTTATGGGAATAGGGTCCTGTTCTCTTGAGTTTATCTTTTCTACAGTGTGATTAGTGTCAGGTAGCAGGTGCTGAAGTTCCTATTTGAAGGAATAGGGTCCTGTTCCCTGTTATGGTCGATTGGTTTCCTTTCCTGCAGAATAATTTCCTTTCATTAGGATTCTTGAAAGACTGCAATAGAGGAATTGTTTCTACTATAACATAAACAGACTTCAGCTTTGTTAAAACAGGGTGTGAATGATTAGATTTGTATGATTAATAATTGTGTGACTTTTACTACAACATTATTTTTTCTTTTGGAATTGAGCATATCCAGTGCGTGGTTGTCTTTGGAATAAACAGACCTTCTCGGGTTGACAATTTATGTGGAGCTTGAATTGTTAAAATAATTAAAGCGACCAACAGTTGGGATCCCATGAAAGGAGGAGGAAGGCCCACTTTTTAAGGGATGATCCCCCATGGATGAGATCAAGGCTCCAAAATGAAATAGCTCGACCTTATCATCTCTGTTCAACAACCAACTCACTGCGCTTAAGCTTCTAGAGTTTGAAGCTTCTCCTCCATTTGAGGAAGCATTGCCAGAAAGGGGATCAACGCGGTTTTCCAAGAACTTAGGGCGCTGACAGTGCTGGGCCAGAACTGGGAAAAGGACATCAACGCAGTCATGGCACCAGGAAGGGAAATGACCCAAGAAACTAGGAATTTGACCAAGTTTCTTCAGTAATATTTCACGGAAGTCTTCTTTGGATCTTCAAGGGGATATGTTAGCATATTTCTCGAGGATGGAAACATTGCACAGGATTCGTCACAGGGAATTTAAGGATTAGGAACAGGAAAATGAGCATGGTGAAAAATTACCGTGTAATAGATGCCCCCTAAATCATGAAGGCAGAACAGGGAGTGATGGCTGAAATTCTTTATGAACTAAGGTGAAAAACGTATACCACCTTCAGAGAACCTGCCAAATAAAACATTTACAATATATGACATCTCTAGTATAAATATGCCTAACCACATAATGATGCACTAGGCATCAAATGACACATGAGCCCATAGTATGGTCATAACCATATGTCTAAAAGAGATCACAGAAATGGTTCCACGGTATGGACGCATACATCCGTATAGATAGGATCATGTATACAATCATGAATACTCAATAACTCTACCCAGCCTGGACCAAAAATCAGATGTGACCCAGGGTCTTCACCGCGATATCAATCAACCCAATGTATGAATCTAGCCATGCGAATGGATGCGTTGGTGTCGAACATGGTAGAAACGACTTGATTACTGGTCAATGATGAAAACCGTTAACAGGCATGAGAGAGACCACCAATAGTGAAAATGGACCTCAAGGTACAACAACACAATCTACAAGTGTGAATAAATGTGTTGAAGTCGAACACTTGCGGAGTCATTCGATTGAAGGCCAATGATATGAACTTTTCGTCGAACACGAAGAACTTGACATTGAGGCATGCAAGCTCGAAGCTACTGAAAGAAGTCTCTAAACCACTTTCCTAGATAATGAGCTAAAGTCGACAGGAAGTGATTCGTCGAAGGAGGGCCATAAGGATTCCCACATCATCGACACGAAACAATAGATATCTTAAGATGATAGGAGTGATTCACGATTGTATCAGAGGAGGTCAAATATGTTGAAGGTGTTTAACAAAAAGGACTTCTCTTGAACATATTGGCGACACGACTCCTAAGGGTGGAAAAATTTGACTCAAATAGGATCAGAGGTCATGTTGAAAAAAATGGTAATCAGATCAGAGGCAAACGGATTTACCAAACCCATGGAGGCAAAGTGATGAATGTAGGATGTCCCTAACCCAATACGACTTGCAAATGAGTGTCATGTTCAAAAGAGACAAGCTGCCAAAAATATACATGGGATTTTCACTTTCAATTTTCCCCTGTTATTGCTAACGAGTACCTGTTTATTGTTTATAGCCAACGTGAAGAGGATAGCATATGCTGAGCATGTAAGTTCATTCTTCGAATGAATCCGTCCTAGTAAGTTTAACGAGCCCTATGAAGGAGGAACTTGGTCTCGTCATAGTGACAAGTCTTTCATCGTTTAATCTTTAATGAGTCCAACAAATGGTAAAATCGGTAACTTTTCGTGTTTAAGGAGTTTGAAATGAAACAAAAATAAAAGTCCATCATGTCCCTTTTCTTAAATCGTCTCTCGAATCCGAAAAGGTAGAAAACTATGTCTAAGAGAACCTCTTGACCATGTTCGATCAAGGTATTCTTTTTTCATAAATAGTGAATCTCAACCCGAAAAAGGGGTAAAAGTATACTGAGATCAGGTCAATTCATTACTTTTAACGAGTTCTAAATGACAAGTGCTCGACAATCTTTTCATTTTTTGGGAGTCAGAAAAGAGCTGAAAGTTGACTCTAAGGGGGCTCCTTTTTCGTAAATGTTTAACGAGCTCGGAAAAGAGAGAAAATTCAACTCATTTGCATCAGAAACGATCATTAGTAGTGTGAAAGTTCTATACTGCACATAAAAAACAAACATCACAGATATCAAGGAAAAATATTAAAATATTGGCAATTTTTTTTCAAAAATATATAAATAGACGAAAAAAAATAATTTTCACTTTTCCATATTTAGAAGTACATTTTGTCCATTTTCCCTCCAAATTTCAAATGAGCGGTGTGGCCGATCTTGGACACCATTCGTCGATCCGTCTCCGCTAGGTAAGAGCTCTAAACCTCCTTTTCATTTTTATCCTGATCATTTACCATTTGTTTTTCAGAATTAGGGAGTGTAGGGAAGCTATTTCAAATTTTAAAATCACCTGTGACCAACGTGATTTTGAGCTATTGGGGTAGTCTTGGTCACGCTCAACCCGTTAGGGCAGCGCGCCATCAGCGCCGAATCATTTTGGATAGTCGTGCTGGCCACATGGAATATTTTAAATTGAGAAAATATCCCAACTCCACCATTATATTCTAAAAATTCTTCCATGAATGCTCCTAAAAGACCAATTGGACATATTTTGTAGGTGCTTTCAAAGAAGATGTCGATCGAATGGAAAGAAAGAGGCCATGAGATGGAATACCACCAAGCCTTGTAGGACCAAGATTACGTCCATGCTTTGCGCAATTGCGGAATTTTGAAATTCTTTCAAACATCCAGCTTGAGAGCTCAACTGGAGCTTCTCCAGTACTTGATCAGTATCAGGGATGTGGACCGATAAATGTTCATCATCGGGGACCAAGAAATTTAGCTAGATGTCATGAACATCTACTTTATCACCAAATTGTATAGGCGAGGAGAGAGAATCTAGCTCTCCAGGGCTCACCAAGGGAGTGAGAGCATGAGAATGATCATCTAGAGATACTATCATGGGGCACATAAGACAAAGAGTGTGAAGGTAGACATATCTTCCATTAGAGTGCTCCCCCTATGCATGATACTACATTGTATCCCCAGAGTTCTAGGAGCCTAGGAGTTGCATGAGGAAACGAAATCACAGTTTCAATATCTAGTCGATTTCTTGACACCAACGATGTTCAACTGGTGCAAGGGGCTGCTGGCTAACATGAAGATCCAGTTAACCAAGTTCAAGGCCGGGAGACTGAAACAGTTCGGGTACGAGTCAATTCTGGTGACCTTCTTTTTGGAGAGGGTACCCTTGTTGCAGTATTATTGGTTGGAGATCCATGATCCAGCCCCGAGGGATTCGATGCTAATATGATGGTGCGACATAATGCCCAGACAGGGAGGGTAGATGCATTTCCCCTATGCATGATACTACATTGTATCCCTAGAGTTCTAGGAGCCTAGGAGTTGCATGAGGAAACGAAATCACAGTTTCAATATCTAGTCGATTTCTTGACACCAACGATGTTCAACTGGTGCAAGGGGCTGCTGGCTAACATGAAGATCCAGTTAACCAAGTTCAAGGCCGGGAGACTGAAACAGTACGGGTACGAGTCAATTCTGGTGACCTTCTTTTTGGAGAGAGTACCCTTGTTGCAGTATTATTGGTTGGAGATCCATGATCCAGCCCCGAGGGATTCGATGCTAATATGATGGTGCGACATAATGCCCAGACAGGGAGGGTAGATGCATTTCCCCACAACCTTCTTTAGTTGGCTACGGCGTCAACTGATGATAGTCGAGGCTATAAATTAATAAACTTGCTAAAGGAGATCCATATCTTCCGATCCCACCAGACACACAGTGGACCGATACAGGTAAAAAGTGTTTTTTAAACATTTTTTACTTTTTAAGTTTTTTTGTTATATGTTTTGACATGTAAACTTATGATTTGATTACAGATATGGGTCGATAGAGACCTCCTGGCATGTCCTTGATTACACGGTGAGTACCCCGTCTAGAAGAGAATGCTCCTTATGAGGATGGAGAAGACACATTAGCTAAGTTGGAGCGAAGCCTGGCCAGCTCACGCGAAGCATCCCAGAGTATCCGACATTTGATGAAATCCCACTGCGTTTTTAGAGACACACTATCGGAGTTCTGGGTAGACTGCATTGATTACTCTAGCGAGTAGTTTCGAGCAGTCACCTGCTACCATGAGCACCATGTCGGTGGATAGAAGCCCTGTTTATACATTTTTATACTAAAGTATGCTCGAAGAGCCATTTTTGTAACAAAACATATATATTTTGAGCTTTTGAATGTAACACATTTCCAAAATGACACAAAAGTAGCCGTAGAAGCATGCATATATATATATATGCATGCTTCTACGACTACTTGTGTGTCATAATTATGTCTCGATTTAAATATTGCACAAATGTCTATCTTATACATGGGTTGCGAATGAATATATTAAAGTATTTAAACGTCGTGGAATGTGTTGATATGTGATAAAATCAAAATGCCTTTCCAATACTCTAACACGTAAATACATACACAAAATTTGAGGATTGCGCACAGCATAACGCCCATTCAGTTGTAACATAACGAGCTGTGAGTCTAACTTAAAACCCAAATCACCTATACCAAAATTAATGGCATACGATAATAGTTCGATCACTGCACTATATTCAAAAACATTGTTAGTTGTCGGACCCAAAAAAATGCCTTGTAAATTGATCAACTCGCCATCAGGAGCAAAGAGTGCCCACGCTTCGGAAGACGGGTTCCCTGTGCTACGGGACGCGCCATCAAAAAAACCAAAGTAGTGATCCGAAGACATATGTAAACTGAGTGGAACACAATGTGAGCAAAAAAAACATGTCTGCAAGGAAAACAATCACACCAAAAATCAACTCAAATCACACAAATGAATAACACACTAATGTACAAAATTATCACAATTAATATTAAGCGTAATATTTATTCAGATAGAGCCCATTTCGGGGCTCAACCAAACAATTGCCTTCATAATCAGCTATCTCAGAGGCTCCACGTTCCAAAACATGTTGAATAATATAGGGCCCATGCCACATAGGCTCGAGCTTTCCAACTCCCAACTTGTCATGGGCTTCGTCGTACAGCAGGACCAAGTCACCTTTAAAGAAAACACAAGGTTTGATAGATTTTTCATATTGCACCTTAACTCGTTGTTTGTGCGCTTCAAGGACTAAAGAAGAAAGCCTTCTGGTCTCATCGATATGCTGAAGGTACAACAGACGTTCCTCTTATGGTGAAGTACCAAGAATAAGTTCGATAACCAGCTTCAGGGAAGGAATCTCACACTCGATCGAGAGTGTGGCCTATAGACCGTACACTAATTGGAATGGTGTGAATCTAGTGGAAATATTAGCAGAGGTTCACTATACCCATAGAGAAGAGAAAATCATGAGGTGCCAGTCTCGCTTGTGCTTCCCAATGGTACGTTGGAGCATGGTCACCAAGAATTTTTTGACAGCTTCAACTTTTACATTGGCCCGTGGTTAGTAAGAGGTGGAGTTATCGTGACGTAAACCCAACTTAGCAGAGAACTATGTCATCATATGATTATGAAAATGAGTGCCATGATCAGTGAGAATTTATTTGAGGACACAAAACCAAGCCATGACATGATTGAATAAGAATTGCGCCGCAGTGAGACTTTCATTATCATATATAGGCATCACCTCGGCCCATTTAGTGAAATAGTTAACAACAATGATTATATAGCCATGCCCCTCGACTGAGTGAGGGTTACAGGTCATAAAATCAATGCCCCATTTCGCAAAAGGACCGAAGGTCACAACTAGGTGCAAGGGTGAGGGTGGGGCACGCTCTTTTAAGGAGTAAATCTGGAAATCATGGAATTTTCGAACAACGACGATGCAGTCTTTAAAAATAGACGTAGAAATAACCTGCATGAAGGTAATTTTGAGTGGTGGCTTAACCATACATGTGACCACCACAAGCCCCCGAGTGGTAGTCATTCATAGCTTTCTCACCTTCCTCTAGAGTGAGACAACGACGAAGGACATAGTCAATACCAGTATGATAGAGGGTGTCCCCAACGATGCGATATGGTTGGGAATGGTAGCGAATCCATCTTCGCTCAAAGTGTGATAGCTTAGGATGATAAGTTTGGGTTTGGAGATATACAATGATATCCCCATACCATGGATCACGAGTACTAATTAGAAAGAGAGTCTCATCGGGGATGGAATCATCAATAAGAGTGGGATAATCCGTAGTAGGAAGATCACGAATCAACTCGACAAAGACCAATTATTTATTTGAATTAGCAGAAACGAATTCTAAATTGAACTCTTGTAGGATAACGATCCATTTTGAGTATTTCCCCCGAAGTAACTGACATGTGATAATGTAAGTCATGAAGCTGCAATTAGAAATCACTAGGGTTTTGGGCAGGATAATGCAGTGATGGAAACATTGAACGATATGAACAACCGCCAATGCATGTTTCTCTACCTGAGCATATCGGGTCTCAGTATCAAAGAGATTGCAACTCAAATAGTATACTACATGTTATTGACCATCATCATCATCCTGAACCAACACCATGCCAATAGTGTTGTCAACGACATCCAAATAAAATAAATAGTCGCGATGATAATTAAGAGGATGTAGTAACAGAGCTGTGATGAGGGCTCACTTTACTACATCGAAAGAGCTCTAAGAAATTTCATCCCATAGGAATGGGATTTCATTTTTCAAAAAGCACGTAAATCCTTTGTCAATCTCATCATAATTCAATACAAATCAACAGAGGAAATTAGCTTTCCCCTACAAACTTTGCAGTTGTGAATGGAAGGAGGAGGAGGCAAGTTGACGATTGCCTTGACTTTCAGAGGATCGATGCAGATGCCTTATTTAGACACCATGAAGCCTAGGATCCATCCAAATTCGATGGAGAAGACACACTTATGAGGATTTAACCTGATATTATAGTGTCAACAACGTAGGAAGATAGCTCTAAGGTGCTCTGCGTGATCTCGATGTTTCACGGAATGAGTAGGAAGGTTGTCGAGATATGGTTGAACTATGTGCTTGATATCATGGAATGCATAAGACGTAGCTCACTGGAAGGTTTCTCTAGCATTCTTCAGGCCAAAAGGGAGCTTTTTTATAGGTGAAGTTCCCCCAATGGACGGATAAAACTGATTTTGTGTTGATCAGTAGGAGCGATGTTAATCTAGTTGTAGCTAGAGAAACCACCCATAAAGGAAAATATCTCACTCCCAGCACATTCATCAATGATCTGATCGATAAACGGAGTGGGGTAATTTTCCTCAGGACAAGCTCGATTTATATTTCGGTAATCAACGCAAAGCCTAATGGTCCCTTGCTTCTTATTGACAGGAATAATATTGGAGACCCAATCTGTTAAGGGGATGGGGTAGATAAAACCAACTTTAAGAAAATTTTCAACTTCACCCTTAATAGTGGCAACCTTTCTCAGATGCATAGGACGAAGCCGTTGGTGAACAGGATGTGACTTCGGATAAGTGGGAATTTCATGCACCACGATACTCGGACAAATGGAGGGCATTTCTTCATAGGACCACATGAAGCATCACGAAAATCTTGAAAAATTTCCTTATAGATCTTGATCTCATCGGGAGAAAAATACACACCGATATGCACATTCTCGATAATCCATGGTTTAACAGAGATGTCCATCGAAATGGTTGGATTGATATTTCCCATTTTTCCCTTGGAAAACACTTCATGAATCAAACTCGAATTCTGAAGTGGGTCAGTCAATACAAGAAAAGCATGGGATATTAGACAGGCGAAGATGTCACCTGGGATTGGGAGAAATGAGGAACGATGATGTCCACCATCCCATGTAGTTTCTTTGAGATACATGACCTCCACGATACTCTTGTCAATGGGGAAAGCCTCATTCAAGGGATCATCCGAGTCCCAAGAACCAAACCAGGGAGACTGCACATAAGTGTCTAGGGACGAAACCAAATGAGTATTGGTCTCAGATGTAGCCCTGGAAGCCATGAGGATATATTGATACATATGATTAGCTGGGCTAAGAGGAAAAACGTCACCAAAAATCTCAATCTGGTCGGGATTGTGAACAATCCATGGATTGTGACTAGACAAAATCATATTTATGGAGGCGACATTCAGAGGTGAAAGCGAAAAAACTCCCATAAGATATGAGTCTTTGAAAAGACCCAACCCAATGTTCTCATAAGGAGTAACGACTTTCCCAACATATGGAATATTGCCTGTTGAAGACTGAGAGGTTTAGAAATCCAACTAGTCCACAATCAGTATCTTCCCTTTATGAGGGAAACAAAGGAGACGAAAGAGGGTGGAGACCACACAAACCATAGTTTTTTTCCAACTACGTCCAAGAAGGAGACAGAGATGATGAAGGATTAGTTGAAGGGTGTGGTGCATCAGGTAACAACTCATATAGAGTCTTGGACTGGGAATAAACCAATTCAAGGAATTGAGCTCTAGCGATGACCTCCTCTTCCGTGACACACCCTCCCATTGCAAGATCTTTTGAAATTTTTGGAACGAATGATTTTGTGAACCATTTAGTTGAAAACTGATCTAGGATCTCAAATTTGATAAGGTGAAGACAACACTGCCATTCATGGATGCGATCCGAGATATGCGTAGCAATCGATATATTTAATGAAGTGAGAAAATGGGTGTCAGTTTCATACCAGACAAGCAATTGGAAATGAGTGAGGAAGGCCATAGCCAAGGAATTGAAATCAAAGAAAATTCCTTGAGGGAGCTCAATGTACCATTTGGTCGCCACAACAGTCAAAGTACGTTGGAAAAGACGAAGACGAATAGAATCGTCAACCCAAGAATTAGAGGGACACCACAAATGGTATGTCATAACATGGGTTTGAGGGTATTCCCCAGATTTTCCTTTGAAAGTTGGACAATCTCTTGGAATATTAGTTGGAATCGGCGGCCAATGTAGCTGATGTTGGATGGGATCATTTGTGAGCTTTGACGCATTCATTAATTTCAACGTAACCAGGAACAGTAAAGGAGGATGATGAGGCGAGAAAGGTTAGGGATTCCAACTTGATTGATAAGGATTATGGGCACAATAGGGCAGATTATGACCCTGATATGAATATTCCCCCCATGGATGGTGAGGACCTTGCTACATATATTGCTAATAAAGACCTGGCTGGGGTTGTTGATATGGCCCCTGTGTGTGCTAAGGCTGTGAACCTTGCTGGAAATGGGGTCCAAGGTAAGGTCCCTGCTGAACATAAGGTCCAGTTTGTGGCCCTGACTGAAATTAGGGTCCATCCTACGGTCGCTGCTGAGCATGAGGTCCAGCCTGTGGTCCCTGCTAAACATGAGGTCCACTCTGCGGTCCTTGATAAACATGAGGTACAAAATGTGGTCCCTGCTGAACATGAGGTCTAGCCTGCGGTCCTTGCTAAACATAGGATCCATCCTAAGGTCCTGGCTAAGCCTACTGGTACTGAGGAATTTGTTGATATGAAGCACCAGGTTGAGGTCCAGTCTGGGGTTGCTGGTATTGCACTTGAGGAAAAGGTTGGTACTGAGTACCATCCTCACGAGGGAAAGGACCAGATTGACAAAGAAGGAGATTCATACTAGCTTGGGTGTAAGAACCAAACTAAGGATTGGTCACAACAACAATAACTGAAGGTTGGGGTTGTTGAATGTATTGTTGATATTGTACATTCGACCTTTGAACGTAAGTAATGTTAGGTTGTCGAACATATGAATATACTGGGTTTAGTTGCGGAAATGGCTGCTGAACCCTGGAATATTGAACATGAGGTTGAATCACCCTAGGAATAGATCCAGAACTTGAATGCCACCTTCCTAAAAGAGGAGGCACATAGAGAGGATTATACTACCGCCCAGGCACAGAAAAAACCGTGGATTGACCATTCAATGGTTGGATTGCAGTAATCGTAGATGGCGAAAAGGGGACAAAGGATCCAAAAAACATGGTCATTTGACCAATGGTGACCATCGATTGAACAAAAGGTTGAGACACCGCGGCCACATTCGAAACAAATGGGCTAGAATATGGAGGAATACCCTTTGACCAAACAGGATCCAAAAACAAGGGTGTACCACTAGAACCCCCACAAATGAGGTTTCCCAAAGTGGTATAATTGTACGAGAGCATAGACGCAACATAAATAGACGATATTTCGGTTCCACTACCTGAATCATGAGGTGTGGATCCAAACAATTGTCCCTCGGACGAGAAAAATGATGAAGAGTCTTTCAGGATATACGAGTTAGAGGTTTCCTTAAGAGTGCTTTGAGGAGCATTGACGAATGGAACGCCATCAACACTTGACGCCATTTCGTCCAGAAACAACTGACGAACGGTAGAGAGATATCTACCAGAGAAGCTCGAAAAGGGATTCTGGGCTGATCGAAAGCACTGTAAGGTTGCTCAGGAGAGACTACAATCGGATCAAAGAGCGGATTCGAAGGAAATACCAAGAAATGTGCAGCCTGTTCAGGGCTTTCCGACTCATATTATTTCGATGTGGTCCAAGTATAATCTTCAAGAGGTGCTCGAGATGATATGGGTTGAACATTGATGGAAATTCCAAGCTCTTCACCTTGCGCTTTGAGGGGTACAACCAAAAAACGAGGAACCTCTGGAAGAGGTTGCTGAGATCTGTCAGAGGAGGGAGTGGGTGAATTCGACGATTAAACCACAACGACCTTTGAGAATAAGATAAAAAAGGAAAGAGGTGAAAAAATCACAACTTACCAAGAAATAAAAGCTAGAGAACTGCACAGGTGAGGTGTGTTAGTGGGAAATTACTTTTAGAATTAACAAAAATAAATAAAAAGGGATGTGCTAGGTATAAAGGTTTACCAAGTATTCGTGAATTAAAATATACACCTTGATGATCAAATGAAAGATAAAATACGAAGGACTTAACATATGACAACCAATCTCCCTGAATGCTCTGTTCGGTGTATCACATCTACAAGGCAGCCGACTTGGTTACCTATGGAAGGCTTGCAACCTAGTGGTGTCTCCCAAAATATACGTGACAGTATGTGGGAGTCCAGTCCATAGTAGTGTTGTCTAATGCGTAACCATTCGATGAGAGCATCCCAAATATACTTATCATACATCAATATACTTCCATACATGGGAGAGGATATCACCCCTGGGTTGTAACGCAGACCGTTAGTGACAGATCCTATGGTTAACAATGTCAGAACATGTCTCTAGCCTAGACCAGTAAATATTCTCGTTAATTCCAATGCTCCTTAAGGTAAATTGGGTTCATTTTAGGTTGATATTGGTTAAAGTTTCAGTTTCAAGGCTCAAAACAAATGTTACATGAATCCTTATGATGCAGACTAAATGCGAGAAATAAGCTCTCAATTTCGATGAATTGTAAACTACTTAGGGAAGAGAGGAAAACAAGAATGCACTCAATACAACAATGAAAATGCCCCCCAATCTAGTTCAGAGTTACAAAAATTCAATGCTTTTCAAATTGAATTCACCTTCCAAATGAATGCAACTTAATTGAAAATGAAAATGCCTTTCCTTTCACTAAGATGCAAGAATTTATTTATTTGTTTTATTTTTATTTTTTATATTTTATTTATTTATTTATTTCCACTTAGAAATGAAAGCAAAACAAATGAACGAAGGAAGAAATTCAAAATCTATTTACTTTCCTTTCAATCGAACCAAACAAAAATCATTTTAAAGACTGCACAATGAAATGCTTTTCACTTTTCTTAAAACGATAGGGGCGATCTAAATAAAAAACAAAAAAGAAAATCACTCCCAATTTCTTTTGAATTTAGAGAAAACACACTCTTCTAGAATTGTGTGTCAAACAAACTATAATATTTTGATCGACACCGAACCGAAGGGAAAACACTAGAAATGCAGAGATGACCAAAGCATACACCAACTCTCTTCGAAACAAGACAAGAAAAATGCGACAAAGAGTGTTTGAAATGGAAAAAAATTCCCAAACTTACAACAACTTCAAAGAGATGAAACAGACTCGCTCAGTGGAGATAGGTAAGTCAAACACACAGCAAGGAGATCACTAAGATCTCACAGTCTCCTTCAAGTGCTAGGATACACTGGATAATCAGGAGGGAAACTCAAATTTTCCAAAGGCTGAAATAAATTCTTCTGTACTGAATAGAAGGGTGTTGAAAGGCCAATTAGCATGGCTGTACTATATATAACAACACTGCCAATGCTACTGTGATGACAAAAAGGGTGTTGGTTGCTAAAACAAGGAAAAAAAACAAAAGAGTCTCAGAAACACACCAGACCTGACACAGTGAAGTGACAAACAACCTTTACACAAGCTGACAAAGACCTAAGCATATTTAAATTTCTTAAATCGAAGAGATTGATCCAAGATCAGTTCGGGGAAGGAGGACTTAAAAGGCTAAAGCTCCCGAGTGGAGTCACCAGTTCTGTTGTCAAGATAAATCCCCTCTGCGAACAGAGGTGATCTCTAGCGCTAGAGTGGGTATATCAACACGAGATTATTTCTAACATAAACTTTCTTAATAATGCTTACAACCCTAAGAGGAAATATACATAAATACCTTTTCCAAATCACTGGTTGATGGTAACCTCGATCCATGATCCTTGTAGGTCCGATTCCTTCTACTGATGGCATGCGAATACCTGCGGACGACTGGGAGACAACAACAAACGTGACACAATATATAATAAACGTAAACACTATCTATCTAACAGATCAAGGAGTACCAAAATATTTGCATAATATAGAAAGAAAAAATCAGATGTTATTATTGATAAATTACAAAAGGGGAGATTACAAGCGAACGTTAATGTTGGAGGCGTCCTTAGGTGGAAATATGAGTCCTTCACCTAACTCAAAAACATTCCTTCTCCCGTGCACTTAGTCTTAATCACGATGCAAGCATGCGAAGGGATGAGAGTTCAGACAAGTCTGACAATGATCAACCAAGATCTAAACTTGGGGGAATGAGTGACGTGAATTTATAGCAAGGAGAAGGAGGTTGGGATCCAATGAAAGGAGGAGGAAGGCCCACTTTCTAAGGGATGATCCCCCATGTATGAGATTAAGGCTCCAAAATGAGAGAGCTCGACCTTATCATCTTTGTTCAACAACCAAATTGTCACCCTTGAGCTTTTAGAGGTCGAAGCTTCTCCTCCATTTGAGGAAGCACTGCCAGAAAGGGGATCAACATGGTTTTCCAAGAAATTAGGGCGCTGATAGCGATGGTCCAGAAATGGGAAAAGGACATCAGTGCGGTCATGGCACCAGGAAGGGCGCTGACCCAGGAAACTAGGAATTTTACCAAGTTTCTTCAATAATATTTCAAGGAAGTCTTATTTGGACCTTCAAGTGGATATGTTAGCATATTTCTTGATGATGGAAACTTTGCACAGCATTTGTCACAGTGCATTTCAGGATCAGGGATGAGAAAATGAGCATGGTGACAAATTACTATGTAACAACAGTCATCAACAAAGACCACCGAACGTTACAATTCATACGGACACAAGGAAAGTTGAAAAATGATTGCCATAAAAAATGGTCCATATATCTACACCAATTCCATTTGAACATTGAGTACAAGAAGGGAAACACCAATGATGTTTCATATTATCTCAATCGACCACCAGTTATGGCACTAACCACTATGCTCAACTCTTGTGGCCACGAGGCTTTGGAGTGGTCGCATCTTTACAAGAACAATCCAGAACTTGGGAACACATACCAAATGCTCCTGGAAGGAAATCAAGCTCCATATTTTTACCTCCAGGTAATACTTTTATGACACCTAGGACACCTATTTGTTCCTTAAAGCGAGTGTGACAAGATGATTTGGGAGGCACACTACAGTCGAGTCGCTGGACATTTCAGAGTAGAGAAAATAGTGGCAGTGCTGCAGAAGTATTTTTATTGGCTGAACCTTCAAAAATATTTTGAGAAGTACATCAGATCGTGCACTCTCTGCACCATTTCCAAAATGAAATAAAGAATCAAGGCATATATACTCCTATGCCTACTCCTATTCATCCTTGGGAATCCATCTCCGTGGATTACATGTCGGGCGTTCCTTCTACTAAGCATGAGAATGGCTGTGTTTTCATGGTCGTCGACATATTCTCTAAGATGGCCATTCTGGCGGCTTGCAAGAAGAGTAAGAAAATAGAAGCCATTGCTAATTTATTCTTTGATCGAGTGTGGGTACACTTTGGGATCCCACAGTCCATTATCTCAGATGGGGATAACAATTTCTTGAGTACATTTTGTTCAATCCTCTGGTCGATTTCGGATACCAAGCTCACTAATTCAATGACCTTCCACCCCCAAAATTTGGCCAAATAAAGGTTGTCAATAGGATGATTGTGCACATTATGTGCACGTACAAAATGAAGCATCGACACACATGGGATGAAATCCTCCCCTTTGTCCAACACAACTAAAATAGAGCTCTCCATAGCTCAACTCGACATAGTCCCTTTCAAGTGGGGTTGGGATTCCAGCCACTATGTCCCATTGATGTGGCCATACCATTTGTAGCTACTAAGGAAGATTCGGCTCATCTTGAGTTCGAAGCTGACAGGGCTAACAACTTCATTGAGCACATTCAGCACATTCGCCAGCAAGTCCATGAAATATTGGACAAAGCCAATGCTAAGTATAAACATTGTCATGATCAACATTGGGTACCACACAACTTCCAGTGGGCAACAAAGTTTAGTCACATTTGCAGAAGGAGTGCCTCTTTGGGCCCACCACAAGCTTCACCCACTCCAATATGGGTCATACACCATGAAAAATGTTGTAGGTGATAATGCGTTTGAGATCAACGTTCCATTGTTCCTTTGCCTCCACCCAATATTTAATGTGGACACTACGACCATATTTTTCCCCATTGTTGAACACATTTGACATTTTTGAGTAGGTGACACCAAAAAATCTCAACCCAAGATGCATCGACCAAGACACAATAGATAAGATCATGGACACATAGATCAATAACACTCACCAGTTGAAGATCCAACTATATCGAGTTGTCAAAGTAGGCCAACCTCTTCACCAGGCAAGTGGTTCACTAGGGACCAGTTTCAACAGAAATTTCTTCACTTCATGGAGGATATGCACACAATCGGGACCATTGATTCCTAAGGGGAGACAAATGATTCAGGTGGATATTTTTGGCCACCCACCTATTCCGACTATACCTCCAATCAATTTCATAAGTTTCCTTGATTATAGCAGCATTTACTATTTTTAGCAAATTTTTTTTCGGGTCTTGAACTTCCAGAGTTGTTTTGAGCCCCTAAACGACATTTTTTTGAGGTCCGCATAAATATTATACCCAATAGGTGGTGGAATGTAGCAAGTCTTATAGTACTCAGAGAGATATTTCCAACGAGGTATCGTTCGTGCCAAACGAATATCATATGACCAAGTTACGACCCCGAGAATTTGGTTGCCCAACTAACCGCAACGAGGCCCACAAATTCTTGGTGTTCCATCTCCTGGGGTTAGGGGTTTGGTTGTTTAGGGTTTTCCTTTGCTGTTTAAAAATAAAACCCACTTGAGCCTCATTGTAACACAATTTAAAGGCATGTATCTGCCACATTTATTCTCAGAGATAAGATACCATTGCCTGAGCTAGTTTATTTTTATTATGCTTATAAGCATATTTCATTTCTTTGATATCAATGAAATGAAAATTTGTTTCTGTTGCATCTCTGTGTTTATGTTTATATCTGTATTTTTTTGCACTCCTACATAATTCCAGATCACATCCACCCTCTAATAATAATGGCATGTTGTGATCTTCAACGTTAAGTTTGAAGTTGGTGTGTTTTCATCCACAAGTTATAGCCCCTTTATTTGCAAACAGGAATTGGAATTTAATAATTGAGTAGATGATACAAAATGAATCAAACTAGAGTATCTAAAACCACCTCAGACAATGGTAATGTTTAAGAATGTGATCAAAGGGAGAAAATTCCATTGAAGTCATTGAGTTGAACTTGTAAGAGTCACATGGGTGCATGAGCCTCAATGCATATTTGAAATTTTAATGGCATTAACCTTTGTTCTAGTTTTATTATAAATATGAAAGTCCTAGTTTCATAAAGGCCTTAGTTGTATGAGTTAGGCCTAAAAATCCAAGAGCATATATTAGGGTGATTGCAAAAAATCCCCAATAGAAAATGATGAGGAAGCTCCATAAAAGGCCTAATGGTGCCATTTGGTGACACCTTAAAAGGCCTAACATCATTATTACAATGACTTCATCAAATGGCTAGCAGTATTATTAGGGCGATTTCATTAAAAATATTGTGCCATGGTGTGGTGAGCTTGCTGAAAAGACACAATGGTGGCATTGAGTGGCGAGCATGTTGGAAAGACAATGGAAGCAAAGTAATGAATGTAGAATCAAGGGAGAATTTGTAGCACTAGTTAATGAACATTGATCCCGTGTCAAAGGGAAAATGATCCAAATGAAGAAAGGTAGTATAATATGAAACTTGGCTTAGTTGGAAATATAATGTTGCCATATGTCAAGATGTGAAAGTGCCTAAAAGGTCATTGCATGCACAATCATGACCAACAATACCTGGAAAATTTGATAACTACTCTTAGGGTTGTTTCACATTTAGAGGATTAAAAACATGTGCATCCCCATGGCAGTTTCCCATGAAAATTCCATAACAAAAATAGGGAGTTTGTTTCCATCCATGCATAGGTGAATCAACTTTTGAGTGTTATTGAGGGATTGTTCATGGAGAAAGAAAACAGTATGCAACCAATAAAAATAAGAACTTGGCTTGTTGTTAAAGCTACTAAAAAATTGGCATGGTGGTTACTTGATAGAAGTTTTTAAAAATGCAAAGTGTTTTCCAACATGAAATGGGTTGCTCTGAAGGATGAAGAATCATAACATTGAAGTTTTTCAACATATGGAGCCATACATTTCCTAAAATCAAATTAGGCATGAAATAATGTCAAGTTAAGAGTGTGACCTAGAGCTCAAATGAATATGGAATCGATCCATAAGAATTGGGTTGGAGAAGAGGCATGAGAGGTAAAGAAAGCAACGAAAAGGAGAAGACAAAAAAGTAATAGCTTGTTGCCATGGATAGGGAGTGAGTTATCTTGTCACCTTTTTCTATTATCTATAAATGGAGACTTGTTCCAATTCTTTGAAGTAATACAATAATTTTGAAAAGGAAAAGGTTGCAGTAACAAAGGATTGTTTCATCAAGATTAGGAGGATTACATGCTTACTCATAGTGGAAATAAATTTGTCTCAAAAGCATTGGAATCATATGATTGTCTGTTGCAAAAGAGAAGTGAAAACCTTCAATAATCTCACTATGAGAGAGTGTGGCTCCTACATGCAATCTTATTATTTAAAAGAGAGTCAAGAAGTCATTTTCAGTTGGTTTTTTTCTATACGGGTCTCCACGAAAAATCTTTATGCATGGGTGCATAAGCCCAAATGCATATATGCAAGTTTAATGGTGATAGTCTTTGTTCCAATTTTATCATATATGGGGAGATATTTGAAAAATATTAACTACATTGAAGACTTAATTTTGTGGGTTTGATGGAATGACCTTAAATGCCATGTTGGAATGATTCCACAAAATACTTGGTGCTAAAAATATGTTCACCTCTATAAAAGGATAAACAATATCAATGGGGTAACACCTTGAAATGCCCAAAAACATGACTAGGTCATCTCTTCCAAAGCCTCAACAACATGGTTGGGGTGATTGCAAAAAAATCTCGACAACAATATTAGGACAACTCCAGTAAAGCCTTGATAGCACAAAGTGGGGATTTTATGGATGAATCAACAAATCTCAATCAAAGGATGTGCTTGTGGCACCAATGAATGATTGTTGATGATGTGTATAAGGTAAATGGTTTGAAATGAAGAAAGGGTCTAGTATGAGAAATGATCTATGGCTATTAATAAGATTCCATGTGGCAAGACAATAAAAAATACCAAGAATCTCATTGCATGCACAATCATAACCCAATTTCCAAGGATAAGTCTATAAATATTGTCAAGTTTGTTTGGCATTTGAAGGGTAGAAAACAACCAATGAATCTTTATCAGACTTATAAGTGAAACTTACATAAATGGAAGGGGGGGTTTCTTGGATTTTATAGGGAGGTAGATCGACTACAAAGGTAATAAAGGAGCTGACCATGGAGGAAGAAAGAGGTCTACAACTGGAAAATCTAATGTTTATCTTGGTTGATGAAGTTGTTGGTAAGATGACCAATTGATTGAAGTATTCCAAAACACAAAGAACATACCAACATGAAAATGATTACTCTAAATATGGAAGGATAAAAACTTAGAAAAACAAAGTATCTCCATGTTTTAAGCTGCATTACTTATGAGTTGAAATAGAGCATGCAATATTGCTAATCCAAGTGAGCCCCAAAGCTAAAATGGACATGGAATCAATTCATAAGAATTATGTTGGAGAAGTAGAGATAAAGACATAGAAAGGAACAAAAGGGAGAAGATACGAGATGCAATAACTTGCCGCAAAATATAGGGAGTAAGCCATAGTGTTGCCTCGTTGTTATTTTGAAAATGGAGGCTAGTTTTGTTTTTCTAAAACCATAATGTTATCCTAGAGAGGAAGTTTTACCAATGTTCAAGAATTTTTCCATGGAACAATAGGATGAAAGGTAGAACACAAGCTTGTCCAAGGTGGAAATTTTTTTTTCCAAGAAGCACTGGAATGATATATACATTATAATGGTGGGAATGAGTCAAATCTCGTTCCAAGTAATGCTACTATTCAATAAAAATATAAGAATCCATTTTAAATTGCGTCTCCCATTTTTGTTTCCACATAAATATCTATGTTAATACAATGTGTTGATGGTGTTGGATAATCCACCAGCATTATGGTGTCTCCCTGATGTGAATTCCCAATTAGACCTCACACTGTTTGGGATAGGATCCCCATCTAAATACCAACCTGGCTTCCATTTAACGCTTGTTTTTCTCTTGGATATCAAATGCAAAGAAAAGTGTGATATTGAGTGTAGTATGTTAGAAGATTGAGGACAAGATCAACACTCCACTGATATCTTGTGACACATGATATAAGAATACAAAAACAACATCATGAGGAACAACGTGCCTTAAGGAAGCATCAGATAGCTAAAAATAGCTAAGGCATACACAAAGTGGAAGTGCCAACAATTAATATCAAATTAGTTCACAATCAATTGCTATCATTAACATTTGAATTGAGCATAAATATTCAAAGCCAACACACAAGCTACATGGAAAAGAATTAGCTCATAAACATGTAACCAATGTGTTAACCACATGCATACATAATCGAAATACCAAATAGCCAATATAACAAAAAAGGAATGCATAAGAATCAATGCTTGAACATAAAATCTTCTCATTAATATTGTCGCCCATTTGAATACATGTACATAAAGATTCTCAAAACCAAATAGTGGGATGAGAGTAGTTCATATCATCTTCATAACATTAAACTAGCCTCACAATCCCTCCACCTGTAGGCTACCAAGAGTGAATGCTTTGATCTCCTCGAACACAAGATAACAGTCCTATAACTAGCCAAGCTTAAGTGTTAAAAGTCCATTTGCATGAGGCATGATGTTCCATTTATATAAATGAGGAGAGTGAATTTTCACCTTCTCCCATGACTTTGGACTTCCCTCATGACCTTTCGACTTCCAATTGACTCTTGAGCTCCTTTAATACATTTAGACTTTCACCATGCCATCTTAGATTACCATGTGACCTTTGACATTCTCTTTTGTCCTTTTCCATGATTGTCATTAATGAAAAAAATAATGTTTTACAATATGATAATTTGAAAGTCAACAAACTTTCTTGCAGAAAATAGTAGTCATAAAAAGCCTTGACGATGTATTCATTACATCCTTGGGCTACCTTTGCCACCAATTTAGCTCGAGCATCCACATAAATGACGAACATTTTCTTCCACAATTTCAATCCTGCAAACACACCCATTAATTAAACATAAATAAAAATGCACTTTAATGAAATAAGAAGGAAATATCACACAATAATGAGTAAGAATCCATATCCTCGAGATTTTGATATTAAGATGGCTTGGCTCAGTGTTTATTTATATCCAATGATGACGATCCTCTTATCACAACTGTGATACAAATTTTGTTGTGTTATATTCATGTGCCTTGATATATCCTCCAACACGAATTTTGCCTTTCATGATCTCCTTTGAATGAATTTTCAAAGCCATGTACATTTTTAAATCCTTTCAATGCATATTCAATAGGTTCTCTAATCGCACCAACGCTATATCCATTGCGTACGTTGTAGGCATAGTTTCTATGTGAGCTTGATCGCACGCCTCTAACAATGCGTCTCCATCACAGTTAATTTCTTTATTCCAATTGTTCCTTGTATTGATTGAACATAACATCGGTTGCAGTGTCTCATTATTACTTTCAACATATGAATTATTTGCATTGTCTTGCTTTAGTTCAATGTGTTATTTGTGCCATGGGATTATCATAGTGTTGTATTGTATCCTTCCTAATATTCCTTCTTTTCCCAATGGAATGACATTATCTATTTTACTGTAGGTGCATATTCATTGTAACTTTTTTCATAAATTTTCAATACAACCTTCAAATGGTTTCTATAGATTCAAATGACTCATGCAATGATTAAATCACCTTTGCATAGATTCCTTGATATTTCTAGCTTTCCATCCATCGTAGCATCTTTAATTATGATTATACTCTATGAGGTGTGGCATGTTGGGACTGTAATATTTTGGCAATGTTTTGGCATTAATCTTGCTCCTTTGTATGGCCCCCTTATTGACATGGTTGTTCTTCTGATCCTTTTGATCATATAAAGAATATCATCGTCCACCATATCCTGCATAATCCCCAAATTTGTTCATTTTTCACAGTAGATTTCCAACATTCCAAGAATGGTGGTCTCAAAATATTTGAATCCTCAATTTTCATGACCATTAGAAGGGTAATAATGCCACTGTGTTGTCCATTTCCTGTATTATCAAATTGATATCTTCTATCACGAGTGACAAAGCATATTTCCTTTGTCACACTTTTTCTTCTTAGAAATATGAATCAAAATTAAATATGTTGGGGTTCATAGGTCGGATGCATGGTGCATCTGTAAGGGCCAAGAATTGGCACGCTCATTCACTGGAAGTGCATGGTGCGATACTCAAGGTGAGGTTGGGCACATGGTGCACACACAAGAAGCAAGGGAGGCATGCTTGCCCACTATTATAGGCCATTTTGTTACATTTGGTCAATATTTCTACAAACTATATCAATCAAAATTTATGAACATGTTGTCATCATCCCCTCATAAATGCCTAAGTACGACCTTTCCAAAAAGTATGAGTTTCTAGGATTAACTATTCAAAATCAATGTTTTTAGCCCCAACACTCACTGTCCCTTTAGCCACCTACGTTCAGCGTTGGTTGCTCCTTTATGTACGAACGTTGATTAGAGATGGTTGCTCCATTTTGCAGGTGCGTTGATTCTAGAAATTCTGGAAAATAAAAAATATTTACTAAGCTTCCTCTTCCAGAAGCTTCCAGTGGTTTTTTAACCATTTACCATGGATAATAGGTTTGAATCCTATTTGATCCTACCTTGGATACTTCACCTCTTATTCCTCGAGCTCATAATTCCATCATATGTGGATCTCACTCCCATTATGGTAAATCCTAAACTACCTCACCTCTCCTATAAATTTACTGGCATCCATATCATTTAGGTTGGATTTTGGAGATTGATAATGCCCTTATTCTACTCCCTGAAACAAAAAAGAGTCATCATCTTCATGTATTAGTATTGATATTGAGGGGTGCTTTGTGGAAGGGAAGGACAATTCAACTTTGGGAGACATCTATAAGATCAACTACTATTTATGGTTGTAAAATTTATCCTATTTATATTAATACAAAGAGTATTTTTTTTCATATATGTGTTGTATTATGTTTACATTCATGTGTTTCAATGGCTTACTAATTCATTGAATATATATGTTAGACTATGCTACTTGGTTGTTGTGGATCCTCTACTTGTTTTAGTTGTGTGTTCAGGTTCTAATTATATCACTCAAAGCTATATTGGAGCTTACAAGTGAGGAGGAAAAGAAAGCTTGTTATATATTTGAGGTAGGCCTCTTTCCCATTCTCTAACTTCTCTAAATTAAGCTCTGTATTCTTTTCCTTCTATTGTTCTAGACTAGTCCACTAGGTCTAGGGAAGTCACCTTTTTCCATAATCGTAATTTTGCATAAAAAATTGGCTAAGGCGCCTCTATTAGTATTGTGTCCTCAACTATTCAGAAAGCTTTAGGTTCTCCACAGCTTGTGCCCGTTACCCAAAATCTATTGGGTTTTAACAGATGAACAAGTCAACTGTTAGGGATCCTTCCTTAGTTGCCTATTACTTTGAGAGGAAAGACGATCTATATCAATGTGATGGTAGTCAAATACCCTTTGGATTTTAATTTACTCCTTGGGCATGACTATGTTTATGTCATGGGATCTCTTGTCTCTTCACTCTTTCATGTGATGTGTTTCCTGCATGAAGGACGAATCGTGACCATTGACCAAATTTCGTTCATTGATCCAAATTTGACTCCCAATCAACCAAATTCCCTAAATGGTCCTTATATGAAAGTGGTATCACCCCCACCACATGTTAATTATGTGGCAACCTAACCCTTTTCTATACCTATTGATGAAGATGAGCCTTTCACTTTTTTGATCCTATTATTTTGACCTAGAACCAATAAGTGATATGGTAAATCATTTATGGGGGGCATTGGAGTCTGAAATTTCCATTGAATCCCTTTATACTTTCCAGAGAATTGTTCTTCCATATTATGAGAACCTCTTAGAAGCCATGGCTTCTTGGAGGTCATGATCAAGGGCTTGGAGTAGAGTTCCTTTCCTTTTTTCAAGCTCCTTAAAAAATGAAACAATTCCTGAGAAAATTTACTTTTCTTGTGTCAATCTCGTTAAAAAATGAAACAAGGTCTCCTAGCATAATTTCTTTTCTTGTGTCAAGCTCATAAAAAAATCAAACAAGGTCTCAAAGCAGAGTTCCTTTACTTGTTTCAATCACGTTACATAATTAAACAAGGTGTCATGAGCTTAATACTTTTTCTATGTCAAGCTCGTTAAAAAATGAAACAAATCCACTTCAATTCAAGTCTTTGTTTAGATATAATAAATTCCCAATCGAGTCTTTCACTTGATCTCATAAATGAACCTTCATTCCATCCACTTATTAGTAACCAATTGATCGAAGATCTAACAAACCATGTTATATATGCAACGTTTACGTTGACCTCCAACCACATGTCGCCATGTAAAACGTTACCACCATCTATGTTAAGCCGCCGGTTAATGTAACCGCCCACCATTTAATGTAGCGTAAAACTAAAAGCATATAAAATGAAGAGAAAAGAACATATAAAGCATGATATCATGACACAATAATTTGATTACGAATTTCACCCAATGTGGGATACGTCTTCGGGGCTTGCTCAATAGTGGGGAGACCTTATTTCATCAAGTGGCATTAAAGAGAATAATTACAAGAAAAATTTACATAAAGACCCTTATACCTCCAAGCTCGAAGGTGGAAGAAAAATGGACAGCCCAACTGCTAGAACTGACTTCGCCACTGAATTCCTGGCATAAAAACGTGCAAAAATGACTATCAATTTGTCAAATTCTGATAAAGTCACCTTTTTCACCCCAGGGAATCTTTTTGACACCCCCAAGATTCCCCTGGGAAACGTTTCGCTCCCTCCTGGCTCGTGGTTCTGCCCCTGTCTGCTCTTGCTGGTTCGCTGCTCTCTCTCTCCGTGCAAATGAAAAGGCAAGACTTAAATAATAGAGCCCCGATGAAGCCACTAAGGAATGAGTCCATGGCTCGTTGGTGGAGGAACTAGCTAGACGGGCGAAGGTCAGGGTTTGAATTCCCCCGCCTACCCAATATAACAATTTTTTTTTATAAAAATTGAAAATGTTTTGGCGGTCGTTGGCTTCGGTGGTTATGCAAATGTTGGTTCCACCGGGGTTAAGCTGGCCCGCACCATCCAAAATTTTCTTTATATATATATATATATATATATATATATATATATATATATAGTGTCATTGGTGGGCAGGGTCCGCTCCACGCAGGCTCGACCCGACCCTTATGCTTGACCAGTGTGTGTAAGATATGACCGATGTGCGGGGGGTGACAAATAGCCCCCCTTGTATATATATATATATATATATATATATATATATATATATATATATATATATATATATATATATATATATATATATAATAAACAACTTTATATTTTTATTTTTCCAATTTTAAGGGTTCTTCAATCAAATTCACCCGTTCTCGGGAGCTAGATTGCGCCAGTCTCGGTCAATTTGCTCCCTCTTTAATCCTGCCACTTGTCCACTTTGACCAGCCATAACTCATCCATATGAACTCGGATTTGAGTGTTGTTCACACCGTTGGAATCAAGGTGATGAGCACTTTGATCTGGTTATGGTTTTGCTGTCATAATACCACTTTGATTTTCGAGCTATTTTTAATGAAAATCTTACTTTGAGATCCTCCTGGATCACCAATAGTCTATTTAGGTTACTGAAATGAATCTCGGGGGCATGTGCCTAGAATTGATTCATTATGATAGGGGAATGCAAACTTATTTCAAGCATATTTTTCCTTGTTTCAAAATTGTGTAAAAATGAAACCAATTTCAAGCATAGTTTCCCATGTTTCAAGCTTGTGTAAAGGTGAAACCATTCTCATCCCATCCCTCGTGAATACCTTTTTTATCAGCATATTTCTACCAGATGAACCTTGTTTTTCTCATTCCACCATCACCATTTTCTTGGTCGATCATACACTTTCACTTGGTTTTTCACCCTTTCCTAAGGAACTGCTGCGATGAGTGGTCTTACTAGCCAACCTCTTGACCTCTACATGTTTTGAGAAGTTCCATCATGACCATAACTAGTTGAAACCATTTATACCAATCGTTCCTCAAGGAGGATTCCTCGTTCAACTCTTTTTAAACTCCCTAAACATTAAAATATTGTTAAGCACTTGTATTTTTGAACTTTTTAAAGTAAATGAAAATTCATTTACTTAGTATAATTTTAACCCTTTTCCAGACTGAGATAAACTATTTATGAAAAGGAATACCTTAGTCAAACATGACTAAGAGGTTCTCTTGAGTATCGTTTTTTGCCTTTTCAAACTCAAGAGAATATTTACGAAAATGAACCTTTGGTATTTTCCTTATTTCACCTATTTTTCAAACTCTCTAAACATGAAAAAGAAGTCAAGTTACACCTTCGTTGGACTCATAAAAGCAGCAAAAAATGTTGGACTCTTCAAACATGACGAGAATGAACCACACCTTCTCAAGGTTTGTTAAAAATACTTAGAGGGATACTTAAAAAATGGTTGGGGAAATTGGTAAAATAGGTTACTTCACCTATTAATGGTAGTGATTCACTCTTGAACATGAAACTCTTTCACTTCATCTTTGTGACTGTTGGGTTGGGAAATTTGCTTGCCTTTGGTTCCTCACACCATATCAAAGCCTCCATATTCGGTTTTGGGTCAATGTTTCCAATGCCATAAAGTGTTGTCGATATGTTCAAGAGAAGTCATTCAACTGATGTCTGTTATGTTACTCTTAAGCCTACATTCATCTTTTTCGTTCTTAAACTATTTCCACATCAATATCATTATGTCTTAAATCTTGATACCTGTTTTGTGTCATTGATGGGGGATACATCAAGGTCCTCCTGCGACGGGTCACTTCCTATCGACATCAGATCATTATACAGTAAGTTGACTTAGAAACTCCAATTGGTATGTTGGGAGTTGCATACATCAATGGAAATTTTCTTTGCTCTTAGTGACAGGTCTTCATCATTTTCCTATGACCGAAAGATTTTATGTGGTGTTCGCCTTCAACTCCTTTATTCACACCATACAGATTGTATTGTAGTACGTTGAGAGCCATTAACATCATCGATGGTTTCTCTCATATATGTCAAAGACTTACATAATTGGTCGGTAATTATATTGTGTCTACCATGTTCGACCTCAAGTCATTTATTCGCATGGTTAGACTTGTACATTGAACGATCAAGTGGATGAGATAAAAGACTCTAGATCTAGTTCCATCTATATGGGCGACGATTTCAGGATTAATACAAGATTACAAAGTATGATGGCTATGGTCATAAAAATAGTCATCCAATCATGCGTCCAATCTCTCTTATCAGTGGACACTACTTCTTGATCATTGCACATGTAATGCTAGCTTATGTGTTTGAGCATGGGTATGCCCCCTTCAGCAAAGATGTCATGATGAAAATGTATTGTAACAAATGATGATCTTGACCAGGTGTTCTTGATTGAAATGATCACAAGGTAAAGTACTTTAGTCATTAGTTGTTGCTTCTGAAATTTCAATTTAGGGGTAAATATTTTTTAGGCCATTTTGTCACATATTGTTAATAGGCATGCAAAATGGATCAATCAAAATCCGTGAACATGTTGTTATCACCCCTCACAAATAACTAAGCATAATTTTTCCAAAAAGTATGTGTTTCTGGGATTAACTGCTCAAAATCAATGTTTTTAGCCCTATCGCACCTTGTCCCTTTAACCACCCACGTTCAGCTGGGGTTTCTTCTTTCTATACCAGCGTTGATCAAAGCTACTGCTCCCTTTTCCAGGTGTGTTAATTCTAGAAATTCGGGAAAATTAAAACGATTTCCAAGGATTCTTATTCGAGAAGCTTCTAGTGGTTGTTTTAACCATTTACCATGGATAATAAGTTTGAATCATATCTGATCCTACCTTGGAGACTTCACCTATTATCCCTTGAGCTCATCCTTTCATCATATGTGTATCTCAAGCCCATTATGGTAAATCCTTAACTACCTCACCTCTCCTATAAATTTACTTCCATCCATAGAATCAGGGTTGGATTTTGGAGATTGATAGTGACCTTATACTGCTACCTTGAACCTAAAGGAGTCATCATATTCAGGCATTATGGTTGATATTGAGGTGTGCTTTGTGGCAAGGAAGGACAAGTCAACTTGCGGAGACATCTTCGAGATCAACTACTATTTATAGTTCTAAAGTCTCTCCTATTTCTATTAATACAAAGAATATATTGTTTTCCTATATGTGTTTTATTATGTTTACATTCATGTATATCAATGCATTGATAATTCATTAAATAGATATGTTATATTGTGCTATTTGGTTGTTGTGGATCCTCTACTTGTTTTAGTCATGTGTGCAAGTTCTAATTATAGCACTTAGAGCTATAGTTGCAGCTTACAAGTGAGGAGGAAAATAAATATTGCTACATATTTAAGGTGGGCCTCTTAAACATTCTCTAACTCGATGATGGATAACTTTGCCCAGATCCTTCAACGGCTACCCACCGACGACACATCTACATCCAAAAACCACTTTGGAGGTGCCTCTCCTTTCAAGGTACAAGTAAAATTTGACATTCATGTATTTGAAGGCTAGATAGATGCAAATGTTGTAGATAGATGGTTGAATTTTCTGGAAGGGTATTTCTTGGTCCATCATTTCTTCGTCCGAGAAAATAATATTTTTGCACTCCTCAAAGCCGCTCCCCATGTAAAATATTGGTGGGAAACCTACTGTGAACAAAAGGATGGGAGGGAACCCTCTCTGTTCTTGGCTACACCCACATGGAATTCATTTCGAGACGACATAAAGGAACAATATTTCCCTGTGGGGAGCTATGAGGAAATTACATCTAATGGATGATGCTGCGACAAAAAAGGGATCAAGATGTGCACGAACTGACGAATATGTTCCATACCTTGTGCGCAAAGTTGGGTATTAAAAATTCATAGAGACATTTGGTTCTTAAGTACCGCAACTGTTTGCACATATACATTTAGGAGGAAATGGAGTTCCTCGACATTACCTCGCTTGGCACAACATATCAATATGCCACTAAGATCAAGCAGAAATTTAAGTAGAAGAAGCGAGACTTTGGATCCGTGAATCCGAAGCCAGGGAAAGGTGCCCTCGAACTACAAAAAAAGGGGCAAAGCCAAAGCGGGGCGACTAAGAAAAACACCACAAATACGAAGAAGGAAATAGGGAAGTGGTGTGAATTTCATAACAGCCCCACTCATAGCACAAACGAGTGTCGGGCCAAACTGTCGTTGGTGGCCGAGTTAAAGGCACCTGAATCCGATGCATGTTCTGATCCTGAGTCAGATCTAGACAAGGGAAATTGAAAAGGGAAGTAGATAATTGATGCGGATACCAATGCCATTTTTTCCACCACCAAGCTCCAGGGGGAGGATCCTAAGGATCGAGAGGAGAGGGAGCGCCTCTTCCATTCGCAAATGTGGGTGAAGGGTTCTCCACTGCAATTCCTTGTCAATAGCGGAAGCCAAAAGAACCTCATTTAAGCAGAGGTCATGAAGCAGCTTGGCCTACCAACCATAGCACACCCGCAACCATATACCATTAGGTGGCTTCACGAAAGAAGAGATATCCGCGTCCGCCAGTAGTGCCGCCTTCCGTACAACATCAAGCCATTCATGGATGAGGTATTGTGTGATGTTGCTCCTCTTGATGTGTCTAATGTATTATTGGGCCAAAAGTACTTATGGAAGCGACATGCTGTGTATGAGTCTAGCCCTCGTGTTGTTGTTATTACTTTGGGAAATAAATTGTACATGATACTAGAGGTAATACCGCCTCTTGCCATCTCTTTTACTATTACAAAATAGCGCAGTAAGATTGTTTCCCAAAATAGGAAATTTACTTTCATTACTATTCACCCAAAAGAAAAGAAGAATATTGTGGCCACACCCTCTAAATAGGGATCCCTTGCACGATAGAAACAAATGGACAAAGTCGTGGAGGAATACGAGGACATTCTCTCCTCACCCACAGAGGTTCCTCTATAATGTCAGCTCGAGCACACCATTGGTCTAACCCCAGGCGTGCCGCCCCCTGATATTGCCATACCTCATGCGACCACACAAAAATAATCTAGACATGTACTATCTGATGTTGATAAAGAAACCAAATTTATTGAACACATCCAACACATCCGCCTAGAGATCCATCACATCTTCGACAAATCCAATGCCAATTTCAACAAAATTTGCCTCATCCCATGGAGGAAATCAACGCAATGGGGACCATTACTTCCGAATGGGGGGAGGAATGATCCAAGTGGATATTGGTGGCCATGTACCTATTCCATTTGGAACCCCACCATCAGTTCTTCCAGTTTTGTAGTTTCAGCACAACTTACTATTTTTAGCAGTTTTTTCAGGTCGTAAACTTCCGGAGCCGTTTTGAGGCCCTAAACGACATTTTTTGGGAAAATGGGAGTAAAATGGAAGCTTCTAAAATATTTCCCACATCAAAAGTTGTAATCCTCGGATAGATATTTCTAATGAGGTATCAAGCGCGTGAAACAAAGATCGTATGCCAAAGTTACGTCCCCAGGAAGATTGATGTACCAATTTACCCAAATGGGCCCATAGTTTTGTCACTTCATCTCCTAGGGCTAGTTTTTTGGATGTTTAGGGTTTTCCATTGTTTCTTAATAATAAATAGGCCTTTAAGCCTCATTGTAACATAGTTCAGAGGCCTATAGCCGCCACATCTTCTCTTAGAGATATGCTACCAGCGCCCTAGCTAGTTTATTTCTATTATGTCTGTAAGCATATTTCTATTATATAATATTAATGAAATTAAGTTTTATTTCTACTGCATTTTTGTGTTTATGTTTATTTCTATGTATTACTGCGTTCCTGCATAAATTCGGATTAGTGGTATCATAGTGGTCTACTCTTTCTCTGTTTTTCTTTGCATGTCCCCAACGCGATCAATGTATAGGGAGTTAGGGCTTGATCTGGTTGAACCCTTGCAAGATTAGCCTCGCAAACCTAGATGACCTCCCATGGCGAAAGAAAAGAAATATGAGGTAGCAGGAGATCCTATCAAATTATTACTCGAGGATGCCCTCGAGAAACAGAGGAATGCGATGATGGATAAATTTTCCCAGATCCTTCAACGATTGCCCACCGACAGCGCATCTACATCCAACAACCACTCAGGAGGCGCCTCTCCTTTCAAGGTACAAGTAAACTTTGACCTTCCTATATTTGAAGGCCATATAGATGTAGACACTATAGATAGATGGTTGAATTTTCTGGAAGGGTATTTCTCGGTCCATGATTTCTCCGACCAAGAAAATATTTTTTTGGACTCCTCAAAGCCACCCCCTATGTCAAAGACTGGTGAGAAACCTACTGTGAGCAAAAGGATGGGAGGGAACCCTATTTTTTCTCAGCTAAAGCGACTTGGAATTCATTTCCAAGATGACATCAAGGAACAATATTACCCTATGGGGAGCTATGCGGACAAGTACATCTAATGGACCATGCTGCGGCAGCAAAGGGATCAAGATGTGCACGAATTGATGAATCCGTTCCATACCCTGCACACAAAGTTGGGTATTAAAGATTCAGTGATACATTTGGTGCTCAAGTACCGTAGTTGTTTTCATAGATACATTCAGGAGGAAATGGAGTTCCTCGAAATTACCTCGCTTAGCACGACATATCGCTATGCCACAAAGATCAAGTAGAAATTTAAGCATAAGAAAAGATAATTTTGATCCGTGAATCCAAAGCCAGGGAAAGGTGCCCCCGAACCGTAGAAAAAGGGGAAAATCCAAAGCAACACGACTCATAATAACACCACAAATACGAAGAAGGACACAAGGAAGTGGTGTGAATTTCATAACATCCCCACTCATAGCAAAAACGAGTGTCAGGCCAAACAGTCATTGGTGGCCAAAGTAAAGGCACCCAAATCAGATGCATTTTTAGATCCTGAGTCAGAACCAGACAAGGGCAATGAAAAAGGGAAGAAGATCATTGATGTGGATCCCAGTGCCATTATTTCCACCACCAAGCTCCAGGGGGAGGATCCCGAGGATCCAGAGGAGGGGGGTGCCTCTTCCATTCACAAATGTGGGTGAAGGGTTCTCCACTACAGTTCCTTGTCGATAGCAGAATCCAAAAGAACCTCATTTCAGTAGAGGTCGTGAATGAGCTCGACCTACCAATAATAGCACACCCGAAATCGTATACGATTGGGTGGCTTCACGAAGGAAGATATCTCCACGTCCACCAGCAGTGCCACCTTTCGTACAACATCAAGCCATTCACGAATGAGGTATTGTGTGATGTTGCTCCTTTTGATGTGTCTGATGTATTATTGGGCCAACCATAATTGTGGAAGCAGCATGTTGTGTATGAGTCGAGGCCTCGTGCTGTTGTTATTAATTTGAGAAATAAATTGTACAAGATACCAGAGGTAGTACCGCCTCCTACCATCTCTTTGACTACTGCAAAACAATGCAGTAAGATTGTTTTCCAAACCAGGACATTTTTTTTCATTACTATTCACCCACAAGACAAGAAGAATATTATGGCCACAACCTCGAAATACGTCTCCCCTTCACAACAATAATAGATGGACAAAGTCGTGGAGGAATACAAGGACATTCTCTCCTCACCCACAAAGGCTCCTCTAGACTGTCAGGTCAAGCACTCCATTGATTTGACCCCAGGGACGCCGCTGCTTGATATTGCCATACCTCATGTGACCACACAAATAGAATCCACACATGTACAGTTTGAGGCTTATAAAGAAACCAAATTTACTGAATGCATACAACACGTCCGCTTGCATGTCCATGACATCTTCAAGAAATCCAATGCCAAGTTCAACTGAATTTGCCTCATCCCATGGAGGAACTCAACGAAATGGGGACCAGTGCTTCCTAAGGGGGGAGAAATGATCTAGGTGGATATTGGTGGCCACCCACCTATTCCATTTGGACCCCCACCATCGGTGCTTTTAGTTTTTCAGTTTCAGCACAACTTACTATTTTTGGCAGTTTTTCAGGTCTTGAACTCCCGAAGCCTTTTTGAGGCACTAAACTACGTTTTTTGGGAAAATCAGGAGAAACATGGGAGATATTTTGATGTTTCTCACATCAAAAGTTGTAGTCATCAGATAGATCCTTCTAACGAGGTTTTGAGCGCGTCAAACGAAGATCGTATGCCAAAGTTACATCCCCGGGAAGATTGATGTACCAACTTACCCAAACGGGGCCCATAATTTTGGCGCTTCATCTCCTAGGGTTAGGTGTTTGGATGTTTAGGGTTTTCCATTGTTTCTCAACAATAAATAGGACTTCAAGCCTCATTGTAACACATTTCAAAGGTCTGTAGCCGCTACATCTCGTCTTAGAGATAAGCTACCAACGCCATAACTAGTTTATTTCCATTATGTTTGTAAGCATATTTATGTTATATGATATTAATGAAATGAAGTTTTATTTCCACTGCATATCTTTTTTTATGTTTAATTTTGTCTATTATTGCGTTCCTACATTAATCCATATCAATAGTCTTATCTATTTGAGCCAAACCCATCAGAACATGGAGCTAATTCCCTTTGATCAAGGAACCCTAATCACACTATTAATGGACCTCATCCCTCTTTTGTGGATCTGAAACCTCCTCTATTTGTCCTATAAATTGAGTAGAGGTTAGAGGGTTAGGGGAGTTCAAAAAGGGTAGTCTTATGTTGGTGAATTTAGATTGGAAAGCTTATCATCCAAAGAGAGGATTTGAGGCATTTGGGAGGAACCTCATGACATAAAGGCATGGTTGTAACACTCTTCTTTTATATTTGAATTAATACAAATGAAACCTTTTTATTGTTGTATTGTCTTATTGAAATGATGAATGATTTATGTTCCTTTATGTATTCATTAAGATGATTTCAATTTCTAATCTCCTTGATCATTAGATCAAGCTTGTTTTGAATCATTATATTTCATATGCATATGATATCTTTTATGTCTGATTGCAGATCTTATCAAAGCATTAAGGAGTTGCATCAGGATGGATTAGGGATCTCCATCAAGCATTTCGTAAATAGGTAAGGGAACCACCCTCCTTCTATTGTTTTGATGATTTGAACGAATATAGGTTAGGGAAAGAGTTATTCAATTGTCTATTTGTTTCTAGTTTTCCTTTAGGAATATATGGAGATCGCTCTTGTCCGCAAGAGGGATTTGTCCACTGAACGATTTGGTGACTCTGCTGAGAACGTCTTAGTTCTCTTCCTTTTCCTTTATTTTTATTTCCAATATTTTTTGTTTGAATGAATCTGAGTATTGGAAAAATTATGGATTTTTAGATCCTCTAGGTTGATTGCCTCGATTTTATTTTTTCTTGAACTTTACTTTACCTGTGCAGTTCTATTTTAGTAACAGAGCGCATATTTGCGCAGTTTGATTTCAGAAACAATGCACATGAGAATTGGATTTAAATGTCTACCTGCGCAAGCCTTTTGTTAATTTTGAAAAGATAACTTTTCTTCTGGTCAGAGTGTAGATTTTAATTTCTGAATGGTCATTTTGTTTGCTTTTATCTTCAGAATATTTTTGTGAATTTGTATGAATGCCATAGTGAAGTCTTGTTGAGTATTCGTCTTGTTCACATATTTGAGTAGGGTTTTATCTGGATATTTGTTGATTCATAAAAAAGAGATAGGTTACTACTTAAGATCATTGTTTCCCTGTCTTTTTATGTCAAATAAACCAGATTTGTTATTAATCTTACTTATTTGAGCGAAATACTTTGCTTATTTGTGAAGGGTCTTCTAGATTTGTGAAGTTACGGTTTTTTCAAAGAATAAGTGTTTTTGTTAAATAGTGTTTCTTTTTTGTAATGTTGAAACAAAATGATTATTTTTATGTTTGAAGTTTTCATAATTGCACTTGTAGACATCATTTATTAGGAGCATTCGTTATAAAATTTTCATTTTTAGAGTTTTATTGGTTTCTTCACAAAATTTGAAGAATTGTGAGTGATTGTTTGTGAAAGAGACTTTTTATGTTTATTTGACTTAAGCGAATTTAAATTTTTAGTTAATTTCTGCAATTGAATAATTTTCGAAGTGAAATTGGCATTTCGTGAAAAAGAATGTCATTGGATTTTGAGTTTTTCATTTCTTTTGAAAATTAAAGAGCCCCTCAGTCTTCCATAGCTAGGAATTCATTGAAAGGAAAATATCACAATTCCATTTTTGAATGCATTAGAGTATTTTGAGTCGGTCAAAATATCAACAGTTTCAAGTCCATAACCCTCTAAGTAAGTAACAACGTAATAACACAACATTAATTAAAATTAATCTAGAATTTTTACATTTTTAGGGCTCATTCCACCAACATAGATCAGGTTAGTGCTTTGGAACAAGGAAGTAGTAAAATTTCCAAAGCTATAAACAAACAATAGAATCTTGCGGTAGGGAGTAAATCCACTTATTACAATTTTTCTTTGGGAAACTCTTCTTACACAAGAGTCAAGCATGAGGTCATATTGGACACAATGAATTAATCGTACATGCTTCATTGGTTACTGTATAATATTTGAATGCATTACAAACAATGTCGAAAGGTACTTGAGGTCACTTGCAATTAAACCTCAGATTTACCATGTCGAGGAGCTTTCAAGGGGATTGAGCTTTGTTACCCTGCCCTTGCGTGTGCATGGGACTTGCGATTTTCCCCCCATGTTGAATTGTTATAATTGGTAACTTTAGTGACCATAATGTTAAGTATTTTTCCCGAGGTGATAGTAGAGGGAAGGTCTCTACTGTACCTGGAACAATCGTTGACTAGACTCACTTGGACTTTTTGGAGGGTAATATTCACTCGAGATGGCATAATGGAGTTACTTGCAGCAGAATATTTCATTTAGTAGGTTGTCAGGGTAATTTGTTCCACACGCTTTATCTATATATTTTCACATTGATTTCTGCAATGTTGGATTCCATCACCAACTAGTGATTTCACTATGGAAAGACTATTTGTTTGGTTTGACTCCTAGATTTGTTAGCGCATGTTAATTTGTTTGTTTTTGCTTTTTAGAGGCTTTAGGGTCAATTTCTTTATATTTTGTGAGTTGTTAATAAAAATTCATCATGGCTAATATACCAAGACATTTCCAAAGAATCCAGGGTAAACCCCCCGAGTATACACCAAGTCAATTAGAGAAAATTAAGGCTGAAAGGGAAAAATCAACAGGATCTGGGTCTTCAGATCAACCTGAAACACCTACTGTGGTACAATCTGAAGATGAAGTGAATCAACCTTAGGGATTTTAAATAAAATTTGAAAAAATTGAACTAGTAGTTACTGAAACTGTTACGGTAGAATATGTCATTGGTGAAGTCTCAGACATAGTTAAATCAGCGATAAATTTCTGAACTCAAGTCTCATGTTTCAGAACCTAAGTCTCCTTCAAATTTTATATCCCCTCCTCTTGCTCTGCATTCACCCAAAGTAAAACTTGTTTAATGAGAATCTTCCTCCTAGTCTCATTAGTATCAAAGATATTACTGCAGGTGACGAAGAAGAAACTCCCAGTAGTCCATTTTTTGCTGATGAAAAAAACCTCTCCTCTAGACCTTCCTATTTATCTTTTTTGACTGAATCCTTGGCACCTTACAAATTTTGACTTTTTACATTCATCTGGTTATGATCATCCATGTCACCGCATTCCTTTTTACTCTTTACCCAAAAATAATATGTCAGAAATGGTTTCTGGAATTATGTCTACCGATACATTCATGTTTTCAACTTCTCCATAAAAATTGTTATATGGCGATCCATAAGTTCATCCTGGATATTAGTCACTTAGAATTTTTCAGGAGCGCCTCCTTCTCCTCAAATTTCTACTATGTCAACTTTTTTATCAACTTCTACTACGCAAAGTTTGACATGAGACCAAAACATTCATATGATTTCCACTGGTGTAGGTAATCGTCAAGTTTATTTTCCTCCGGAAAATCATAACTTTCATTAATAGGATGAAAATTACATGTGTAGATGCTATCAAATATGGAGACACAAGCCGCATTCAAAAAATAATTATGAGTACTTGTTCCAAAATAAACAATATTGTGAAAATATGAAATAAGTAATGTTGTACATGTGCTTTAGATAAATAAGTACATGTCCAAAAAGCCAAAAAATATGATAAAAAATAGTAATAACTAAAAAATTAAGGTGCAACTGTCTCTTGTATTGGTGCATCTTTATGTGGCCCGTGGAAGAATTGGTAGAATTGATGTTTGTTATGTTCCTGTATCTCCCATTGATCCCTTAGTAAATGCGCAACCTCCTTGGAAAGTGAATCAAAATTTTGATTCCTTTCCATGTATATATGATGACAAGAGATATAGTAAAATGGGATTTCAGCTGATATACCTCTTCCAATATATTACATAGTGTGTGCACATGACATAAAGTATGAAGGTTGAACCAGTCAAAAATGATCTTTGAGTCGCCATATATCTGAAGTCTATTGCAGTCGTTGGTAAGTGCAAAGGATTTTAGAGTTCAGAGGCATGATAGTTCTGCATAGTTATTAATACCCCTACCAAGGCCAACCTTGACCTTTTAGAAATATTGTTTCAAAAAAAATAATATCACCCCCCCCCCCCAAAAAAAAATGTTGTGCAGAGCCATCAAAATAAGCCCAGGGGATAGATTTGTCAATATGTTCAGGGATAATAGTCCTAGGTGGAGGGTGGATAGGATCATTCGAAATAATATAGTATAAGGTGGTGATGTGTGTAGATATGACCAACGAAGATGGGTGAAGATCATGGAAAATGGAACGGTTACAAGCGATTCAAATGCCCCAGCATATGAGGATAGGAAGATTACAAATTTTTTGAGGATGAGAGGATAGCCACCATGAATCCCAAGCATGGGATACAAATCGACCAGTACAGAAAGTGTTGAGAATTAGAGCAACCTTCACATGGGTCCAGAGGGATTGGTTGACAGGGAATTGGAGAAAAAGATGGTCAGTATCCTCAATAGCCCCTTTATAGAGAGAGCACCATGAAGGACCAATGAATGCACACTTTTGTAGATAGACAACAGTGGGGATCTTGTTGGATAGTATGCACCACATTAATAGTTTTGAATTAGAAGGGAAATTCAACTTCCATAAGGATCTCCACCACCAAAGCAGTTCCAATGGTTTGTGGGAATCATAAATAATAAGGTATCCATCTTTTGGGGTGTATTGTCTATGTTTTGAGATTGCCCAGATGATCTCATCATCTTTGTCGGTAATTCTAACATGAGATTCTACTAGAGTAGAAGTGTATTATGACCGTTCCACTTCCCAAAGGTTATGAATGTGTAGATCACGATAATTTTTCCAGCCTTGTGAGAATATGGTCAAATTGGCTGGATCAAAAACCTGGTCTAGTGTATAGATAACTGCATTATTCCGTGTGAGTATAAAATCAAGAGATAAGAGGTGATAATTACCACCACCAGACCAAGGGTCACATCCAATTCGGACAAGCCTTCCTGAGCCAACATTCCAAGCCAGACCAATTCTAATATATGCAATGGAGTTAAGTATAACCCTCCAGATAGTTGAGATGTTTTTTCTGTTCCAGTGCCCATATCTGAACCACTCAATTAGTTGCGATGGGGTTATATATTTGTGAATGACCACCTTGGTCCATAAAATATCATTAGTAAATATTTTCCAACCCAATTTTGCTTCCAGTGCCATAGAGAAGGAGGGCAGGTCCTTTATTCCCTAGCCCCCCACTTCTTAGGTAGTGCAATAAGATCCCATCTGGCCCAAGCAAAAGTGTGTCCTTTCGTTGAGCCACTCCAAAGAAATCTGCAACAAATTTTTTGAATCCCAGATAGTATTCCCTTGGGTATCTAGGCCAAAGACATCTAATATACCGGTATTGCCTCCAAAATCGATTTGACGAGAACAAAGCGGTTAGGCCATGAGAGCCATCTGTGATGCAAAATGTTGAGTCTCTTTTCAATCTTAGAAATCAGACAAGTCCAATCAACAATTATGTATTTGGATGGTTTTAGATGGAAGCCTAGGTATTTTAGGCCCTCCTCAAATCCCATGGAGTTAAAAGGAAAACACTGCAGTGCAAAGTGGATTTCATGTGGAGTACATCGAAGAGTTGTGATGGTGGATTTGGTGTTATTGCATGTCAAAATAGTAGCCTTGAAGAACAATTTTAGGGTAGAGTTGATAACTGATATGTCACTGACAGATCCATATAAAAAAATAAGGACATCATCCACAAAGAGTAGGTGAATAAGGATGCATTTATCTGTAATCTTGATGCCTTTCAACCTACCACGATCCCTTTCGTCGATAAAATTTCTACTCAGTCCTTCCATGACCAATAGAAATAATAGGGGGGAGAGAGGAAATCCTTGTCGGAGACCCCGCTCAGCATGGAAAAAATTGGTGGTTGCTCCATTTATAAGGACACTGAAGGAGACCGATGTGATGCAACACATAATCCAATTGATGACAACATTGGGGAATCCAAGATGAGTGAGGAGCATTCTCAGATAGAGCCAGCTAGACTGATCAAAATTTTTTTCAAGGTTAATCTTGAGCACCATTCCTTTTATATGCTTATACTGCATAGACTGAAGGCCCTCCTGTGCAACTCCAATGGCTTCATGGATCTGCCAGTTCTCCATAAATGAAATTTTCTCAGGGGAGATATGGTCAGATAGGATCAAATTGAGTCTATTGGCTATAATATTTTACATGATTTTGCAGATGCAATTGCAGAGTGAAATAGGTCGGAAGTATTTCAAAGTAGAGAGGTTTTTAGATTTGGGTATTGTTATCACTCCCCCTATTTCCCTAGGCCGAGAATGAAGATTGAAGGAGGTAACCTCAAACTAATATTTAGGTTTGGTAGCTAGCCTTATCAGACTAGAGAGGGCTCTCTAAATGTCACTTTTACATTCAATGAGATTACTGGATATGCAATGATCTCAAGCTAGGTATAATATCAATGAATTAGGGTTTTGTTTTGAGTTTTTGGTGGATAGGAATGACAATCAAGGAACTAGGTCTAGGTTTTAGGTCTGATTTCAAAGTTTCAGTTGTAGAGATGAAGATGAGGCTAGGTAGGTAGGTATACTTAAGAAAATGCTTTAATTTTCATTGTGTATAGGGTTTTAAAAGAGAGAGAGAGTCATTATGAGCATGTTACATGAATTAATTCATCAGAAGAGGAGAAACACATTCATGAAAACCTTATAAAACAGAGCATGAAAATCAAGATTTATGTTCATAGACTCATATTATCATCATATAGAAGCATAAATGTGATGGAAATAAAACATAAACAATCAAATTTATGGTGATTAATGAGAAAAAACAATGCTAATAAGCATACTACTAGAGTCCCAAAATTATAACTGCAACATGCCTTTGATTTCACTGAAAAAGTTTGTACATAAGCTCCACATTGCAAATAACAATTATCCAACCTATAAAATGACTTGAGTTGGACTACATACAGAAAATAGAAGTGATGCCACCTCACTGTGTCGAAGCCTGATCCAAAATACATCATAAATGCACCTAATGAGTCATTACCTAGAATATAGGGAAGTTAGAAACAATCCCCCCAAATTTAGTTAATAACAAGGAGTGTATGTATTCTTGATTAATTACATGATTCCTCAACAATGAGAGGAAAAAAAACTCTCTTATCCAAAATAAACCTCATAGGACAACTGCAAGCTCAAAATTTGGACCATTCTGGGTTGACACCTGTCAATAAAGAATCCAAGACAGAAGCGTCTGCCACTTTGAGGGTGATTTTGGCTGACATTAAGGCATCCTCCAACAAATATGGAGATTGGGCTAGGTATCACTGCATGTCCTATATCCATCCCAACCTTGAAACTGAGAAAATGCCTCTTGGAAGGCCTTCAAAAATCCATTTTCCCAAGCTTACTCCAGAAGCACCGCGCACAGGCAAAAGCAATGACAGAAGCATTAAAAAGAGGTTGTTTTTTGGGGTTTTCTCCAAAAATGGGGGGTTTCATAAAAATTTGAAACCATATCTGGAAATTATATGTCAAGATCTATACATCCATGTAGAAAAATCCTCATTTGGAAGCTCTAAGGAAAAGCGTCGCACCGCTGCGCGACGCTTCTGCAAAGGTTAATTTTCCATATTTTCCATAAAATCACAAAAAATACTCAAATTGACCAAAACTTGCTGAATTTTGTTTCATGGAATCCTTGGATGATAAAATCAACAACTAGGATACCTCAGCTAGCAAATCCAAGTTATATTTCTCCTTTAGCTTAATTAGGGTTTCTTTAAGCTTTTTCCTCAAATTATTCATCCTCACTTTGACGATTTGGTTCCTAGTGAAATAATGTCTTGCCATATGCCTCTGGAGGTTATTATCCCTTTATGCCTTCTTCAAAAGATTCTCAAGATGCACATTTTCCTTGTCAATCCATAGCTCTTTGTCTTGCTCAATTTCAACAACGATCAACTCATCAAAGGTTAGTGGACCTAATGTAGGAGATGACTCCCTTTCTTGTTCTTTTTGCCTAGTTAACCCTGTTGTTCTTGGCCTCCTTAGCTTTGTTTCAGTCTCTATGTCTTCCAACTGATCAACATCTACCACTGCTTTTCGTTTACCTTTTTCTACTTCAAAAATGTCTTTGGTTTTCTTTGGAGTAGTTGTTTCACCTTCAATTGCATGTTTTCTTGCTGTAGGAAGCTAATCATGAAGTTTTCCCTTGAGAGGTTGTCCTTCAACCTTGCTATCTGTGCATCCTTTTCCCTTATTATATCTCAACTAAATTTTATTTCACCTGCTATGCTATGTCAACCACCATAGGTTCTTGTTCCTCATGCTGTTGCAATGGTGACTCATCCTCATGCAAAGATGGTTGCTCCATGGTTTCTCTTTTCTCAATTGTAGTTTCAGGTGCAAGCACACGTTTAGTGGTATTAGGAGAAAAAACCATCCTCTTACCATTCTCATAGGTTTGAATGATTTAAACCCTAGGCGCCTTTGGAACCTCTGCTTGTCTACTTGAAAATCCAACCTCCTTTGGCTGTGCTGATGCCGATGGTATGTTTTGAATGATGGGTGGACTAGTAATAGGCACATATGCAATTGTCTTCATAAAATTTTCCCAAGAAATATTGATTGCTGAGAGCTGATGCAAGACTATAAGCTTGACCAAGCCATGCTGCAACAAACTAGGGGGATGATATTTTCCTTTACTCTGTACCTTTTCAGTCATTTTGACCAAAATCCTGAATAGATAATTATGCAAATTGAGTGGCTTGGTGGCAGTGAAGTGCATCAATAACCTTATATGGTACTAGCACAATCTTGAGAATCTCCCTTCACACGTAAGAAAATTCAAAATTAGTTTCACCAAAGGGGCATACTTGTCAAGTAAATTCCTGAAAGGAAATATGTGCTCAAGACCATATTTGCAATGAATTTTTAAGAACATTTTATAGTTCTCAATGTCCAAGTCCATTCCTTTGAACCATATTTCTCCATGGTTCGGGATACGTGTTGCTGAGGCAGTCACATCTGCTAATATGGTGAATCCAATACCTGCTATGACAACCTTATCTCTCTTGAAGCTGGTGGAAAAAAGGCTTGTCAATTGAGCATGACAACCTACCTCTTGGATTCTCTCACAAAACCTCAAACAACCACTGTTTTCAAAAGACCTCTTAGCATAAGGAGAAGAATTGATCTCCTGCAAGTTGGATGGCTCAAACATGGAATGATGACCTTTCGTATGGACCCTCTTCTCACCCTCCATGATGTTTGTCAACAAGGAAAACTCTAGCTTGATGTAGTCGACAGGGAAGGTGGAAAATTAGGACAACAGGGGATAGTGGTAGAGTGGTTTTAGGGACAAAAAAGGATAGAAGGAAGTTAGGGAAAAATCCCTAAGAATTAGTGGAGTTAGGGTGATGAGTTGGCTATAGGATTCAAGTGAAATTTTTGGAAATGGGCATGAGAAAGGTTCCCAAAAGGTCAAAACAAAGGGCTTTCTTATTTTCCCTGCAAAAAACCTAGTGAGAACTAGGGTTTGAATGAAAATGGTGGCAAGGAGGTATATGAATGATAGGTAGTGTTTGGGTAAAGTATATGGATGATGTATGAAGATTTTTAGATGGTGAAATTAGGGTTTTTCCAGCTGAAACCATCCAAACATGGAGGAAACCATAAACATAGTGAAGAAAATCGTGAGGAGGGTATCCGCCCTTTTCTTAAGAATTTGACTGGAAAGAGGTATGAAGAGCATTAAATTACTGATTATGAGGTCTCTGAACTTTGAGACAAACTTATTTTACCCTTGGATTGATGTTTTGAATGTTGTAACCAAAAGCGTAGCACCCTTTCCAGAAGCATAGTGTAGTCTGCCAGAAGCATAGTGCAGTGTAGTTTGGCACAATTTTGCTGGTTGTCTTCGACCTAGAGATAGTTGTGGAGTGTGGTGAGGATAAGAGAGGAGATCTTTGAAAATCAAAGGATGAAATGACTTCAAGAAACTTATTTTTTCCTGGTATTGACCCATTGTATTGAGCGTTAGATTGTCTATTTGGTCCCATCCAAGAATACCATTGGAAATGATGTGGTTTTGGCTCATGGTATTGACAAAGGCTAGATCTATTTAAGGAGAAGAAATTCATTGTAAAAACGGGGGCATGTGTCTGGGTTTGAATGAATACTTCACTCTGAAGTATGTCTGAATGGAAAGGGTAACAGTTTGATGATAGATCTGAATCTGTGATGCACCTATGAAGAAAATGATGAAGAAGGGAATCTAGATCTGAAATGTATTTGTATCTTCTAGATCTGTTTATGGAATGCTTAGATCTGAGATAAGGCGAACATCTGTCTGAAGTGAAGGGTAAAATCTGAACTGAAAATCTGATCTGAAGAAGTATGCTGCCCTATAATGTCTGAAGATATATACGCAAGTTTGTAACAGAGGAAGCGCGTGTATACGCGGGTCGTCTTCAGAGAAAGCGCGTATGGGTTGTGAAATTAGATCTGTAATATGTGCAAATGTATACGCAGGTTTATATGCATGAAAGCACGTATATACACAGGACCAGAGAAAGGAAAGCGCGTATGAAAAACTAGGGTTTGCTGAAGTATGAAGTATGGAGCGTACGATTTATTCTATTATTCTTTACTATTTGTCAATGAGTTTTTAGTATCAATTTGATGTATGATTGAGCTTAAATGTGTGGAGTGGGTCCAGTCTGAAAATATGATGAAAAGTGGCCTGCAAGTTGTGCTCTATTGAAGCTATTGGATCCAGTATGAAAATTGATGAAACGTGGTCCATAGAGGTGCTGAGGGTTGTAGCCTTTAGTCAAGGGGTTGTAGCTCCCTTCCAGGTGAAATTTGGTAAACGAAGACGAAGTGTGTGCGCTCCTTCGGGGACGAAAAGAAATTTCGGTAAACGAGCGAGGGGTTGTAGCTCCGCCTAGGAGAGGGCGGCAAATGAGAACGGTCGTAGCTCCCTTCCAGGAGAGGCTGGTAAACGAGCGCAGGTGGGTGCCTGCGTGCTGGTCAAGTCTGCGCCAGCACATATGTTGTAAGATGTTTTCTCTATAATAAAATATTGAAGGCTGAGCAACTGCAGCGGTGGTTTTCTCCCGACTTGGGTTTCCACCTAAAATCCTGGTGTTCATGTGTGATGCTTATGTGTGATGGTTTATTATGTTATTACTGCACATGCTTACTGTTAACTAAACATCAGATGAATGAATGTTGCAAAGAACTAAGCTACGAATTATCTGCATAATTAGATCTCTTTTCATACGCGAGTTTTATGAAGGATATCCGCGTATATACGCTAGTTGGCCTTAGCAAAGTAACGTATGAGTTTTAGTGAATGGAAAAGTGAAAATTTTTGAGTAAGTCCTAAATAATGATTCACCCCCCCCCCCTCTCAGTATTTTTCCCAACAATTGGTATCAAAGCAGGTCCTTCTGCAGAAGCTTGATCGCTTGAAGGAGATCCGTCGCAATGAGAGTAGTGAAGGTATTTTCTATAGACCACCTCTATTTTTAATGGAAGTAATTTAATCTTCTGGAAATAGGGAGAGCAGTCACATACCTAAAGATGCTTGGATGCACTCTTTCAGGGGGAGCATTAGCCTTGCTGAGTATAATGCATTGTTTGCATTATGATGATTCTGAAATAAGATCTCTCTCTCTTGAGGTCTTTCTGGTACTGGTCATAAAAAGTCATATTTGTAATTTGATGAAAATGTCATGTTGAGACCTATGATGTAAAATTTTAATATTCAGTCATGTAAGGAATTGATCAAATATGTAAACCCACTTGGTTGGGTACTTGAGTCAAAATGTGTAAACCCTCTTGGTTGGGTAGTTGAGTCAAATTGTGTAAACCCACTTGGTTGGGTATTTGAGTCTCATATGTAAATCCACTTGGTTGGATCTTCATATGAGTCCTTGGTGATAGGAAGGTCATAGAGTCATGTACTTCATTGAAAAATATGTTTGAAGATTCAGCATGAACTCAGGGGGAGCATGGTCACTTCAGTGCGCATCTGATCTACAACGCTCTTCTTTCTACATGAGGAGAAAAACCTTGTGTTGGGTTTGATTTGCCCTTTGCCCTTGATGTCAAAGGGGGAGAGTGACATGGTGTTTGAATAAGGGGAGAAAATCATGAATAATGGTTGTGCTTAATGTATCTATCTATTATGGTGATCAACCACGATCGTGGTTGCCATCAAGTCGAAAGGGGGAGATTGTTGGCAATATGATGCAGAGTGTTGTCCTTGATGGCAACCCACTTGATGAAGATGATGGCAACCTACTTAATGAAGTTGTAATTGATGGAAACTGACATGATGAACTTGTTAATGATGTACATCTGATATATCTACAATCAGTACAGAAGGTGCAGAAGAAATAATCTCCAGTATGTGCAAGAATAATGATGAACAGGGTATGCTTCAAAGCATACACAGTTTTGTTTAAAGGAAGTCGCGTATGCACGCGGGCAATAACGTTCCAAGTCATGTATGCATAATTGCGCTCTAAAGGTGTAAAACCAGGGGTTACAACCATGGTATTGACCCATTGTATTGAGCGCTGGATTGTCTATTTGGTCCTGTCCAAGAATACCATTGGAAATGATGTGGTTTTGGCTCATGGTATTGACAAAGGCTAGATCTATTTAAGGAGAAGAAATTCATTGTGCAAATGGGGGCATGTGTCTGGGTTTGAATGAATACTTCACTCTGAAGTATGTCTGAATGGAAAGGGTAATAGTTTGATGATAGATCTGAATCTATGATGCACCTATGAAGAAAATGATGAAGAAGGGAATCTAGATCTGAAATGTATTTGTATCTTCTAGATCTATTTATGGAATGCTTAGATCTGAGATGAGGTGAACATCTGTCTGAAGTAAAGGGTAAAATCTGAACTGAATATCTGATCTGAAGAAGTATGCTGCCCTATAATGTCTGAAGATATATACGCAAGTTTGTAACAACGGAAGCGCGTGTATACGCGGGTCGTATTCAGAGAAAGCGCGTATGGGTTGTGAAATTGGATCTGTAATATGTGCAGATGTATACGTGGGTTTATAAGCATGAAAGCGCGTATATACGCGGGACCAGAGAAAGGAAAGCACGTATGAAAAACTAGGGTTTGCTGAAGTATGAAGTATGGAATGTCTGATTTTTTCTACTGTGTTACTGCTATCTGTCAATGAGTTTTTAGTATGAGTTTGATGTATGATTGAGCTTAAATGTGTGGAGTGGGTCCAGTCTGAAAATATGATGAAAAGTGGCCTGCAAGTTGTGCTCTATTGAAGTTGTTGGATCCAGTATGAAAATTTATGAAACGTGGTCCATGGTGGTACTGAGGGTTGTAGCCTTCAGTCAGGGGGTTGTAGCTCCCTTCCAGGTGAGGCTGGTAAACGAGAGCAGGGGGTCATAGCTCCCTTCCAGGTGAGGCTGGTAAATGAGAGCAGGGGGTCGAAGCTCCCTTCCAGGAGAGGCTGGTAAACAAGAGCAGGGGGTCGTAGCTCCCTTCCAGGAGAGGCTGGTAAACGAGCACAGGTGGGTGCCTACGTACTGGTATGAGTCTGCGCCAGTACATTGTTGTAAGATGTTTTCTTTATAATAAAATATTGAAGGATGAGACAACGGCAGCGGTGGTTTTCTCCCGACTTGGGTTTCCACCTAAAATCCTGGTGTTGATGTGTGATGCTTATGTGTGATGGTTTATTCTGTTATTACTACACATGCTTACTGTTAACTAAACATCAGATGAATGAATGTTGCAAAGAACTAAGCTAAGAATTATCTGCATAATTAGATCTCTGTTCATACGCGAGTTTTATGAAGGATATCCGCATATATACGCTAGTTGGCCTCAGCAAAGTAGCGTATGACTTTTAGTGAATGGAAAAGTGAAATTTTTTGAGTAAGTCCTAAATACTGATTCACCCCCCCCCCCCTCTCAGTATTTTTCCCAAAATCCTCAAGTTCTTCCATAATAACAGGTTTATAGAGTTCCTCTGCATTGTCCCTGTCCACATACCTAGGAAAAATGCAAATAATTTTGATGGTCTCTTCCAATGTTACATCCCGTGGTGATTTATAGATATTCTGGAAGTGTGAGGTGCTAAGGTTGGCTAGATTTACAAAGGTGGAAATAGGTCAACCATCCTCATTGTCTAGTTCCCAAATAGTGTTGATGGCCCTATGACCTCTAGCATATTGCTGAAATAATTTGGTATTTTAATCCCCTTCTTTCAACCATGTAGCACAACTTTTGATCTACCATGTTTCTTCCCTGTCCTTTTGGATTCTGAGGCGATCCGCCTCCAATTTGATGATATGATCCTTGGATGCAATGGAGGATAAGCCACCATTTAAAGGGTCCTCCAAATGAGAAATATCCCGCTCAATATTGTCCAAAATCTAGTTCATCATGTCTTCTCTTGGCCTTTTCCCATCCAGTAGATTTCCTTTTGGAAAAATGTAGCTTATTTGAAAAGGTGGCAGAAATGGATATTAGGGGTAACCGGAGCACTCAGCCATGCATGATTGATTATTATGATATATGCCTCATCTAACAACCATGTCGAACTAAACTAGTAGGGACCTGATGGTTTGGGAAAGTTTCCAGTGAGCTCCAAATAGATCGAGGAGTGATTTGATATTCCCCCAGAGCCAATCCATTGTATGTATGATACCAAATGATGTAAAAACCCTTCCTTGATAAGAAATATATCTAATCTGCATGAAAGAAAAACCTCTCCAGTGCGCCATTGGGAGATCAACCAGGTGATTAACTACAAGTAAGTTCCAAAATAAATCAAATAGGGGATCCATTTGAGCATTTGATCCCCAGGATTCAGCTAGTCCCAAGGATAAGTTGAGATCACCACCTTAAATGATGTTATCAGCCTGAATGAAGGTTGATTACAGTAAGGAAAGCCAAGAATCTTGGCGGATATGACAAGGTCCATATTCAATGACCATCCTGAAGTCATTCCCCAGTTGCTCAGAGAATATATGTGCCACTAGAACACCATCCCTGCCCCAAATATTATTAAGTCTAATAACCCTAGGGTTATAACCAATAGCAATTCCCCCTGATCGGCCACGGGCATCAAGTGCATGAAAGATACAGGAAGGGAAAAGACAGGCAAGAGCATATATGATGACCTTAGATGACCCGAGAGTCTCTTTTAGGAAGATTAAATCCACATTAACATAGTCAAAAAGTTGCCTTATGGCAAGGCGCTTCGCAGGGATTGCAAGCCCTCGGCAGTTGAAGGATAAACAGTTCATTGGAAAACCATTTGGGGGGGAATTTCTTGCTCTAAGAACCCCTTCAATGGAGAGTTGTATACCTATAGAAATGTCCAGACCTGCTTTTAGTATAGCTTTAGATATGTTCAACTATTTGCCTCGAGTATGTTTGATCGACACTGGAGAAGTTAAAGGGCTGATGCCTAAGCCTTGTGAGAGATTTTGACCCGAGAACAGACGTCGTAGGAATGACTGGACAGACAGTATGATGGGTTATCTATAGGAAAATATAAAATGGGAGGGGGAGGGGGAGAAGAGTATACCTCTAGGGAGAAGAAAATGGAGCATACAATAGAAGATACACGAATATCAGACGCTAATGAATCAATAAACAGAAACGATACAGGGGAAGTCAAGAGAGACAAATAATTAAAAGGAGGGATAGGAGAGGTACTAGAGCCCGAAGGATGTCCTGATGCTGCAGCCATTGTCATGGATCTGGTAATCATGGTGGATGAGCGGTTGGAAACAACATTGAAAGTACCCAGAGGTGTGATGCCCTGCGATGAAAAGTGTAAACCCACCGAATGTTTCAGCCTATTCAGTGTCACAGTAATCGTTTCTTGTATAGTTTGAGCCCTCGATGAAGTAGGTATAATGGCGTATTTTGAGAGTAATGAGAAATCCTTGAAAACATGCCCAACCTTGTCGCAACATCAACAACGGAAAGGGACTCCTTCATAGTATAGGATTTGTATCCGAGTTGTGTTCCTCCATTGGATCTTGAGAGACTCCTCCAAACCTTCCCGAGTGTCCAGATGAACCAGAATATGGGTGAAAGACATCTTCCCTGTGTCTGTAAATGATCTATCATGATCAAGGTATGTGCCTAGTCTGTTGCTGATACTGATGAATATCTCTTCCTTCCATAGGTGCAGAGGTAATTCGGGGAGGCGAAACCAAATAGGTCTGACACCCAAATGTTCCCACTTTGGATCAAATAGGGGGCTCCAGCACTTGAGGAGCACAAGGGCAAGTTAAATGTGCTAGAATTGTGATAAAACCCAATCTTCAAGGTCCCTGGAGGTGAACTGTATAAAAAACCAGCCGTTCGCTAGAGTGAATACAGTTGGTAGTTCCTGCAAAGTGTTCCCCCAAATCTTAGTGATCCAATTTCTGAGTCTGTTAGAATTATAACACCGACCACAGAACTGACCCACCAATACACAATCCACCATCCCCATAACATCCACCATCTATAATCCTTCACCAAGGGTGATTTGACTGCCTCTGTTGCACACACAGACTCACTTGGTCTTCCTGGCTGCTCCAATGTGTGTACTAGATGAGAGAGATTTGGAAGCAACATAAGAGGGGAGTGTAATGCCCGAAGCCGAGATAGTGGGGTTGAGTGGATAGGGTATGCAGATCTTGAGGCTACCAGATGGTGGATGAGTCAAGAATTGGCAAGTACGAGGGAGAGGGGTGGATGTACAGGCCATAAAAGGGGTAGCCGAAGGCACAAACCCAGTATTCTGATGTCCAGTAATAGAAAAGAGGGGGATGCCCAGGTCTCCACTATTCGGGAGAGGAGGAACAGAGGAATCCAGAAGCGGTAGAGGGAAGGTATGTATAAGAAACTGGAAAGAGGATGGTGACAGAGGACGCAAGTCCGAATAATGAAGATGGTTAATATTAGCAGAGATATAGACCATGGAGTAGCTATCGGCGTTAAGTTTATCTATAATGAATGAGTCAAAGTTCGGTAAAGGGTAGGAAGAGAATGGGAGATACGGTGAAACCCTAAAAACCTCGTCAGAAGAATGCGAGAAACCAGCTGGCAGGGTGCATGGCATACCTATAGAAATCCGAGGAGGGACCGACCAGATGTCAATGAAGGTATATGGGTCGTTAGAGAAGTCGAGTATTTCCTCGTCCATACTTGCCACGATGGTAAAAATCAAAACCGTCAATCGCTACCGGTAACCAACCATAGGAGGTTGTAGGACACCAACGAATATCCCCTCGCTACCCCAGGAATAAATGACACACCGTTGGACAGGCAGGTGGGAGTAATGACACGGGAGAGTAGAATCGGGGAAGATGGTGCAACGATCAATTCCACGCACTCGGAGTTCACGGGTTTGAGTTCCCTAATGAGTGAGGCGCCATCACCTTCGGAGCTTCATTGGCCGCTGTAATCGTTAATTTAACCCTACATGTGGTTATAATTCTCATGGGGGGAAACAACCTCCACTTGGAGAAAAAAATTTTGTTGGTTCATATCCTACGGTTGCAGGAAAACCTTTAACTGGAATGTCAAATTTATGGTCAGATGCCTCAACCTGGTTTAGGTCAACCCTTTGTGTCAAAAAACGTAGTAGGAACTCCTTATCCCTAGAGGAATACTATCTATAATCCTTTTTTTTTCTCAACAAACTTTGCAAGGTGCTCCACATATACCCATTTACCAACCTGCTCAGCCAACTGGACAACTCTTTCTTACTCAAGTACAACCAAATATTCAGAGGATTTCTCAAGTTAATCCAAAGGTATTTGTTCAACGATAAAGTCAACAACCTAGTCTTAGTTGTCCACATACTCCTATCCAATATACTGCACATACATATGTTCGTAAACCTAGTACACCTCAAATGCCAATCCCAGGAGTACCTCAAACTTCTTGCCCAATTACCCCTAAAGTATCGATGCAACCTATTACATAGGCTATCCCTCTGAATTTTTTTTTTTATGAAGTTGGACCCATAATCCAGTCTATACCTCAAATACCTTTGGGAAAGCTTGATATAGGGAGTTTTCAAACATATTTTCAAAGCCAACCTTTTCAGGGTTCGTTGTTTCAAGGTCAGCCTTATTAGAGTGAGTTATTTCAAGGAAAGCCTTTGCAAAGCCAACCCTTTCAGGGGTAATATCAATTAGTATAGATGGGACCAAATCCGCCATTCCAAAGTGAGATATTCCCTGGTCATATGTTTAAAATTCCGTCTCAATCTCAGTTTGGTATGGCTAACCCTGGTTATCCTAGAGGTATGCAAATCCCAACAGCCCAGGCTATTCAGGGATATCCTCCTCCAGGTATTGGACTTATCCTGTAGGGTTATTAGTTTCCACAACAAGATCCTAACTGACAATTACCATGTATTTCAACTTTGGATTTACCAGATTTGTCTTGGCTAACGAATGATCTAATTTACTATTTTCTATTTTGGTCGACAATTCCTACAAAGTTTCCTTGTGATATTCCAAAATTTGAAGGTAAATCAAGAGAGGACCCTTCAAACCATGTCATGATGTATCATCTTTGGTATGAATCAAATTCATTAATTGATGATTCCATTCGATTACAAATTTTTCAACAAACCTTAACCGATTCAACCACAAAATGGTACATTGAGTTATGATTAGCTTTTTTTCACAACTTAAAAGCACTAGCTACTTCTTTCTTGACCCATTTTTAGTTGATAATCTGTTAAGATAATGGTACCAAACTTTTGACCTCATTAAAACAAAATTTGGCTACCTATATTTCTAATCGTATTCATGAATGGAGACATAGACATCATTTGGTTAAAGTTTTCATTCCATATCAGATTTTGGGTGAGTGGTTTACTAAATTTTTACTTTTAGTCATTACTGAAGATGTTTCCAAGGGAGGTGTTGTAATAGAAGAAGAAGTCATTGCTCGTCCCCAATACCTGGACCTAGTTTACAAGTAGTTTGGCACTTTGTATGACAAAATTCTGGATTTTCCTTGCCCTTATCAAATAACCACAAATCCTTCTGTAACGACCCATTCCTGAGTTGTACACAATGATATTAGCGTGTGTACGATATATGCATTTGATATCTACACCTGCCTATCTCGCACACATCGCACTAGTACACCTAACTACTAATATCAAGATTACTTGAGTTAGAGATTAATATTAAGATTTCAGATTAATATTCATATTAACTAAGTATAAATTATATGAAAAGGACTAATAAAAAGAAAATAAACTTAAGTTAATTAAAATATATGTAAAAATTTAATTAATAAATATTCCAACATAAGACTTAATCATAAAGGTACTCAAAATTTAAGTCATATACCCCTAAACAAATTTGATAACCGTAGATCACATCTTCTCTTTAAATATCAATCACATCTCGATAAATAACATTCGTACCTTCATTTATGAAGATCAAATCTTGATGGAGAAAAGGCGGTGGGGGAGGATGTTATGGTGGTGGAGAAAGTTATATAAGGAGGATGATACAAAGGTGAAAAGGAGGTGGGCCCCTCCCTGAGGGAGGCCATGGCTCATAGGAGGGTGAAGAACGGAGGGGTGAAGAGTCAAAACAATAGTCGGCGAAGTAGAATGCCCCCACAGGCGGTCGCCTTGCCGAGGGCACGGGGATGTCGGGAGAACGGTAATTTGTGGGTGACTTGGCGTAGATCAGGGCATATTTTAAAGCTATTTGGAGGGCGGCTTCTTCAGATTGAGGAAAGTGAGAGGCGACATCTTTGCCGATGGGAGATGGGAGGGTGCGAAGGAACCAGTCCATGTAAACCCGATCTTCAAAGGGAGGGGCTCGACATAAGCTCTGTCTTCGTCGCCATTCCTGAACATGGGCAGAAAGGCGTGTGGAAGAGGATTGCTTAAATGAAGTCAAGAGCTCCGTACCAGTGTCGTATCGGAGAGGGAGATGGAAGTACGACAAGAAGGCTTGGGCAAGAGTCTCGAACGTGGTATGGGAGGAAGTGGCCTGCTCGACATACCATTTAGAAGCTTCGCCGGTAAGCGTGCGTTGGAACAACCGAAGACGGATGGAGTCATCAGTAATGGAGTTGGAGGAACACCACATGTGGAAAGACCGGACGTGATTGGTTGGGTCTTCGCCATTAAGGCCCTCAAACTTAGGGATATCAGAGGGTAGATTGGTGGGCATAGCGGGCCAGGTAGTATTATGGTGAATGGGGTCATTAATCAACTGATGGAAATCGGGGAGGCTGAGGCCTGCAATGTACGGCAGCACCGGGGTGGCCGGAGTAGTGGTTGTGACGGTTCCGCTAGAAGTAGGGCCGGCATTGGGGCCGGGAGAACCGCTAGCATTAGGCCCTGGTCCAGACATGGTGAAGGTACAAGGGGGAGAACCGGAAGGAGAAGGGGGACCCGATGAATCAGGAGAGGAGTCGGAGTGCGGACTCGAAGGTGGACTGGCTCGACGACGGCGGTGCGGAGCAGGTCGATCAACCGGAAACTGAGGATGAAGGGAAGCGAAAGTCTCGGGGAAAGGCGCCAGCAGGGCGCAATGATGACGAGGAAGAAAGAGAGGCAAGCAAGGCTGAAAGACGGAGAATCGGGGGATCAGGGGGCGAGATAAGGTGGTAAGCAGTTGGGTACAGTCCACACAAGTGGTGTAAACAGAACGCTTCTTTACTTAGGGTAAATTATTATTGGTGTAATTCATTTTAATTTTTAAACCCTTTTACAAGATTTGTTGAGGCAAAAGAAGTGTACATGGTGAAAATAAACCTACAGAGAACGAAGACAAAAATATTTGAAATAACGGAAAAATAGGCTGCATGCAACCATCAGGCCAAAGGTAGTTCTTATCAAAATATGCTGAAAAAGAAAGGGAAAAACTATGGAAACACACACAAAGGAAGCTCAACAGATCTAGGGTCAAAGGGGACAGAGATCTGGAGGATAAAGCTGCAGACAAGGGGTGCAGATCACAGCCAAGAGACAGAGGCAAGGTGGCTGGAAAAAAGGGAAATCAGCAAAAAACCGGGGGGGGGCAAGGCGGAGGCCTTTAGAGGAGGTCCAAACAAAACGACAAGAGGTGATTTGAAAGGAAAAGGGGAGGCCGGTTCCGAGATGCGGAAGTGAGGTCACGGATGCGGAAAAAGAGGAGGTACAAGCTGCGAAACGAACGGGCACAAGAAACAGGCGAAACTCTTCCACAAAAGGTGGAGGTGCTAAAGCCCTAAGGGGGCGGGTTCCCCGCAGATGAGCGAAAACGGTCCGGATCTTGGTCGGCGGGGGTACAGACAGGAGGGTGGAAAACCACAGCGGGCGCGGCGGAACGAGAAAAAGGTCTGAGAAAAATGCGCAGAAAATTTAAAAGGGTAGGTCGCGAGGTCCGACCTGATGCGAGTTGGTCGCCGGAAAGCAGACCCAAAGGTGCGTCCAGGTCGCGGGTTTTGGGCCAAAAGGTGCGACCCCCCCGTTCCGGTTGTTTCGGCGGCAGATTTTCTGAAAAGTTGCCGTCTCAGTTGCGGCTGGTGTCGCTTACCTGCGCAATAGGGCCAGAAACACACGGAAGTTAGAAATTTTAAGTTTTTAGGGTTTTATGTGAGAAAAAATGACATGAAAAGAGAAAAACTAAGCAGCTGAAAAGAAGCCCTAGGGCCTGAAGTCGCTGGATATGCAGGAATATGAAAAACGACAGCGGTCGTAATTTAAAACCCGTGTGGAGTCGCCATTTGTTAGTATGAATTCTTTGTCGAAGTGTACGAAAAAGACCCACTTTAGCTACGCATAACTAATAGCCCTAACAATAATAATGGCTGCAAAACATCTTCAGATCTGCAATTAGTAGTTAAAGTGCTGCAACAAACAGATCTATAAATGGAAAGATATTAAGCAGTAAAGTAAAGAGTTTGCTCCATGCATCCAACAGACAAGGCAAGAACACGATTTTTTGAATGAATTTTTATATTACAGGGCACCTGGGAGGAAACAAGAAGGTGTATCCAGATCTCCTCAATGGGATGGGTTCTTTGTAGTCCTCGGCACTTCAGATCTAAGCTTTCTCTCTCTTGTAGATGTAGAAAACCCAATGTAGAAGGTAGAGCTCAATGGGAGCAACAATGGCAGAAAATGAGACCGAGTGTATAGATCCAGAGTGATCTAGTATGCAACAAAAGGTGAAGAATGATGGGGAAAACCCTCTTATTTATAACAAAATATTGGGTCCTTCTAGATCTTGGTGCATGATTAAAATAATGTTAATCACATCTAGATCCACCTCTATGGAATATTTTATTATTATTTGTTGGAGGGAAAGGGTGTTTGACTTGGGTCAAATCCCATGATTAGTGAAAAATAAATAAATAAATGATTTATTTATCTTTTTAAGGAAGTGGTTGGGATATAATCAAATAAATAATGATTTATTTGATTAATGGTAATTGATTTGGTCATATTTAACAAGGAATATTATTAAATAATTATTCCTAGAAAATAATAAGATAACTATGGGTTTATCTCATTAATTTCTTTGTTTTTGGGTTAAACATGACTGGGAATAATAATTAAATTATGGTTTAATTAATTATTCCTTTTGGGGTTTTCTAATTAACATAGTGAAAGCAGTTTTACTTGGGGTAAAACTGGTCTTACATGGTGTACTTGGGTCCATCTAATGATGAAGAGTTAGATGACCAAAAAATGGTGTAACAGATTGCCCCCCAACGTGCGAGTGTCAGGAGCAAATCGTATGACCGAAGTACGTTGTAAGAAGACAATCACTAGACAACAAAAGGGTATGTCAGAGAGAGAAATATGAGGTAGATAGTGTGCTGAAGGACTAGACCCTGAGGAGACGAGACTCGCAGGTGCAACAAGTCTCTGGTATGAGAGGGTACCTGTGCTGAAGGCGGCGGGGGAGGCATACCTATGCCCGCCGTGACAAAGTACAAAAGAATAGTGTGTCCAGTGAACAAGGGACCGAACCATAGAATACAGCTGGCATAATCAAGAGCCAGATAAAAATACAATGAATAGTCTCACATACATGTTGTGCCTAGGATAACAGCCAGGACTAGTACAATATCATCTGAGTACATGAGATAAATACAACCCCAAATGCCCCCTGTAAATGGGGAAGGGCTCACAAAATCTGACTGGTACATGCAAAGCATAGAGGTGCTGCAAGTGGCTAAGGCCAACATCATCAAAATCTGGAGCGGCATCAAAGGCTGCAATGAAGAGGTCATCCGGGCATGTGGGGGGCTACCTGCAGGGCCACCCCCTCATGAGGGCTGAGACATCTCACACACGCCCGGGAATCATCAAGAGCTGCTGCTGGGTCACTGGACTGTCCAGTATACGAATCTCGATCATGCTGAAAGGAGCTGGAGAAGCAATCAAGTCAAAGGGAGGTAAGAAATCCCCCTGCCTGATCCGAGGCACCGAACAAAAATGGAAGCTGGAACCAAGGTACACCACCGTCTAGACCTTGCTTCTGGAATAAATGTGCTGAGGTCGACAGAAGGAGGTCCGCCTTAGGTGAGGTAATGAGAGATCCTCAACTAAGGCACGAGAGAAGAGCAATAGAGCGACGGACAGACTGACACTAATGATGATGGTGGAAATGGGAAGGATGGAGTGGCGAATGGACAACTTCCCTTGTTAGAGCATAAAGGGCATGAATGACATGGCGGCGACTGACACAATAGCGAAGGGGACAGGGGACAGTGGGGCTGAAGGTCATGAGATGCGACACAAGAGAGGAACCAAGCAAAAAGAATGGAGGGCTATAGTAGGGTGTAAAAGGATGCAGGATAGACTCCATGAATGCAAATGATGACTCAACTCGGATGCTCTAAGCAAGGGCGACTAGATAGTGCTGCCACACAATAAAGGCCCCAATGGGGGGTCATAGAAGCATGAGTACAAGGTGGGTACTCATGACGAAAATCAACACGAACATGGACAAGTAAGGGGGCGATATGGTGCCCCCAGTACAAGTGTCGTAAGTGAGGAAATTCGATTTTAAGGAGCGGTGAAGTGATCCTTCGTGGAAAAATGTGTCCGGGTGAAGTATCAAATCACCAAAAACTAAGGAAAACCCATTTGAGAGCTCGGTGAGATCTATCCAGCGGTGCTGACGGTTTGTCGAACGGGGCTACGGTGTGGTCGCAGCAGTCGAAAGAAGAAACAGGGGTTCTCTTTTAATGAGGCTGTTTTCCCTCCAAAATCATTCATTTTCTATTGTTGCTGTGGTGAATGTGGAGAGGAGAGAAGGCCCTAAATCTTGCGGCGAACGTAGCGGACAAACCGACCGTTGGATTCGAGATCTGTCAGTTGGAGGCGAGAGGCCTAACCTTGCTCTTGCATTTTTGATGGATTACATTTGCAGTTGAGGGCCCAAAACCCCCAGAAACAACCCCTCCTTCATCTCTATGGCCGGGTCGCACTTTTTGGGGCAAAAAGTACGACCCAGGACACAGGTATTAGGGCAACAAGTGCGACCTGGTCCAGAAAATGGCAGAAAACTGCGACCTGGGAGATAAGGGGGGTTTGGTGCTGTTTTATGGCTGGGAGTTGGATTGTGGTGTGTGGTTATGGTGTTCCCGATCTGTACCCTGAAAAAAAGAATGTGGTTGTGCAGGTATGGCAGAGTTGCGGGTCAACTGGAGGGAGAGGGATCTGGGAACACTTCGGACAGAGATCCAGGTGGATCAGGGCGTTCGTCGTGTAGTGGCCAGATATAGGGGCATATGGTGCCCTCTCGGATGGGTGTAGGGGCAAGTGGTGCCCCCTAGAATGTATGGGGGGGCATATGGTGCCCCCAGTTTTTTGGATTTTGTTTGTAACATGCTATGGGCATGTCGGATGGATATATATGGGGGGGCGTATGGTGCCCCGAGTTTGTGGAACATGCTATGGGCACGTCGTAAGTATATGTATGGGGGGGGCGTATGGTGCCCCCAGTTTTTTGGAACATGCTATGGGCATGTCGTATGTATCAGAGTAGATGGACTCATCAATATATGGTTTGCGACACATATTATGGATATGCATCGTCTTGTGATGGTTGATTTAATGTTATTGTCTTGTATGACTTGTGTGTGATAAATGCCAATCTAGAACCTGGTTTGCAATACTATCTACGTAGTGATTTTGGTCTCTGGGTACATGGTTGAAAGTGATGGTTTCAAACGCACGTGTTAAGACTTTCACTCGTAAATAGCGTCTAAACAGTACAGGGTTATGCACACGAGAAACACCATTTAGTTGCATTACAAGAAGCAGGGAATCCAAACGAACGTGCAGATGGCAGATGCGATGCAACAGGGCATCAGCTAATAGGCCACGCACTGCATCATATTCGGCCTGATTGTTGGTGGCAGAACCAATGCATACCCCGTTAGACAGAACGAGGTCATGCAAGGGGGTGAAGATGGCCCACCCTGCCGAGGCAAGATTCCTGGAGTAGCGACTTGCACCGTCGGCGTAACCGATAAAGGGTGTGGACGGGGGGTCCTGCAAATTGGTGTGACAAGACAATAAATGAGGGGATGAATGGAAATGACGGCAGCGTGAGGGTACAGAAGTCATCGAGCAGTAATGGCAGGGGGAAAGGGCAGGATGATCAAGGCTCACACAAGGTGATGTATGAGAGCTATCAGAAACATGGCGAGGACTCGGGCTGCGGAGGTCAACGGAGACACAAGTGGAGTGATCTCGGGTCTCAACGGACACAATGGGGAAGGCTGCAGACGGGCTAGGCTCCGGGTGTCGTGCAGAGGAGGATAGGTAAAGAATGGTGACTGTAGACTCCGTCATCTGAACATCAGGGGGGGGGATGTGGATCGGAGCGGGGGGATCCTCAGGCTGGCCTGAAGCATACTGCGCGAGAATGGGAGAGGCGGATTGATTTTGTTCGACCTCATACTCGCGGATCACCTCAAGGGAGGCGCGGTAATGTGTCAGGTGAGGACAATAATGGGAGTAGTGGCCATGGACACCGCACAAAGCACAAGGCTTGTTGGTGCGGAGAGTCTTGGCGTTCTTGGGAACGGTCGAAGAAGGAGTGGGAGTTTCAGGGACCGTAGTGTCGGGGAACGCGAAGTTTACCATGGGTCGGATACGAGGTAACTCGGGACAAGCATGGGTGGCATGACCAATGACATCACATAAGGCACAAGGCTTTGGGGGTGGAGAAGGAGCCGGGTTGGTCGTGGTGGTTTGGTCTTTGGTTGCCCCCTTGCAGGCTTTGCCTTTCTTCCCGGGAGCCGACCCAACAGGAGAAGGGTCCTGTGGAGGTGCTGGGGGCACAGTGGCTATGGAGGAAGCGAGGGGGACCGGTTGAACCGGTGTCAAAGCCATGTAAGGTTTGGGGTGACCGGGGGGGGTGGCGGCTGGGGGGTCAAGGTACCAAACCGGAATACCCAAGGTCAAGTTAGGGAGAGAAAGGGTGGCCATGACGGGGACGGAATATACTCCGGGAGGAGGAGCCAAGAAGGGGATCTGTCCAGCAGGGTAATGACCAGGAGGTACGGCGCCAAGATGGTTAAGGCCAGGGGGGACCGAGCCTGGAGGATAAAGAGGTTCGGGGGCACCAGCTGTAGGGGGAGGGCCAGAAAGAGGAGGTCCGGCTGGATGAGATGGATGGCTAGGAGTGGGTTGCGGAGGGCGGGGAGGAGGGTGCGGGCTAGCTGTGGCAGGCCGTTTATGGGCAGCCTGAGACGATTGCATCATGCAAACATTCGACAAGCTGGGATCAGTAACAGGAGGGGGAGGAAGGTGAGGAAAAGTTCCAAGCAGGGTGGAATCTTTATAGACGCCGGGGGAGACACTGGTCAAAGAATCGACGGTTTGCTTGTTGGCTACAGAAGAGATGGTCGTCTCGGAGGCGGATGGAGACGGCGGCTCTTGATACGATAGCTGGTCAATGGTGACTATCTTTCCATTATGTGGAAAAGACATCTTGCGGAAGACCGCGGATGGGACAGCAGACATGGCATAGGTGTAGCGTCGCCCCAATAGAATGTTGTAGTCTAGAGGGGCGTCAATGACTTCGACATCAACGCAAACAGTCTTACCGGCGAGGGTGATGGGACAGTTACGAAACAGGCCAATAGGCTGGGAGGCATGACCATCCCACGCTCGAAGGGTGATCGTGGAAGGGGCCAACTCAGGGGATCCGAGTTGCTTCCAAACCGAAGCGGACATCACACAGGTGGATGTCCCCTCATCAATTATACACCGGGATACAGTGGCGTTCCGGATTTTGACTGGGATTTGGAAAGCAACGAAAGGAGGAAGAGGAGGGTGGTCCGATTGAGTGGCGTCGAAAACAATCATTTGGTCATCAGCAGGATCAACAGTGCCCACGGCAGATAGTAGAGCCTTCCATTGGGAAGGGCACGACTGGAGGAGTTCCAGTGTGGAAATGGCAGCAGGGGATTGTGCCAAATCATCTACTATACTGTACGATTGGGCGGCTCGACCGGAGGCAACATTTCGACGTAATGGACCCTTTGGAATCTTTGGGTGAACCTCAACTTTGGGTTGAGGGATGTGTAAAGGGCCACTGGGTGTCGAAAGAGGCTCTGTAGAACCTGAAGATGGAGGCTCGGGAGCAGACTGAGCAGGAGGCTTGGGGTACTGGCGAGACCGAGTTTGAAGGTGAAGGTCGACGGAAGGGGACGAATCGGAGCGCATCATAAGGATCTGGTAGTCAGAGGAACCAGAAATGGACGAGGGTGTGGCGGCATGGCTGTCGGGGGGTTGGGTAGCCACGAATCCCTGTTGAGGGAAAGGATCAGTGAACACAGCTGGCGGGGTAGTGGCCACATTAGGAGGAGCGTGAGGGGAGGCGTGTTGTCCGTGCAATGTGGCTTGAGACTCCCACATCTGTCGCATCTGGGGTAAGAGAGGACAATCGTGAGTGTAGTGACCGTAATCACTGCAACACGAACAAGGCTTGTTTGTGCGAAGCGGCCTGTCCGGCCTGGGCGGGATGCCCTGAGGCTGGTTGCTAGTGTTAGGGTCCATACCAGAATTGGGTCCTCGGTTACCGGGGGTAGATGGGTTCTGGTTGCCTCTCCGCCTTCTTTGAGAAGAAGGGGGAATAAACGCACCCTGCTGTGCAAATACTTGCCCTGGAGGGGGTTGTAAGGGCGGTTGCAGGTGGTGAGGAGGCAAGGGAGGCGGAAGCGCATATGCTGGAAAAGTTGGCGCACCAGGCTGCGGATAAAAGTAAGGGTTGGGTTGGGCAGCATTGAGGTAAGCAGGAGGTTGGGCAAAAGGAGGAGGCATGCCGTATCCTAGATACATGTTGCCGGGAGGGGGCAGAGTGCTAGAGGTGCTGGCCCCTCCCTGAGGAGGGCCATGGCTCATAGGAGGGTGAGCAGAGGGGTGGGAAAGAGATCCAACAATACCGTCAGCGGAATGAGATGCCCCCGGGGCGTTAGCGCCACGGGGCCGGGGGATGTCAGGAAGAACGGTATAAACATAACCAGATTGAGCATAGATCAGGTCATACTTTAAAGCTATTTGGAGGGCGGCTTCTTCAGATTGAGGAAAGTGAGAGGCGACATCTTTGCCGATGGGAGACGGGAGGGTGCAAAGGAACCAGTCCATGTAAACCCGATCTTCAAAGGGAGGGGCTCGACATAAGCTCCGTCTTCGTCGCCATTCCTGAACATGGGCAGAAAGGCGTGTGGAAGAGGATTGCTTAAATGAAGTCAAGAGCTCCGTACCAGTGTCGTATCGGAGAGGGAGCTGGAAGTACGACAAGAAGGCTTGGGCAAGAGTCTCGAACGTGGTATGGGAGGAAGTGGCATGTTCGACATACCATTTAGAAGCTTCGCCGGTAAGTGTGCGTTGGAACAAACGAAGACGGATGGAGTCATCGGTAATGGAGTTGGAGGAACACCACATGTGGAAAGACCGGACGTGATTGGTTGGGTCTTCGCCATTAAGGCCCTCAAACTTAGGGATATCAGAGGGTAGCTTGGTGGGCATAGCGGGCCGGGTAGTATTATGGTGAATGGGGTCATTAATCAACTGATGGAAATCGGGGAGGCTGAGGCCTGCAATGTACGGCAGCACAGGGGTGGCCGGAGTAGTGGTTGTGACGGTTCCGCTAGAGGTAGGGCCGGCATTGGGGCCGGGAGAACCGCTAGCATTAGGCCCTGATCCGGACATGGTGAAGGTAAAAGGGGGAGAACCGGAAGGAGAAGGGGGACCCGATGAATCAAGAGAGGAGTCAGAGTGCGGACTCGAAGGTGGACTGGCTCGACGACGACGGTGCGGAGCAGGTCGATCAACCGGAAACTGAGGATGAAGGCCAAGAAGTCTGCGGGAAAGGCGCCTTGGGGGCGCAATGATGACAGGAAGAAGGAAACCGACAAGGGCAGAAAGGGACAGAATCAAGAAGGTCAAGGGCAGATAAGGTGCAGTGACAATTGATTTTAGAGTCTTTGCCAGGCGGTGTAAACCAGGCGCTTCTTTACTTAGGGTCAGTGTGTGGTGTGCGTTAATTTTAATTTTTAAACCCTTTCCGTTGTTGAGAGAAAAAGAGTGTGCAACGTAGCTGAAAATAAACCTACAGAGAACAGAATAAAAATGCTGAAATAACAGAAAAATAACAGCTACATATGCATCTATCAAACCCAAGAAAGTGGGTCTCTCAAAACTATGCTGAAAAGAAAGGGAAAAACTATGGAAACACACACAAAGGAGGCTCAACAGATCTAGGGTCAAAGGGGACAGAGATCCGGAGGATAAAGCTGCAGATAAGGGGTGCAGATCACAGCCAAGAGACAGAGGCAAGGTGGCTGGAAAAAGGGAAATCGACAGCGGGGGGAGCAGGGAGACGCTGAGAGGTCCGAAAACAGCGGCAGAAAGTGGTTAGAAGAAGAAAGTGCCGATTTCAAAGGATGCGGAAAGTGGTCACGGATGCGGAAAAAGAGGGGCGAGCTGCGGAAACCGACGGCTGAAACAGCTAAGACTCTTCCACAAAAAGTGGAGGGTACTAAAGCCCTAAGGGGCTGGGTTCCCACTTAGATGAGTAAAAACGGATCAGATCTTGGTCAAGGCGGGCTGAGACAGAGGCTGGAAAACCCTGGCAGAGGCTGCAGCAGAACCCAGAAAAATTACAGAAAAATGCTGGAAAAAAGGCAGGTCGCAGGTTCTGACCTGATTTTGGTTGAGGTCGCAGGTTACAGGCTGAAAAGTGCGTCCAGGTCGCAGGTTTTGGGCCAAAAGGTGCGACCCCCCCGTTCCGGCTGTTTCGGCGGCAGATTTTCTGAAAAATTGCCGTCTCAAGTGCGGCTGGTGTCGCTTACCTGCGCAATAGGGCCAGAAACACACGGAAGTTAGAAATTTTAGGTTTTTAGGGTTTTATGTGAGAAAAATGACATGAAAAGAGAAAAAATAAGCAGCTAAAAAAGAAGCCCTAGGGCCTGAAGTAGCTGGATATGCAGGAATAGGAAAAACGACAGCGGTCGTAATTTAAAACCCGTGTGGAGTCGCAATTTGTTAGTATGAATTCTTTGTCGAAGCGTACGAAAAAGAACCACTTTAGCTACGCATAACTAATAGCCCTAACAACAATAATGGCTGCAAAACATCTTCAGATCTGCAATTAGTAGTTAAAGTGCTGCAACAAACAGATCTATAAATGGAGAGACATTAAGCAGTAAAGTAAAGAGTTTGCTCCATGCATCCAACAGACAAGACAAGAACACGATTTTTGAATGAATTTTTATATTACAGGGCACCTGGGAGGAAACAAGAAGGTGTATCCAGATCTCCTCGATGGGATGGGTTCTTTGTAGTCCTCAGCACTTCAGATCTAAGCTTTCTCTCTCTTGTAGATGTAGAAAACCCAATGTAGAAGGTAGAGCTCAATGGGAGCAAAAATGGCAGAAAATGAGACCAAGTGTATAGATCCAGAGTGATCTAGTATGCAACAAAAGGTGAAGAATGATGGGGAAAACCCTCCTATTTATAACAAAATATTGGGTCCTTCTAGATCTTGGTGCATGATTAAAATAATGTTAATCACATCTAGATCCACCTCTATGGAATATTTTATTATTATTTGTTGGAGGAAAAGGGTGTTTGACTTGGGTCAAATCCCTTGATTAGTGAAAAATAAATAAATAAATGATTTATTTATCTTTTTAAGGAAGTGGTTGGGATATAATCAAATAAATAATGATTTATTTGATTAATGGTGGTGGATTTGGTCATATTTAACAAGGAATATTATTAAATAATTATTCCTAGAAAATAATAAGATAACTATGGGTTTATCTCATTAATTTCTTTGTTTTTGGGTTAACCATGACTGGGAATAATAATTAAATTATGGTTTAATTAATTATTCCTTTTGGGGTTTCCTAATTAATCATAGTGAAAG